>JANAVB010021398.1:1919908-2299908 GCA_029216955.1 Iris pallida
AATGTTGGCAGACTGTAATATTTTTTTTATCGTTGCTGCATCGAAATTCAATGGAGATTCACCATCGTCCCTAAGAACTGAATTAAACAAAATAAGTATGAGAAATCAATGTAAAAATATAATGCATTTCTTAAATCCATTAGAAAGGGTGATACGAAATAACATTTCGTTGTTTACGTTGATGTCATCGTCATCGTTATGATGCATTCCTCTATTGTTTTCTTCTTCTTGTTCTTCATTGTCTCCTAAGTTAACAGCTTCCAAACTTTGCTCATCATCCAAATCATCTGACACTGTTCTTGAAGCGAAGATTTCTTCATCAACTAATTCTTCCATACGACGATCAGTTTCTCCATATGACGTCGCCATTGAAGAAAATAGAGTGTGTTAGAAACCAACAGAAGAAACGAAGGACAATAAACAATACAAAATGAAAGAGTAATGCTATTCATACCTCCAAATTGTCCCTCCAACATATCCCTCCTTATGTGGCAGCTGATGTGGCTTGTTAAATAATATTATGTGTCATCTGACATGACCGATGACATGGCAAATTTTAATCCAAAAAGTTAATTATCCAATTTTGTCCATATTAATTTAATGTTAATATTAATGTTAATATTAATTAATGTTAATATTAATATTAATGTTAATACTAATGTTAATATTAATATTATTGTCAATGTTAACGATAATATTAATTTTAATGTTAATGTTAACATTAATTTTAATGTTAATTTTTATTTTTATTTTTAAATTTGCCACGTCAGCTGCCACGTAAGGAGGGACAGTTTGAAGGTACAATTTGGAGGTACAAATAGCATTATTCAGAAAGAAACAACTTCCAACAACACAACCTTCTCGTCTTCCTTGTACCTCCGCCACATGGCCCTCTTCTATTGGCTCATGAAAATGCTTGATTGATCCTAAAAGCAAGCATAATTTTAAAGAAACAACTTCCAACAATACAACCTTCTCGTCTTCTGTGTATATGTATTATTAAATTGTGTAGGATAAAGCATGCAGCAGCATTTAATGCTACGTTTACTATTGTGTAATTATTTCTAATGATATGGTATTAGTGAATACAATCAGTGAGAGAGAACCCGAGAGAGAGAGAGAGAGTGGAAGATGGGATAAAGAGAAAGGATCGAGCTCGACTAGATTTTATTTCAATAGCTCCTTTTACTAATAACTAGTTTTAAATTCGCAACTTAAAAATAGTTAAAGTTAAAATTCAATTTTTGATTTTTATTACTAATAACTAGTTCTCATGTACGAGTTTAGACGAACACTAACCGAGCCCGAGCAACGTGTCATCAACTAGGTTTCTAATACAGTAGCATTTCTGTTAATTTAAAATTTACAATATTATTGAAACTAATATTAACACTAAAATGTAAATTAGTTTTTGATTTAACATTTAAACTTAGATTTAAATTCACAACTTAAAAATAGTTAAAGTTAAAATTCCATTCTTTTTTATTTAAAATTTACAATATTATTGGAACTAGCATTAATATTAACATTCGCTTGTCCCGTTGTTTAAGACGTATTGTACGGCTTGTGGCTTAAGTCTAGGCACCCAAATAACTTGATTGTTCAAGTCGAACGCGTGCACAGCACGTTACCTCGATGCAAGGGTTGATGTAGCCCTTGCCTGTCAAGTCGTTGCACGAACACGTTAGACAAGAGTTTTGTTGGGCTATCGAAGTCATAGCAAGCACTGTCCCCTGTAGTCTGCGGTTGTTAAGTCACTTAGTCCCACGATGTCAAGGCTTGTCATATAAATTATGACTTGGGCGATGAAAATGCTGTAAACATGTCGGGACTGCAGGTCAGCGACAGGGTTGGACGTGTCAAGATGGGCGACAAGGGGACAGCTGCAGTTGTAGGCATCGGTAATGTGTACTTGACAACGGAGCTCGGTGAGAAGCTCATTCTCAAGGGTGTGCGCCATGTACCGAGTTTGCACTACAACTTGGTTTTGGTAGGGAGGCTGGCAGATGATGGCTGTCACAATCTGTTTGGGGACAAAGATTGGATGCTTGCGAAGGGTTCCCAACAGCTGGCTCGGGGATATTTGTGTTATGGCATGTACAGGCTCAAGACGCTGAGCTGTACAGGTAGGCCACAGACAACGGATGGAGGCTCGAGGGGTGCTCGACAGGAGTCATCGGGAACTTGCTGAGGAGGGGCTTCTAGGTGATTTGAGGAATATAGAGCATTCGGTTCGTCGAGACAAATCGACGGATGTTGGTGAGTCAAAGATTGAGGGTCAATCTGTCGGTCCCATGACAGCTGGTCGGTCTCCGGGTGGGGGTGCTCTACAGTTTTATGGTACGACATCGGTTTCAGCAGTTCGAAGCCAGAAAGGAGATCAAGGTTTGCAGCAAACTCAATCTGAGGCAGGAGCATCATCATTCACACAGTTCAGGGGGAGCTGTGAGTCATCGACGACCAAGGATGAAGAAGCTCGTCGGAACGTTAACACTTTTCGGTGGAAGACAGAAGTCGAGGACAGGCAGCCTAGACTTGGGGTGAGGCTGATCCTAGTAGTGCAAGAGGTGCTACGCATGGAAGCTAGCGTCAACGTGATGGTCGAGGAGCTGAAATTGAAGGAAGATGCAAAGCAACTCAGGGAATCGAAGATCGGTGGCATGGGGGAGCAGGAACTCTGTCGCATGACGACGATCAGTTTCTCCATGTTACAAGTAGATAAGTTGACGTTGCAAACACAAAAATAGTCTAGAGGCAAGGATAAGAAAGTTATCGGTGCGTTAGCCCGACGAACGATCTAGAGACACAAATAGATCAAGATGTCTACGTCTTAATGTTAAAATTGATCCTAAGGCAAGACTATAAAGACAATCATAAGGGGACTATGTTGCACAAAAGTAAAGTAACGTATTGGTTTTGTATGGGTGGGTGAGGAGCTCACTCCACCAGTACAGTTGAGTACTGACACCCGACCAGTTTCATGTGCAGGTGATAGGTACCTGCTTATTTGGGGCGAAGCTCGCTTGGATGCATCGAGGCGTGGAGTTCCTTGGCGTTTCGAGGCGTACGGACGCATTGAAGACTGGACTTATACGAGACATAATGTATGGACATTGCCTATCCGAAGCTTTCGCTGGTCTACTCAAATTGTATTGAGAGATGAGAGAGAGCAGGGTGACTTGTAATGTGAGAAGAGTGAGCTTGAGTGATTGTAATCTTGGCCTCGTGCCATAATTGTAATCTTTGTTTCAATATCAATAAAGAGCATTTTGAATGACTTGTGTTTTGTATTTAATTTTTTGCTGTTGTTATTCAGTATTTCTGCTGGGACTTCTGTGCGACGATCCCATCGCTTAGCCTGTAATTGGTCGTTATGGACCTGCCTTGCGTGAGCGCAATCTAGGCTCACGCGGCATCACGCCTTAGCGAGGACGATCGCTCCTCCGAGAGCGGGGCGTGACAAGCTAGGTTTCTAATATAGTGGTATTTCTGTTAATTTAAAATTTATAATATTATTGAAACTAATATTAATACTAAAATTTAAATTAGTTTTTGATTTAACATTTAAACTTAGATTTAAATTCACAACTTAAAAGTAGTTAAAGCTAAAATTCTATTCTTTTTATTTATAATCTATAATATTATTGGAACTAGCATTAATATTAAATCTACAGTAGCATTTATGTTAATTTAAAATTTACAATATAATTGAAACTAATATTAATAAAGTGGCATTACTGTTATTTCCAAATAGTCTTTTTTTTGTTCGGTCACACCCCTCCACGAGCGGGTTACACCCCCGAAACGAGCGGGTAAAATAGCCTTTTCCAAAGAAAAGAACCCATCCGACTAGAGAGAAACAAAAGAGAGAATAAAAAGTGTAGCAATGGAGAGGAGCAAGAGTAAGAGCAAGATCAACTACAGCGGATGGGTCGTCATCCTTACAGAGATTCTCTCGATGATACTGGTACTGTTGGGGATGCCAGCGGATGATGTTATGTGCAACGTGGCCCCAGTTTGTCGTTCGTGGTGGAAGGCACTCAACGGTCCCTTAGACTATTGGTCCAACGTGGACTTGAAACAGTGGTGCCGGAGGACCCAGCGAACCGCTAAGATTAGTTTGACCGTAAAGAAGCTCGTAGCTCGCAATGGAAGATATCTACTGTCCTTCTCCGCGTACAAGCTCGACGAAGCAGCCTTCCCTTTTGCATGTTTAAGGCCTGTGCAAAATTTTATTTTGTCTTATTCTAATACTTTATTTTTTCTATTACAAAATTTTACGTATACTTTGTTAATTTCTATTGATGTTTTCCCCTTTTTATAATACAGTGGAAAATTTCTAAGGGTGCTGCGTATTCCGAAGGGCGACATGAGTGATGAAACTTTCGTGAGACACTTGGAGTTTCTCCCAGTGCTGAAAGAAATTGATATTAGCTACTTCCTCTATATCCCGTCGACTGGAATATTTTCCGTCGGCAAGTATTGCCACTGTCTGGTCAAGCTGAGGAGGAACATGCCCCCGCCATATTTCATGGTCAGGAACATATTCGTACTGAACACGTCGAATGGAGACGCTGCGATCTATCATATGCAACTGCAAGGGTGTCACGATCCGCACCCAATATTTGGGCATGAGTCGTGGGTACGTCCAGCCTACGCCACAGTATCGACGGTAGAACGCTGTCTAGTCATCTCCACAATTTGTCAAATACAACCACGCAGTTTATAGATTTCCACAAAAGACCAAATTCGCAGATCAGTCCAAAACAATAAAATATATATACAATGACCATGATGAGAGAAACAAACTAATAACTGAAGAGAGATCACAAAGGTATAGAGACCATGATATGGTAGATAAAATAATCTCAAGATAACCAAAACGTACCAAAAGGATGTCCACTACTCAACCCTCATAATCCATAATCAAAAGTGAAGTACAATAAATAAAAGATTTTTATGTAAGCAACTCATGCTCTATGGAATAATATCTAGCTAAAAGTCTCTTGCGGAGGGTAGCCCAGCATCCAAGTCCTCCTGCATGCTCAGATCAGGGTCCACCGTCTGCTCGTAGTAAGTGGTACAGAACTCCTCTAACTCATCACCTAAAATGTTGTTTTTCTAGTCAGGAATGGAACAAGTACACATATGATCACTATCTGAGCTCCAACAAAATAATAGACATGTATGTAACATATGAGAATGAAACTAGGAAGTAACTAGCATCATGGTACAATGGAAAAAGACATGTAAACTCTATCAATGAGAAATATCTACTAGAAAACAAATATATAGATCATGGTGACATGGTGAGTGGCAAAGCAAGATGAAATGACTGGAATAAAACTATCTACATGTATTGAAATATCATGTTCGACGTGTGAACGGCTAAGGGATAAATCCGGCACCCTGCACGTGTCATGTGCAGCTGCTATTATTCACGAATAGACATCATGGGGATGGAATGGGTAGTTCACACGTCTACTAAGATATTTCCCCGTCCAGCTAGTACTCATAAAATTAATTGCAGTGGGGATAATATGTAAAGGACAGTCAAAATGTACTATAATTCCATAAAACTAGTATTCTGTGTCGATTGTGTCAACAAACAGCAAGACATATGTGTAACATGTAAAGGAAACTATCAGAGACGGTAACAATCAGTATATGCACTTGCCTGTGGTCCTAAGCTGCAGGTATGAGTCGAGCACTAAGTCAAAGTCCACAGAACCTATATTATGAATTGATATTAATCAATAAATGAGTTTAAGTCAAAATAAGTCTATCTTTTAAATACTGCAAGCTTCCCTACATGTTTAGTAGTTTTAAGGGTTTGGACTGTTGTTTGAGTTCACTTATTCTTTTGAACCTTGCCTTCATCTATTCAAGCTTTATAGGTATCTAGGAAGCACTACCCTTGATGCAGTATGGCCGTAGCACACTACCCTAGCACTACCTCTCATTACGCCAAACATGGTCATACATCCCATTAGCTACCTACCCATGGCTTAAGATTAAAATTGAAGTTAGGCTAAAGCTGATACAAGGAACTATGGGCTGAGCTATGGGTATGAGGCTCTAATCGCCCAAATGATCAGTAGGAATGACCAATATGAAGACGATCCTTTATTTGTAAAGGCTGATCTCAGAGGGGAGAATTAATATTTGGATACAGTGGTATAAAACCCCTCTACTGACACTTCATTCTCCCAATTTTATATAGATGCATAAACCATATAGTCCACCCAGGCTTCGTATTGCTGACTGATATCCATACATGGTTGTCCCAGCTTGTAGGACTAATACCCTGAGTCACACAGGGCACACCATTCCTATGAACCCAACCTCGTGTTACCTGATGCTGATTCTGGTCTATTGGCCGATACACTAGAGAGCAAAAGAGATGGTAGGGTGAGTCAAATGAAGAGTAACTTCAGTAAGGTTATAATCTGACACAGGCCTCATAGGACTCATATCAACCCATTGCTCATTCACTCCAGGAAATCCCCATTGTTGATATAGGTACCCTGCCTTCACAGGAACATTCCCATACTAGTCTCTGGTTAGAGACTCAATCCCACCGGTTACACGAGTATTGACACTTGTTACTCATGTGTATCCAGGATATCAGTCCTGATACACTATACTGTTCCTGTTGGCAACTAATACTTGGTTTACAACTAATCTATCATGGGAAAGTTGATACTCGGTATACATTTAATCTACCTCAGGGCTGGTCTGCTATATACGATCCTACATATTAGGTAAACACCCTCCTTCCTTACATGTATCCTGCACAAGTGTTCAGAACCGTGTCCTTAGCATGCCTTATGGCCAGTGGAGTTTGTGCTACACTACTGGTGTACTCAACCCGGTAGAATTTCTAATATACAATGCCAAGTTGGCCTAATCTGTCCAGCTACCTACTGCTCTGCAAGGCAAGCTCTACATTAGCTATGTATGTTGCTATATGCTTGTTGCTGCAAGTACATCTGCTGTAAAAACTAGGATTTGGCCAAGGCAAGATGCCAAGGCTCTGCTAATATGGCCCCAAACAAAGGGGCAGGATCTCCTGCTCATATGGTACTGATACTTACCTTCCTATAAACTGAATGAATTATTCAGTTCAAGAGTAACTGAACTATAGGTTGCCTAGAAGAAATAATAGATAAAAGAGGTCTGTTATCAGGACTCAAAGTCTGAACATATGTCCACCAGTGGATTGATCCAAATATTATGGACAGAATATCAGGTTAAAGACCAAACATGGTTCAAAAGTTTGACTAACATTAGCATGAACTGTTCACATATTCAAGGGGCTGCTATCATATGTTATTGGGCTGAACTATAGTTAAGGACTGGATTTGAAATTCTAAGTATAATTGCACTTCATATAGGCTAGCCGAGCCTTCCTATATTACTGATACCAAGTAATATGAGACTAATACATGAGATGAGGACCAGGTAAGTAATTGGGATACAGGAGAGCTGCAATAGTGAGGACTAAAACTAAAACGATACTAATAAGGACAGATATAATGCAATGAGGGACTGAAACAAAAGCAATGTAAAGCAATGTAATACATAACACAGAACAAAGGGCTTAATGCATGACTGGTTTACAGTCATTAACTCTGGGGTGTTTGCCAGGCCCTAAAGGGTACCAACAGGGTATCCTACTCCGAATGCTAGGTTCTGCCATGACGTGTCCTCATAGGGATATGAAGTGGTTGATTGAGTGATGGGAGTTACTTGCACTATTTAGAATCGAGTACTGATACAGGGAGAAATATGAGAATTCTAATAATATGCCTCAAGTTTTGCCTAATATTCAGTGAGCCAATGAGAGGGAATACTATAGATGGAGTACCCAGGTCCTATACAGTAGGGTATAGGGTGTCTCCCTGAGTCCTGCACCAAGCCTACCTCTAGTATTTTCTTGACTGGTTACATCTGATACTTAAGCACACATAGCCCTTCAGCATTATCCAGGACTAACTTGCCTCCAGCCTTGGTTAGCACAGAACCACACCAGTTTGCTAACAGGATACTAGGTAACATAGGCTAGTAGTCATTGGTTTCACCCTTATTTCACCCAAGTCCTCACAAAACTACATACATGGTTATTACTGTCATTGGTCTCACCCTAAATTCCTGATACCATACGTGGATAACCCAAATCGACACCTATACTTAGCCCTCATATACCTGATACATTAGTGTATCCAGGATACTGCTGACACTCTCCTATATATATAACTTTGATACACTCATTAGGTGCCTTGTTCTACTACTTTCATTGGCCAGGAACCCCTTCTACCATGATACCTATAAATTTTCCTTCGAAAACACGATTGGCCTTGAAACCAAATCTCTTCCTTCACTTAGGGTTCTATCAAATCCTTAACTCAAACACCTAATACATATAATCAAGAATTGTAGTTCAGGAGACAGAGTTGATACCTGTTGTTGGCTTTCCTCTTGACAATTGCTTGAGGTGGCTAGAGGAAGTCCCAAGTTGCGTAAGAGATGAGTCGAATTTAGGGTTTGTGTAGAGGGGCGGCTGAAACCTAATCCCTATACATATATTGATATCAGGATTGAAAACTATTTCTAAGAGGATAAGGGAAAATTCGAATTTGAATTTGATTCAATTCGATTGTAGGGCAGGGTTTCCAATAGTCGGCCATTGATGGATAAGGGAGAGGAATTTGATTCAATTCTGGTTTGGATTGATTTTGAGGATCTAGAGGAATCTCGCATTTGATCTTATTTCCATTCGAATGGAGTTCTCATCAGGATCGACCAGGGTTAAAGTTTGAATTCGGGAACAATTGCATTGAAACCCTTCAATGTTTTGGTTTTTACAAAACCCTCACCTTTATATCATCTATTTAATCATATAAATGAGGTTAATCACACACACATTTAAAGTGGCAAGGATGAGTTTTTAATTATCAAAGCTAATTAAACATTGGTTATTACCCTACTGAACTTGCATGATTTTCCCCAAGTATTGAGTGACATTCGATACGAAATCAGTTCAATATTTTTTATGATTTGGTTGGACGAACATTCGTACAGATATGGACAATTATCATATAAAATAATATAATGCTAAATAAAATTTTTGGGTGAGGGACTCAAAAAGGGTCTTCGCGTGCTCGACATACGTGGGTGCTTCAACGTGCACTTCAACGACGACCTCGGGAAAATTTGTGATTTAATACAGACATTTAAACGACCCTTTGATGATGTAATCCCAGGGGAACGTGGATACGAGATGTATAGTGATTTAGATCTCATCAATCAGTCCTGGGGTGAATGGTTCTTCTGACATTAGCATGCATGTATGCATTTCTTTCTATTTTTCATATTTACTAGTAAATGTACGTGCTTTGCACGTATAAAAACGTATAATATGAATTATATCCAATTATAGTTAAATACGCTTCTAACTCATTTGGATAAGGTGCAAGATATTTTTCTTGTTTGGTTGAGTTCGATTCTCCAATTTGACAAAATTTAACTTTTTTCAATAATTTTTTTACATAATTAATTTTTTTAAAATAAAATGGACTGTGATATAATGACGGCTTAGACGGCTCACTTTTGAGCCATTTTAAAGCCTCATTATATAGTGAAAGATACGATATAAGTATCTTAACATTAATACAACATCTCAGTGTAATCATATCCAAGATATTTCGACATTTTCTCAAATAGTGATGACATTTTACCTTCTTCAAGATGAATTTTGGCGGTGTAAATTTCACTCATATTTATGGTATCAGTGCCGTTCACCATAATTAATGGTGATCGATAGACATTTATACAAGAAGAGTGGCCCGAGGGAGATACGAAAAAATTGGTTTCTTTTTCAGAACCCTTTAAAATCTATTTATACAGCCAAACAGCCAAACTATTCATCTTCACCAGCTTTCAAAACTAATTTATATAGATTCAAAACAAAACTAAACAGCCAAACTATATAAAATTCTCAACCCTTCAGAACAGTCTTAAAATGGAGAAGAGCAAAACCTACATTTGTGGATGGGCCAACATCATCAAGGAGATCCTAGCCATGGTTTTGGTACTAGCGGAGATGTCGTCTAAGGAGGTCGTCCGCTTGTCTTTTGTTTGCCGGTCGTGGTGGAAGGTGCTCTACTGTCCATGCTTCTGGTCGGACGTCAAGTCGACCCAGTGGTGCCGCAGGGTTAACCTAACCTCGAAAATTAACGAGGCAGTGAACAAGCTAGTAGCGCACAGTGAGGGAAAAAAAAAGGACTCAAAATTAGTTTAGATTAATCATACACATATTTCTTGGTGTATTAGAACAAATTAAATTTGATTATAATTAGAATTCTTAATTTTTATAATATTAGGTTGTTAATTTGATTTGCATTACATTAGTCTTTTTACATAGATCGGACTCTAAATAATAAATTAGGGTTAATATTTTGTATATACTTGAACATTTCCCGTCCTAATGTACCATACCTTGTTAAAAGCACCGAGGATAGCCATTCTCCGTGCTAAAACCACAGAGAATGGCCATTCTCGGTGTTATAAGCACGGAGAACGGACATTCTCCGTATTAAAAGCAAGGAGAATGGCCATTCTCCATGTTAGAAGCACGGAGAATGGACATTCTCCGCGTTAGAAGAACGAAGAATGGCCATTCTCCGTGTTAGAAGCACGAAGAATGGCCATTACCCGTCCTAAATTGTTCCGTACTAAGTTAAAAGCATATAATAGCACCCAAAAAATGATAACAATAGAAAAATTCTAAAGAACCCATACACCAGACTCGAACCTAGGCCTTCCATGTAAAAGCCAAATAGCACAACCAACTAAGCTTGGAATAAGAAGAGTCACTGGAGGTCATTGAATATTTCCAACTTCAAATAAGGAATAAGAAGAGTCGGTTAGGAACGTATATATTTATACATAGGGGTCCCCATTCATTTGAGTAGGTTGCACATTTAACATGGCTCCAAAAAGATCATCTGGTTGGGAACCATGGCCAGAGTCGTCTTTCCGTCATCGTCTAGCCTCTCCGCATGGAGCACCCTCTACGCCGCCTCCAGCCCATGACTGGCTAGAAAAAGTTGTGGACTTCCTGACCTCCTGCGGGTTGTCACTGGAGGTCATCGCTCGACCTCTTGATCTGGCGCCCAACTTTGACCTGTTGCCGATCATTCTGGAGGAATGGGATTCTCTGGAGAAGAGGGAAGGGTCACACCGCCTGTGCCATAGGGCGGGTTTGTGCACCCAGCAGGACTTTACGGAGGTCCTCCACGAGGCTAGTGAGGGGTCTACGTAGACCTCTTCTTTTTCTGTCTTTTTTAGTTTTTTACAGTTTTTTTCCTCCTCTTGTATCCTTCGCTGGAGAATGTTCCGACGAAGAAGCTGGGATTTAATGTAATCTAATATTTTGTTAACTCAATTTGGTTTCGGCTGGAAGCGACTAACTATTTTATCTATTCTTTAATTAATAAATCTTGTTACGTCAAATCCATATATCTGTGATGATATCCCCATCAATGACTTGTTACGTCATAGAATTGATTATGCTGCCAGCGTCAAGTTCTTGCCATCAAATCAATCTTAAATATGATTACAAAGTAAACTAGAGGACAACTTTGAGTGTTAATTTTACTCTTTTCAAGTACATAGTCTTGTTAGCAAGTCGTCAAACGGAAAAAATTCGGGATGGCAAAAATACGAGTATAGATCGGCTCAATGCAAAAAAAAAATACGTTCAAAAATTCAATCAAATATTCGAAAAATGGAAATATTAAGATTAGAAACTTCTGATTCTTAAATATGTTGTCAAATTTTGTTAATTAAACATGTTCCCACCATGTTTTTTTGGCCATATTTTTCAATAACTTATACGAAACACGTTAAAAACTTTGCATGCTTAAAGTTTATGTACTGATTTTACGTGGATATATACTAGTAATAATAGTAATAAATTTAATTTTGGAAAGTTGTTTTTAAAATTAGGGTCTCATAATCCTAAAGGTTGGTGGTCTTATAAAATTTAACACTCAAAACTATTCTAATTTTTTTCACTTCCCAAGGTCATATAAGACGGTCGAATTTTTCCACTTCTTCTCTCAAACCCTCTTCCTTCTCCCAAATCCTCTCCAAATACTCTTCCAAACGACTGCTTAAAATTTTCAAAATGCTGTCGAAGAAACAACGACCATCTCCGAAGGAGAAGAATCCACAAAGGGATGCGATACAGGCCCGAAGGGCAGAACTTGCAAGGGCAGCGAAAGCCAAGATTATGGTCACTAGGCCAGAGGCCGAAAAGGCAGAGGCGGAAGTAGCGACGGTGGCAGCGACAACGAAAGCGGCGGCGGCAGCCAAGCCACCTGCAAAAAAGGCTAAAAAACTCATTACTCGACAAAGACCGAAAAATCTATCTTCGATACAGAGTCGTCGGAAGACTCAACTTATGAAGATCGAAGGTGACTCAAGCGAAGGCTAAGGTGGCAACGGATACAGAGTCATCAGTGTACTCTGAGGATTTTGAATCCTCATCAGAAGAAGAAAATGAAGAGGAAGAGCAACCATCAAATAAGTCCCATGATGGAGAGGAGGTAAAAAAATTTACAGACTCTAAATCTAAGAAGATTTACAATAAACATTTAAAAAAGGCTGTTATGCCTGAAAGATCAATTAAGGTGGATGATGTCGAAGACGAAGCTTTCCTAGATATATTAAAATTCTATCAGTTGGAGAAACTGAACAAATTCTATCTTGAGAAAATCTTCCAAACAATAGTAAGAGAATTTTACTCAAATCTTTCGGCTGAAAGGAAAGAAAAAGAAGAGGATCAACAACGGGAGTTTCTAAGAGAGAAACTGATTAGGGTAAATGCTGCTATCATCAACAAATTTTATGGATTTGATCCAGTTCCTGAGTTTGAAATAAAAGATATTGATAATGTTGTTAGCCCAATGATTGTATCATGTTTTTGAATATGGTCAATCTGTTAAGTTTAGCATTTCATTATCACTAATCTTCATACTATCACTATAGCATTTCTACTTATATTTATACCTTTGGTGATATGTGCTTATTATTTTACTTATTAGTGATATGAGTTTTTATTATATATATCTTAAATTTAATTGAGTTACCAAAATCAAAACTATATTTTGATTATGGTTATTCAATTAAGTTTAACATTATGATATCACTAATATTTATGCTATCATTATAGCTCTTATACTTAAACTTAGCATTGTCCTACTGTGCTTTATCTTATCATATTTGCTACATATATATTGCTTTGTTCGTCTAACATGTACATGCAAAAAAGCAATAAGTAAGATCAATATGGACATATGCAATGAAAAAATCATGGTGGGCCAAAGACGACGGATCCCACAAGATTTCTCTGAACCACCCGACGACATCTCCGGAGCCACGCACTCGGGGGTTCCGATGGATATCTTTGGACAGCTGTCGTCAAGGAAGAAGCCAACATCTATCAAGAAAAGAAGCCATGCCATGCCATCATCATTTCAAGACTCTGAAGAAGCCTGCACCTGCTACAGTATATCTGGAGTCTGTAATGAGTCTTAGGAATAATTGTAAACATAAGAAATGGATGGCAAAATCGAAAGCTAGGGTAGAAATTAGCCCAGGATCATTTTTGGATAAAAATTGGTATACCGACGGTATACCGGTCTATACCGATGGTATACCGATTTTTGTTCACAGAAAATTTCTGTCTACAAAATCGGCATACCGACGGAATACCGATCTATACTGATGGTATACCGATTCAGTAACGTTGAAAATCTAACGATCGAATTTCGAACATTTAATGATCCCAACGGCTATATTTCTAGCCGTTGCAATTCCAGACCGGTATTCTGATGGTATACCGGTTCGTATCGACGGTATACCGATCGTTGACAGAAAAGTTGCCTTTGAGCTCTTTTCAATGATTTGGTTATTGTCAAGACCCGCATCCTGTTTAGGGACACGAGCACGTGGGTACGTCCAACCTACGCCTTAGTGTCGACGGTAGAACGCTGTATAGGTCGTCTATAAAATTTAACATCAACAATATATATATGTACCTGTCATCTCCGTACGGAAGAATATATATATATATATATATATATATATATATAACTCAATCACATGAATCTAAGGAAGATACGCATGAAAAGATAAAGCTATGATAGAAATAGGAAAGCTGGAAATAGATGCAAGTCACAAAGTCACTACCAGAAGTAGAGAGTATATCACAATGTACGTATCCCAAAATAATAATATACTACAAGCCAAAATGACAAGCTGGAATGTAATCCAGTCAAACCTACTAGTCTAGATCCCTACCAGTGGGGCGTCCTCTAAAGGCACCGGCTCCACTAAATCCAAGTGGTAATCTGCGTCTATGCCAAACCCGTAAAAGGTCGGGCAGTCTGTATCTGAATCCTCTGTAAAATACAACAAAATTATCATGTCAGGATATGAGCAAGTACAAACGCTAACAACAGTTCCATGTGAATTGACAAATTCTATAAGAGACGGTTATAATGAAGTATAAGATGAAATATCAAGACTGGAATATAAATATAATATGTAAATCTGGATATCATGTCAGGGTATGAAATAATGGAAATGTAGAGCAGTACAGTAATAACTGATGTATAATGTAAACATAAATGATGCCTTGAGATATTAGAGCGTTATATGATCGGCTTGGGACACATGATCAGGCTCTTCCATTTGACCGGCTATGAGTCAGGAAAGACAAAAAAACAAGAATTAGGCCGTTCACAATAGAAATCTATGAGGCAAGTAATAACACAGGTCAGGCTTTACCCTACATGAGGCGAAGGTAAAGCTATGATGCAAGTAGTAACCGAAATACAGGAGGGGTATTGATCACATAACCTCTAATAACTCCCCATCCCCGAGTAGTATAATGGATCCAACCATGACACGTCATGACACGGGATTTAAAGAGCAGGGGGCCAGCCCACTCCCAAATCAGTATCTATACAAGTACAAGAAACAAGATTGAATAATGTACCCATATACCAGGTAAACCAGGAATAACCTTTCATGATGAGATCCAACGTATACTAGTCCGTGTACCATCATGTCGGGAATCAAGTAAGACACTACAACTGAATCGGATATAGCAGATATCAAGATAATAAAAACTATTAAAGAATATACTCACCTGCGGTCCTGAGCAGTCAATAGGAATTGAGGCTCAGTGGATAGTCACAAAACTAAATATGAGATATACAAGAGTTAATTAGGGTTTGACAGTGAAGGGCATGATATTCTAGTGTATGATATGCAATCTAGGTCAAACTCACTCAAACTAAGTCAATTTAGGTCACAACAAAGTCAAACTAGGTCAAACTAAGTCACACTGAGTCACACTAGGTCAAACTAGGTTATAGGACGTCAAACCAAGTCAAACTAGGTCAAACTGGATAAAGGGTTGACTTACAGTTGACTTTTAGTCAACTGGTCAACTCTGGTCAACTCCTAGTCCAATCTAGGTCAACTTAGACTATTGGTTGACTCACAGTTGACTTTTAATAAAAAAAGTCAATTTTGGGTCAACGGGGTCAAAACTAGCCTAAACATACCCTTCCTAACATTTACCTACTAAGACATCCTATATCTAAGCTAATCTTGTATTTCGAAACCGATATCTTGGTTTAGGCACTAATACCTTAGCCTAGCTAAACCCGTATCTTAATACCCAACCCATACCTTAGTCTCTACCCAATACCTTAGCCTCTAGGTATCCTAGAAAGTTTACCAATACCTTGGTATCTCGATACCTAGCCAAGGTATCTCAAAACCTTGCCTTTGAATAAGGTAAATCCTTATTTACCTTGGTATCTTGATACCAACCTTAGCCTTGGCAAAAAAACAAGTACCTTGGCCTAACCATGTCTTGATACCGTCAAGATACCCTAACTTGGATATCTAAGATATCCACTATCTTAGATATCTAGATATCTAAGTATCTACCTATCTAAATATCTAATTATATCTAAACACCAACATATATACATATACATATATTAACCTTTAACTTTCGATCGTATCTTAGATATCTAATATAGATATCTAACACTCTAACTAACTCCAACTTCTAACTATCTAACTCATCCTAGATATCAACTACCTACACAAACTAGCACACACACACACACACTAGACAATACAATGGGGGCAAATTGGGTGCCCCTATTGCTCTAATTGCTGCTGCTACTGCTGCTCTTGCTGCTGCATTTGTTGCTGCTGCAGCTGCTGTATTTGCTACTACTGCGGCTGCTGCATGCTGCCACTGCTACTGCAGTTGTTGCTGCAATTGCCTGCTGCTGCTGTAGCTCCTATATGCTACTGCTACAGCTCCTACTTCTTCTTCTTCTTCTTCTCCTCCTCCCTATATATATATACACCTATCTATCTATCTATCTATCTATCTATCTATCTATCTATCTATCTATCTATCTATCTATCTATCTATCTATCTATCTATCTATCTATCCATCTATCTCTCTATCTACATATCTACATATCTATCTATCTATCCATGAACACCCACACACACACATACATACATACATACATGCATACTACCAACACCACCACTACCACCACACACACACTACCAACACCACCACTACCACCACACACTAACACACTCCCCATATAAATATACACACATACACATACACATATACTCCTAAACGACCCAAAACCTTATCCGAATACCCAATCCTTGCAATTCTACCCTCTAGGACCTAGACATGTGCCCCACACAAGCAATCTAACACGCGTACGCAAGCGGAAACGAGAAACGAGGCCCGAATGGCCAAATGGCTATTCTGGCGACTCCGGGTGTCCGATTCGCGATACTGCGTGATATGGACACCAAACCTATCCGAATTAGACCCAAACTCTACCCACGAGTTCTAAATAATGATTAGAACCTATTCTAAGTATTAACTTACCGATTCTAGTGTCGGTGCAAAAAGTCACCCGTGTGTTGGAACCCGAAAATCCCGAAAAAGTCTATTTTTATGATTTCTCCCGAAACGACCCCACGTATCCAAATATGGACATGTACCTAGCCTTATCTCACCTAAACTAACCTAATTAAGACTAATTAGGCTAAGGCAACACCCAAACAGGTCAATTTTGGGTTTTTCCCAAAATTGCACTAAACCTAGGTCAAAAGTCCCAAATTGAGTCCAATGGATTCCAAACCACTTCTAACGGGTTATCCTACACCTCGAACATCCTCTAATATGTAAATGACACTAATTAGGAGTAATTACAAGAGTTAGAGTTAGAGTTTACCTTTTAGGAGTTGGAATTCCAAGGAAAAGCCCCAAAATTGGTTCTTTTTGGGTCAAGAGCCAAATCTATGCTTCCAACCCCTCCATGCTAGGTTCTACCTAGATAAAATCTACACATAAGAGATGAACAAGGGTTAGCACCAAGATTAGAGAGAGATCTAGTGAAAATGGAAGAGATTTGACTTACTTTGGGCTTAAAATCAAAGGGTTTTGGCTTGGTTTGGGAAGGAACTCTCAAACGAGAAGAAGATGAGCATGATGTGAAGAAAATGAAGTGGAGAGGGGGGTCTCCTTGCTGCTGGCCATATTTAACGGGTTTGGGGGCATTTGGCAACTATCCAAAATGCCCTCCAAGGCTCCTTTGAGTCTATTTTGTCTTATGTGGAAGTTTGGGACTAAAAAGGTCAAGTTTAAATAACCAAATGGACCAATTAAGTTATATGGGATTAGTCTTAATGCACTATACTAATTAGTAGGATTTATGGGCCATGTCTAGCTAAACTCTGGGTCCCAAGTAGAGTCTAAGCTATCTGGGTCACTAACACAGGTCAAAATGAGCCAAAACTCAAACCCGATCAAACAAAACCCCAAAATACAATATTAATACATAAATATTCACAAAAATATTAGAATATGAAAAAGAAAAAAATTACCCTAAATTTGAAAAACTGGGGGTGACAATCCTACCCCCCTTAAAAAAATTTCGTCCTCGAAATTAAAACAAACTAACACAGGAAAACACAAGCAGAAAACAAAAGAACATATACCTCAAGGCTCGAAGAGATAGGGGAAACGCTCCCGCATGTCGTCCTCTCTCTCCGAGGTAGACTCACCTGGAGAATGGTGCCTCTATGCAACATGAACCAAGGGTATGACGTGGTTCCGGAGCACCTTCTCCCGATGATCCAGAATCTCCACGGCCTGTTCTAGATAGTTGAGAGTAGGTCCCACCTCTATCGCTGAATGATCCAATACATGGCTAGGATCTTCCACGTACCGCCTCAGCTGTGATACATGGAACACGTTGTGTACTTCCTCGAGCGTAGACGGCAGGTCTAGTCGATAGGCTACTATACCGACCCTTCCAAGGATAGTGAAAGTTCCGATGTAGCGTGGGCTAAGCTTCCCGCCCCGGTTAAAGCAAAGCGTGCCCCGTGTCGGAGAGATCCTCAAGAACACCATATCACCAACCTAGACATAAATCAAGACTCAAAACCAATCACAAGCAAATAATCACAAGCAAGTACAAACTGAAACTGAAACTAACCTCGAACTCTAACGGTCTCCGGTGGCTATCAGCCCAATGCCGCTGCCTATCCTGAGCCACCTGAAGTCTATCTCTGATCAGTCTAACCTTTTCCGCTGAATCTACCACCATCTCTGGGCCAAGCAATACCCTCTCGCCAATATCGTCCCATGATAAAGGAGTGCCACATCTCCGTCCGTATAGAGCCTCAAATGGTGATATCTCTATACTGGCCTGGTAGCTGTTATTGTAAGCAAACTCTACCAGGTGAAGATGATCCTCCCAAGAACCCCCGAAGTCTAGCACACACGTGCGAAGCATATCCTCAAGAGTCTGGATGGTCCTCTCTGACTGTCCGTCTGTCTGGGGATGATAAGCGGTACTGAATTTGAGCTGGGTGCCCAAACTAGTATGCAAACTCCTCCATAAATGGAAAGTAAAACGACTATCCCGGTCTAAGACTATGCTCACCGTAACTCCATGCAATCTGACTATCTGACGCACGTAGTCCTGCCAGTTTCTTCGTAGACAAACCCACTTTGAAAGGCAAAAAGTAGACCGATTTGGTCAATCTATCAACGATGACCCATATCGCGTCTCTCCCTCCAGGATATCGTTGAAGTTCGGACACAAAGTCCATGGTGATGTGCTCCTACTTCTACTCTGGAATGGGTAGTAGCTGTAGCAATCCACCTGGCGTCTGTCTCTCGACTTTCACTTGCTGACACATCAAGCAGCGAGATACAAACTGAGCTTTCTCTCGCTTCATGCCATACCACCATATGTGCTCTCTCAGGTCTCTGTACATCTTGTTGGCTCCAGGATGCATAGAGTACTGAGAGCGATGCACTTCCTGAAGAACCTCCTTCCGAAGCTCTCCACTCGGAACGCACAGTCTAGTACCGTGCCTCAACGACCCATCTTCGGTTATAGAGAAATCGTCGAGCAACCGTGCCCGCACCTGCTCCCTGATGCTCCTCAGGGAAACATCATCATACTGCATTGACCTGACTCTGTCCATCAACTCAGACTGAATCTGTAAGCCCTACATCTGAATCTCTATGCCCGATATAATCACCTCGATACCCAAACTATCCAAATCGGCCAAAAGATGACGATCTGCCGTCAAATACATAGCGACTGGATACCTGCTCAAGGCATCTGCAACTATATTAGCCTTGCCTGGATGGTACTACAATGAGATATTGAAGTCCTTCATCATCTTGAGCCACCATCTCTACCGTATGTTCAACTCCTTCTGGGTGAACACGTACTTCAAGATCTTGTGATCCGTGAAGATCTCAACTCGCTCTCCGTACAAGTAATGCTTCCACAACTTCAAGGCAAAGATAACAGCTGTCAACTTTAGATCATGAGTATGGTAGTTCTTCTCATGAGGACGTAACTGCCTAGATGCATAGGCAATCACCATCCTGTGTTACTGAAGAACGCAACCCAAATCCTTCCCAGAAGCATTACTGTAGATCGTGAAACCACCTATCCCAGATAGTAAAGTCAAGATCGGAGCTAAGGTCAACCTCTTTTTCAGCTCATCGAAAGCAGCCTGACACTCCTCAGTCCAGACGAACTCTACGTCCTTCCTGGTGAGTCTAGTCATCAGCCTTTCAATCCGAGAGAAGTCCTGGACGAACTTCCGATAGTAACCTGCTAGACCTAGAAAGCTCCAAATCTCGGCAACTGAACTGGGCGTAGACCAAGACTCCACTGCCAAAATCTTCTTCTGGTCCACTGAAATCTCGTGCTCGGTCACAACATGACCCAAGAACTCTACCTGCTCCAGGAAGAACTCACACATCGACAGCTTCCCGTAGAGTTGCTCCTTCCTGAGGGTCTTTAACACAATCCGTAGGTGCTCCTCATGCTCCTCTGGCACCTTCGAGTAGACCAAGATGTCATCTATGAAGACCACAACGAACCTGTCAAGGTATTGATGAAATACCTTGTTCATCAAGTTCATGAATATTGCTGGGGCGTTGGTCAACCCAAATGGCATAACAGTAAACTCGTACTGGTCGTACCGTGTCCGAAAAGCTGTCTTCGGAATGTCTTCCCGCTTCACCTTCAGCTGATGATAACCGGACCTCAAGTCTATCTTCGAAAACACCTTCGTGCCGCTCAACCGATCGAACAAGTTGTCAATCCTCGACAATGGGTACTTGTTTTTTATAGTGAGATTGTTGAGCGCTCTGTAGTCGATATACATACGTATCGTACCATCCTTCTTCGGTACAAACATAACTGGTGTGCCCCGAGGTGAAAAAGTGGATCTGATGAAACCCTTGTCCTGCAGCTCGTCGACCTGCTACTTCAGCTCGGCCAACTCGCTGTTGTTAATCCTATAGATGTGCTGTGAGATAGGCTCAGTGCCCGGCACCAAGTCTATAGAGAACTCAACATCTTTGTCTGGCAACATCCCAGGTAACTCCTCGGGAAAAACATCCAAGAACTCTGCTATCAATGGATGTGGCAAATCCTGCCCCGCCAACAAGGCTCCACAGAAATCATCTCCCGGCTCAGCTTCTCCCTTGACATACTCAAACTCTGGCTCTCCGGGCGGCCTAAACAAAACCCTGCCTCCTCTGCAATCTATACTAGCATAGTGCCTGCTCAACCAATCCATACCGAGTACTATATCGTAGTTCGAAAGTAGTATTACGAGCAAACACGCACTCAATTCCCGGCCTCCCAATGTAACACTCCGCCCCTTGCAAACATTATTGACTAGGATAATGCCTTCCCCAGTCATAATCTTGCAAGTCCTACCCAAGGATTCAGCAGTAATATTATGCTTAAGCGCAAAAGATACAGACACAAAACTGTGCGTAGCACCAGAGTCAAATAAGTCTAATGCAGGAAACGAATCGAGAAGAATAGAACCTACCATGACATCTGCTACGGGCTCAACCTCCATTGTTACCAGTACGAACGTTCTGCCCTAGGGTGCTCCCCTTTGATGCTGGGCAAAATGCTGCTGCTACGTCTGAAGTGGCGGGCCCCTCGGCAGAACTGCAGGTCCAGCTGGAGCTCTAGCAGGTGGTGCTCTGTCCAGACCTCCATTGGTTGCACGAATAGGGCATGTCTTCAGTTGATGGTCGGTCGCTCCACAATAGAGACAAGCACCCAACCTCTTCCTACAGGCTTCTCGGGTGTGCCCCGGCTTCCCACAGTAAACACACTAAGGAACTTGCCTCGGTCCCTGCTGCTGATGGGAACGTGCTGGTGCCTGATGCTGGTGAAACTAAGGCTGCTGGAACGGCCTCTACTGAATGTGGGGACGCTTGGCCGGCCCCATACTAGAACTAGCTCCCAAAGCATCACCGCTCCTCCTGGGCCTAAGATCGTAGTCCTCCTTCGCTATCTGAGCATCCATCAGAATCTGCTCAAAAGTTGCCTCGCGACGCCCATATGTGCGAGAATGAACAGCATGGATCAGGCCCCTCCTGAACTTGCGGGCCTTCCCTCCCTCATCCTGAACCATCCCTGGGGCAAATCGGCTCAGACGAAAGAACTCTGTCGCATACTCGTCCACCGACGAGTTCCCCTGGACCAGCCCTGCAAACTGACCCTCCAATGCACTGAGAGCTACATCAGGATAGAACTTCTCCTTGAATAGCCTCAGAAAGTTCTTCCAAGTCAGCCCTCTAACAGATGCACGAGGGTCTGTGCGGTACCAGGTCAACGCAATGTCGAAAAACTGGTTCGCCATTGCTGATACCCACAGCCTCTTCGGGATCTCTGCCAGCTCCAGGTTCTTCTCTACGTCCTCTAGCCAGTCATCGGCGTAAAGGATTTCCTCGGTTCCCTTGAACCCTCAAGAGACCATCTTCTTGAAGTCCAGTACTGTACCAGGCCTCGACTGCTGCTGATGCGGCTCCTAGGTCGGAGCGCCCTGAACCGGAGCTACGGCCACCTTCTCGACCGCTGCCAGTGCTAGCTGATGAGCATTCTCCATGCTCTACCTCAAGGCCTCTGTCTAACGCTGCGATGCCTTAGCCTGCGCTTGCTGCGCCTCCATCATCTGCTGAAGAAGCGCAAACATCTGCAAAGCGTTGGTCGGTATCGGAGGTGGTGGCGGAAGAGTCTCTGGTATGATGATGGAAGGCCTCCGAACTGGAGGTGGAAGACCCCCGGGAACTGCTACTGCTACTCCCACCTGGATGGCAGGAATAGTAGGGGCAGCAGTGACATCCGTCTGGACCTCTCCCTCCTCCGGAACAATAGGCCTTGACGGATCAGACCTCGTCGGGACAGTATTAGATCCAGTCGCCTGAGCTCGGGTAATCCTCATCCTGAAGACAGATTCGAGCAAAAGATCAATATAGCACAAGATATGATATTATCAAAGAAGGACAATTAAATTCGAATTGCAAGAAGAGTTGTCACAAAAAATTTGCTAAAATGTGATTGAGTAACTCCTATCATAACCTAGAACCTATATCCTAGCTGCAGGCTCATAATTAGTACTCTAAGTCGAGTACAATTACGAGATCGCACTAGTTGCGACATATACCTGCATGAGCCACCACAAAAATGTGTCATGACCCGCACACTGTTTAGGGCCACGAGCACGTGGGTACGTCTAGCCTACGCCGCAATGTCGGCAGTAGAATGCTGTATAGGTCGTCTATAAAATCTAACATCAATAATATATATATGTACCTGTCATCTCCGTACGGAGGAATATATATATATATATATATATATATATATATATATATATATATATATATATATATATTTTTGAATATATATATAACTCAATCACATGAATCTAAGGAAGATACGCACGAAAAGATAAAGCTATGATGGAAATGGAAAAGCTGGAAATAAATGCAAGTCACAGAGTCACGACCAGAAGTAGAGAGTATATCATAATATACATATTACAAAATAATAATATACTCCAAGCCAAAATGATAAGCTGGAACGCAGTCCAGTCAAACCTACTAGTCTAGATCCCTACCGGTGGTGCGTCCTCTAAAGGCACCGGCTCCACTAAATCCAAGTGGTAATCTGCGTCTACGCCAAACTCGTAGAAGGTCGGGCAGTCTATATCTGAATCCTCTGTAAAATACAATAAAATTATCCTATCAGGATATGAGCAAGTACAAACGCTAACAGCAGTTCCATATAAATTGACAAATTTTATAAGAGACAGTTATAATAAAATACAAGATAAAATATCAAGACTGGAATATAAACATAATATGTAAATCTGGATATCATGCCAGGGTATGAAATACTGGAAATACAGTAATAACTGATGTATAATGTAAACATAAATGGTGCCATGAGATATTAGAGCGTTATGTGATCATCTTGGTGTGGACACACAAAAAAAGAAGAAGAAATGATGTCTTTTCTTTATTGGCGCAAGGCACCACAAATCGAGTAGGCCTGAGAGATCCTGCGCTGAGGATCCCCGAGTACAAAAAAGAATTATAGGGAATGGGACGATGGAGATCGAGCGGCAGTTGCACCTTTACTCCGTTGACACTCCGATTACAAAAGTGGGAGAAAACCTAAGAAAATTGCTAACTTTCGGCTCACTAGCAAGAAGTGCAGCAATTTGGCTCTTGAAAATGCTCTTCGTTCTATCTTTTGAAGAGGGATAAGACCCCTTTTTATAGTAGTTTCTGAGCTGGAATGATGTTACGCACCCACATGAGGAAACATACTAGTTTTTATGTGGGCGCATAGTCATGCTTTGGGCGTATAGGATGTAGGCGCATGCAGGCTGCGTAGTCGTAGGTTGATCGTGGTGCTGACGTGGCTGCATGCTTCGGTGCACGATTGCTCGTGGAAACTGACATGGCCGTACGCTTCGGTACACGTTTTGATCATGGCTTTGACTGAGTCAGGCTTGAGAGCATAGCCCTGTTTCAGGCTATGTGCCCTCCGTTTGGGGGAGGCTGTCTTGGGCGCATGGAGCTTCACTGGCTGAAAGCATAGAGCTTCACTGACTGGGCGCATAGAGCTTCACTGGCTGGGCGTATATATTCTTATTGGCTTGGGCGCATAAGGCTTCATTGCTGAAGATTTTCATGCTTCTACAAGACCCCCTTCAAAGTTTTTGATACTTGAACGAGTTCGAAATACTTTGAAAGAAGCATAGACTGTCTTCTCGTGGGCGCATAGCACAGCGCCATCTTTGGAAGCATAGTATTTGGCCAGCCTGTCAGAGAGATACGACTATTGAGATCTTCCTCGAAAATCTGAACTGACAGATTCATCAGGGTGGAATTTGAAGAGGTCCATCCTTCATACGTTGTCCACATCAGCAAATGGCAGTCGTATAGTGTGCAAAAGGCTGGATCTTCGCGTGGGCGCATAGGCTATGGTGGACGCATAACACGCAATGGGCGCATAGGTGCATAAAGATAGTGGGCACATACGAAGTGGCATATGCCTATAAATAGGCTCTGAAGGAGAGAGAAAGTTTATTATTCTTCTCTCTTAGAATTTTCACAAAGACTCTTCACCTTCTTTCTTTAAGTACCATGTCTCCCAAGGTGCCAAGAGATCCGCGAAGGGCAAGGGGGCTGTACCGAGTGGCTCTCCTCCTGCGGCGGCATCCTCTCCAGTCCAGGACCCGATTCTGGGTGAGGCCACACCTCAAAAAAAGAAGTCTCCAGCGTTAATTTGTGACGCTCAGACTTTTCTTCTGCCTGGGTGCATGCGCCTAAGGCAACATACTTCTGTGAGCATCAATATGCGCCCACAGAAGTCATGCGCCAACGATGTGGTGTACCATGCACCCACATGTTGCCATGTTATGTACCCACATGCGGTGGCATGTTATGCGCCCTCGTACTGCTGTACGTTATGTGCCCACATGTTTGTTTTGGGCGCATAAGAGTCCTTTAGCACTTAGTTTTTCCTACGGTTTTCTGAATCTGACTTTCTCTTCTGTCCCCATTTTAGCTATGGCTCCAAAAGCTTCCAAATCGACTGGTGCTACGGCCAAAGGGAAGGGACTCGCTTCTCTGTCGAGAACTGCGGACTCCCCTTTCATTCATCCCGACGTGCAATGTCACGACCCACTCCCGAATAATCGAACACGAGTCGGACACGCCCAGCCTTCGTCGATGGACACAACGAAGTAAGCTGTACAATTCTAAGGAAAACTCCAAGATAATATATACATAAAATAGCACAGCCACTATACATGTTCCCAGAATCACCACAATCCACAAGTTATTGGTACAAATCATCCGGAGACAAATCCGGTAACATGAATAAATTTATACAATCCTGAAATCCTCAATATAATACATGATGAAAATCTAAAACAAATCTGAGAAAAATCTAACTATAACTCTGTAATTCTAAGTCTATCCTGTGGCATCTCTATCCTGGCTTCAGGCTTTGGCCTATGAAGGAGATACAACATCATCAAGTAAACCTACAACGTATCCTGTAGGAAAAGAGCAAAGTACAACCCCGACAAGAAGCTCTAAACAATGTAAACTGAAGTGCATGAAAAAGAATCACGATATGAACTATGATACAAGACATGAATATGAAACTGTGGTACAGGAATAATAATGAAACTATGGTACCAGATCCAGAAATAATGAAACTATAGTACCAGGTTCAGAAACAATGAAACTATTCTATCAGTGTAACATGCATGTAAAATAACTATCAGAGTATGTGAACGGCTGGGTAAACAATGAACAGTGAACAGTAAACAATGAAAATGGTACGGCTTAGAGTCCCACGTGCACGATGTGAGACCTAAGCTATTAGTCAATGCCTATCTAAAATAGGATTGGTCACATATCTGTAGTATTTCCCTACCCCAATATACAAGTAAGGAACAATGAACTATGAACAATGAACGGTGAACGGTGAACGGTGAACGGTGAACAATGAACAATGAACAGTCATATGTACAACGTGTCAATATGAGAACAAGAAGCAAGACAGAAATACAGAATAAAGAGATCGAATCGGTGTACTTGCCTTGCTCTTCAAACCAATGAGTCTCAACTATCCACCTAGAATTTAGTACAAGTTGGTTAGGAATTAAAATAAGACAGTTAGCTAACTAACTATTTCTAACCATAACTTGCTAACCATCAACCCTAGCTCGTTATATTTGCCTATAACAATATGCAAGAATATTACATACTATAATTAAAATATTTAGGGTAATATTAAAATTCTTTTAACAAAAGAGAATATATTTAAACTAGCAAAGTAATTGACTGGCCTATATATAATACTAACTTTTCTTAAGACTAACAATACTAATGATCAAATGTATAGATAATGTTAGCAGAAACATAATATTAAATAACTAGAACTTGAAAATGACATTAGAAGAATAGCTTTTTTTTTGTTAACCTTTACGTATTGCTAAAAATATATACATATTAGTTAGCAAGAAATAATTTAGTAAAACAATATTATTATTATTTATCTATTTATTTCGAAATATATATTTTGATACACTAGAATATCTGTAACCAAAATATGTTAATAATAGCCTCAGAAAATATATTCTAGTTTAGCCACAAATATTAATATTTTGGGAGTACATTAAGGTAAACTCCATTTTAAGGTAATCTGTAATATAGGAAACATAATATATTTACTAAACTATTTATAAAACACTTGTTCATGAATATACCATTATAGTTTTATACTAACAATGTCTATACAAAAGACATATACACAATATTATATTAAAGAAAATGGGACTAAAACCCAGAATCTGGGAGTGAGCAGCAAACACAACTAAACCCAGTAGAAGTTCCAACACCTAAACTCAAATGAATAATACAAGTTTAGCAACCTATCAATCTGCAGCACACCTATCTCAAAAATTAGAAGAGATATACACAAGCCACACCTACATTCACCACTCTAAGAACCTGTTATTCGAACAAGATTCACTAGCAGTTAACTATTTCGAGCTGTTCAAACCCAACTGAGCTCACAATTTGGCAACATTTTAAAAAAAGCCAGGTATCATAGGCTAGCTAACCTAATATAGCCGTTAGGTTAGAATGAAAGTCCAATATTCTAAATTAGCAAAATCTGATACAACAAAACTTTCTTAAAGTATATACATATATAAACAAACATAACCCAACATCCAGAAACTACAAAATCCCAACCCTACTATACTGACTTCCAAACTCCATTCGTGCCATAACAGTCCCAATTTTTACACAGTTTAAGAGTTTTTTTTAAAAAAAAGCATGCTGCTTGACGCCCCAAACTCCCATTCCCGCCAAATCCTTCCACACAGCCCTGTCGCCCAAACACACACAAGGACACAACTATTCCTGACACGAGCAACATCTTCCTTGTATCCGAACGTCGCTGACACAAACTCCACATCTACCGGACACATAGCGAGATACGAATAAAGTACTTCGACTCACCACAGCCCTGCCCGACACTTCGATCAGACTAGATTTAACAAAAAAATCATCCATAGAAGAGGTGATTAGAATTTTACCTGGAAAGAGGAATTCGATCGGGAACGAAGACACTGTCCTGGAATTCAGACATAGTTAAACGTGTCGGACGCCAACGCTTTGCGTATCAAAATCAATCGATACTTCCCAGAAATAATTCGACGAACACCTGGTGTTCAAAAAACAGACAGAAAAATCAATGATCAATTTCAACTCATGAATTGGATCCGACCAAGGAAATCGTATCAAAACAGGGATCGATCATCAAAATCAGAGTTGATCAAAATCAGTTGAAAGTAAATCAATTAAATGATCAAGAGTCGATCATATTCAAATTTACGAAATAAAAAATTCCTGCAGAGTGCATTTGTCCGCCGTCGACCGATCTAAAGTGGCCGATCGATCAAATAAGAAACCCTTATCGACTCGATAAATCAAATAAGCAAACGAGAAAGAGGCACTCACCGGAGTTGACCGCTGCACCTTGTTCGAGATTCGTCGGAGAAGAAGACCCGTCGTCGCCACTCGTCGCCAGTTGCTCGCTAAGTCCTGATCGATTAGCGTCAAGTTGCAGAGAAGAGTCGCCGTAGCTGGATCGTCGGGAATGAAGCGGATCGGGAATGAACAAATTTCTTCGAAATTAAGAAAGAACGGAAGAGCAAAGAGGATCGAGGAACTTTCGGTCCTGATGGCGCCTCCGCTTGTCTCTGACACAATGAACAAAAATGCTGCAAATAACAGATTGATTAATCCTCAATTAGTGGATTCGAATTCGAAATCAAAATCGAATGAAGAACAAAACCTAATTTCTATCAGATCCAAAAATTGTAAAGAAAGAAAATCAAGAAATCAAAAGAACCACTCACCAGAGATTTCCAGTGGATCTCGCCGGAGAAGATGAAGCTCAGTCGAGCGCTTGCCGGAGCCGAAGGAAACTCCTCGTCGTCGCCCTCAACAGTCGCCTAGAAAAGGCTCGCACGGTCGAGCGCTGATGCCGAGGCGGAAGATGCCTAGTCGTGGCTGTGATTGGTTTTCGCCATGGCCGCTCTCCACAATTTCTAGGGTTAGGCTTCAGCTAAATGGGGAAGAAGGGGTCGAGAGAGGGCTTCGGCTCTGAAAGAAATTGCAGAGGAAGAACCGAGAATAAGAGTTTCTCTCTCCTCCGAAATCAATATTAAAGGGGAGGAAAAATTTCATTAAGATCCCTACGGTTTTAAAGGATTATTCAGATCGACCCCCATCATTTTCACTATTTACGGAATTGGTAGAAAATCAGTTAAAATTTTACAAAACTTTGTGGGGACCACTTAAGTTAGTTATAACAACTTGAAAATTCAAATTTAAAAGTTTAAAGGGAAAAATAAAATTTAAAACCAAATTTAAATTGGCTCTTAATTAAAAATTACATTATTAAGAAACTGGTAAATTAATTAAATATTCAAACCATAAATAAAATATGGCTAAATTAGAAAATCCCAGAAAACACAAAATTTAAAAATTTCGGAAAAGCGGGGTTATAAATCTACCTCCCTTAGAAAAATTTCGTCCTCGAAATTTCAGATGGCACGATTTGGCACGATAAAGTAATTAGATACAAAATTTGAAATTGGCACGATTTTAAGTGGGATGAAATCATGATCATAGGATAATAGTCTCAATAGCATCTGGTGATCTCACATATCTGGATCACTTCTCCTACAGTTCCTGTCCCGCCAATATGCATCTGGCTGCAGTGAACTTTCGGTTCTATTTTCTTGATAATACTAGATTACCGCAATACTTGTCAACTTTATCCGATAAATTTAGGACTTAGCTTCAATAATATCTAAGAACCTCAGAATACCCGTAATTACTTTGACCTAGAGCCCCTGCCTCGCCAGTGTACAGCTAGCTGCAATGGACTCACAGTCTCCATAATCCAGGTCATAGTAGGTTGTCAAATATTTTCTCAACTTTATCCAGAAGTTTCAAGGAAGTTGTGAAAATGATAGAGAAGAGTAGTATCTGTTCTTAGAAACAAATTTTTTTTTATTGAATACTAAAAGACAATCAACAGTCAACAACTAGCTCATAGGTACTATGAAACGACAGTAAGATAGGGAGACTGTAATACAAGTCTTGAATGAAGAAACAATCAAAGAAATGCAAAAAGAACATCAAGGAAAGGTAAATCCACAAGTGTCTCCGGTCGTCAGTACTCGTCTGGAATCGGGATGGTCTCCACTTCCTCGGCTGTCAGGAGGTAGACTCGCCCCTCTGGCTGATCTCCCTGCGGCTGCTGGACATGAAGAGGTAAATCCTCCTGCTGGGGTCCCGGTGCTCATCCCTCAGCGGCTTCTGGACAATCTCTGACCTGGTGAGCAGGTGATCCACAGAACGAACAAAGCCTCAGCCTCATGCGACATTCATCGTAATGATGTCGTGGGCGGTGACAATAGTTGCAAGTGACTGCCAACTGCTGTCTCTGAGGCGGATCTGCATGAACTCTGGCTGGACGGTGCTGAACTGCTGCATGCTAAACTGGCCTCGCCTGAATCTGTATTTGCACCCTCTTCGCCGGTGCCTGGTAACTGCTGCTGTCGATGTCCCTATCCCTCTTGGGCCTCGGGTCCATCTCCTTCTCAACTGCCTGGACGATCTTAAGGATGCTATAGTAGGTAGTCGCCTGGCTAATAGCTACTGCATGCCGTAGCTCCCTGGTCAGGCCCTTCTTGAATCTCCAGGCCCTGTCCTCTGGTGCTCTTACTAGGCTCTCCGCGAACCTACTGAGCCTAGTAAACTCGGAAGTGTACTCCGCTAATGTCATCGTCCCTTGTTGCAAGGCCTCGAACTGCATGTGAAGCTTATCCCGCTCCACATCGGGGAAAAACTTCTCCTTGAACAGAGTTTTGAAATCTGTCCAAGAAAGTTGGGGCTCAGCTAACTGGGGGTCCTCCCGGTACCAAGCTCTGGCAAAATCAAAGAGTCGCATACTAGCCACCTCCACCTTCAGGTCATCCGGGACCCGTACCATCCTCAGTGTCCTCTCCGCATTCTCCAGCCATTCGTCTGCATAGACGATACCCTCATTGTCCCAAAAGTCCATCGGGCAGAGATTCTGGTATTCCTTGGCCGTCCCTGGTCTCGGTGCTGCTGGAGCTGGAGCTGCCGGCTCTCTGGTCCTGAGTGCGTCGACGACGATCGCTCTGAACTGTGTGGCCTGCTGACTCTGAGCTTCCCTGAACTGCGTAGCCTGGTGATTCTGGGCCTCCATGAACTACTGGAACATGGCCATCACCTGGGCGCCGTCAAATATCATCGTCGAGAGCAACGAAGAAAAGATAGGAGGCGGTGGCGGAAGCTGATCCACCAGAACATCTGGCTCAGGCTGTCCTGAACTGCCTGTAACTCCTGGCTGATCCGCGGTCTTCCTCTTAGTGACCATCCTGTAATAGAAAGAAAACTTCGTTGATTGACAGACCCTAAAACCTAATAAATAATGTTTTATAATATCAATGCACCAGATAAACCGGATATACCCTTAATCCCCGATTTTTCCTATGCTGTGATGAGTTTTTCTTAGTCTAACAGGTTCCCCAATAGCACTTTATTGCCTAAGTGCCATTAGGACAGACCTGCATGGGCCACCACTAAAAATATGTCACGACCCGCTCCCGAATAATCGGACACGAGCCGAACACGCCCAGCCTTCGTCGATGGACACAACGAAGTAAGCTGTACAATTCTAAGGAAAACTCCAAGATAATATATACATAAAACAGCACAGCCACTATACACGTTCCCAAAATCACCACAATCCACAAGTTATTGGTACAAATCATCCGGAGGCAAATCCGGTAACATGAATAAATTTATACAATCCTGAAATCCTCAATATAATATATGATGAAAATCTAAAACAAATCTGAGAAAAATCTAACTATAACTCTGCAATTCTAAGTCTATCCTGTGGTATCTCTATCGTGGCTTCGGGCTCTGGCCCATGAAGGAGATACAACATCATCAAGTAAAACTGTAACGTATCCTGTCAGGAAAAGAGCAAAGTACAACTCCGACAAGAAGCTCTAAACAATGTAAACTGAAGTGCATGAAAAAGAATCACGATATGAACTATGATATAAGACAGGAATATGAAACTGTGGTACAGGAATAACAATGAAACTATGGTACCAGATCCAGAAATAATGAAACTATAGTACCAGGTCCAAAAACAATAAAACTATTCTATCAGTGTAACATGCATGTGAAATAACTATCAGAGTATGTGACCGGCTGCATAAACAATGAACAGTGAACAGTAAACAATGAAAAATGGTACGGCTTGGAGTCCCACATGCACGATGTGAGACCTAAGCTATTAGTCAATGCCTAGCTAAAATAGGATTGGTCACATATCTGTAGTATTTCTCCACCCCAATGTACAAGTAAGGAACAATGAACTATGAACAATGATCGGTGAACGATAAACAATGAACAATGAATAGTCGTGTGTACAACATGTCAATATGAGAACAAGAAGCAAGACAGAAATACAGAGTAAAGAGATCGAATCGGTGTACTTGCCTTGCTCTTCAAACCAATGAGTCTCAACTATCCACCTAGAATTTAGTACAAGTTGGTTAGGAATTAAAATAAGACATTTAGCTAACTAACTATTTCTAACCATAACTTGCTAACCATCAACCCTAGCTAGTTATATTTGCCTATAACAATATGCAAGAATATTACATACTATAATTAAAATATTTAGGGTAATATTAAAATTCTTTTAACAAAAGAGAATATATTTAAACTAGTAAAGTAATTGACTGGCCTATATATAATACTAACTTTTCTTAAGACTAACAATACTAATGATCAAATGTATAGATAATGTTAGCAGAAACATAATATTAAATAACTAGAACTTGAAAATGACATTAGAAGAATAGCTTTTTTTTGTTAACCTTTACGTATTGCTAAAAATATATACATATTAGTTAGCAAGAAATAATTTAGTAAAACAATATTATTATTATTTATCTATTTATTTCGAAATATACATTTTGATACACTAGAATATCTATAACCAAAATATGTTAATAATATAGCCTCAGAAAATATATTCTAGTTTAGCCACAAATATTAATATTTTGGGAGTACATTAAGGTAAACTCCATTTTAAGGTAACCTGTAATATAGGAAAAATAATATATTTACTAAACTATTTATAAAACACTTGTTCATGAATATACCATTATAGTTTTATACTAACAATGTCTATACAAAAGCCATATACACAATATTATATTAAGGAAAATGGGACTAAAACCCAGAATCTGGGAGTGAGCAGCAAACACAACTAAACCCAGTAGAAGTTCCAACACCTAAACTCAAATGAATAATACAAGTTTAGCAACCTATCAATCTGCAGCACACCTATCTAAAAAATTAGAAGAGATATACACAAGCCACACCCACATTCACCACTCCAAGAACCTGTTGTTCGAACAAGATTCACTAGCAGTATATACATATATACACAACAAAACTTTCTTAAAGTATATACATATATACGCAAACATAACCCAGCATCCAGAAACTACAAAATCCCAACCCTACTATACTGACTTCCAAACTCCATTCGTGCCATAACGGTTCTAATTTATACACAGTTTAAGAGTTTTTAAAAAAAACAAAGCATGCTGCATGACACCCCCAACTCCCATTCCCGCCAAATCCTACCACACAGCCCTGTCGCCCAAACACACACAAGGACACAGCTATTCCTGACACGAGCAACATCTCCCTTGTATCCGAACGTCGCTGACACAAACTCCACATCTACCGGACACATAGCGAGATACGAACAAAGTACTTTGACTCACCACTGCCCTGCCCGACACTTCGATCAGACTAGATTAACAAAAAAAACATCCATAGGAGAGGTGATTAGAATTTTACCTGGAAAGAGGAATTCGATCGGGAACGAAGACACTGTCCTGGAATTCAGACACAGTTAAACGTGTCGGACGCCAACTCTTTGCGTCTCAAAATCAATCGATACTTCCCCAAAAATAATTCGACGAACACCTGGTGTTCAGAAAACAGACGAAAAAATCAATGATCAATTTCAACTCATGAATTAGATCCGACCAAGGAAATCGTATCAAAATAGGGATCGATCATCAAAATCAGAGTTGATCAAAATCAGTTGAAAGTAAATCAATTAAATGATCAAGAGTCGATCATATTCAAATTTACGAAATGAAGAATTCCTGCAGATTGCATTCGTCCGCCGTCGACCGATCTAAAGTGGCCGATCGATCAAATAAGCAACCCTTATCGACTCGATAAATCAAATAAGCAAACAAGAAAGAGGCACTCACCGGAGTTGACTGCTGCACCTTGTTCGAGATTCGTTGGAGAAGAAGACCCGTCGTCGCCACTCGTCGCCAGTTGCTTGCTAAGTCCTGATCGATTAGCGTCCAGTTGCAAAGAAGAGTCTCCGTAGCTGGATCATCAGGAATGAAGCGGATCGGGAATGAACAAATTTCTTCGAAATTAAGAAAGAACGGAAGAGCAAAGAGGATCGAGGAACTCTCGGTCCTGATGGCCCCTTCACTTGTCTCTGACACAATGAACGAAAATGCTGCAAATAACAGATCGATCGATCCTCAATTAGTGGATTCGAACTCGAAATCAAAATCGAATGAAGAACAAAACCTAATTTCTATCAGATCCAGAAATTGTAAAGGAAAAAAATCAAGAACTCAAAAGAACAACTCACCAGAGATTTCCAGTGGATCTCGCCGGAGAAGATGAAGCTCAGTCGAGCGCTTGTCGGAGCCGAAGGAAACTCCTCGCCGTCGCCCTCACCAGTCGCCGAAAAAAGGCTCGCACGGTCGAGCGCTGATGCCGAGGCAGAAGATGCCTAGTCATGGCTGTGATTGGTTTCCGCCATGGCTGCTCTCCACAATTTCTAGGGTTAGGCTTCAGCTAAATGGGGAAGAAGGGGTCGAGAGAGGGCTTCGGTTCTGAAGGAAATTGCAGAGGAAGAACCGAGAATAAGAGTTTCTCTCTCCTCCGAAATCAATATTAAAGGGGAGGAAAAATTTTATTAAGATCCCTCCGGTTTTAAGGGATTATTCAGATAAACCCCCATCCTTTTCACTATTTACGAAAATGATAGAAAATCAGTTAAAATTTTACAAAACTATGTGGGGACCACTTAAGTTAGTTATAACAACTTGAAAATTCAAATTTAAAAGTTTAGAAGGAAAAATTAAATTTGAAACCAAATTTAAATTGGCTCTTAATTAAAAATTGCATTATTAAGAAACTGGTAAATCAATTAAATATTCAAACCATAAATAAAATATAGCTAAATTAGAAAATCCCAGCAAACACAAAATTTAAAAATTTCGGAAAAGCGGGGTTACATGCAACCCCCTTTCAAGGGTAAGAACGGTAGAAAAAATGCTGAGTAAATTTTGAATGGATATATCACATATTTTATGCGCAGGCCTGTCATGTATTGCCTCTGTTCTTTTGGCATGATCGATGCATGCCCTATCTCATTGGACCGTATGTGTTCTGTATGACGGGGCCGCGTGGCTAATGCACTTTGTTTTCTTCTGACTGTTAACCCCTTTTTCCCTTTTCATATTTCGTAGGGATCTAGCTAGCAAATTTCTCCAGGACCGGTATCGACGATTTTGGGCATGGTGAAGATGCAACACTTGACATACACATCAGAGAGCTCAGAACTCTTCATGTTTTGTAAGGGTTTTCCTCAGATGGTAGAAAGAACCTTTATACATCGAAGAGTCGGACGGTGGTTGGGCGTCATCGTGAAAGTTCTATTTTCACGATTCTTCAAGTAGGCGAAAGCAACACTAGGGATGTTGTTTTGAAGGTATGGCCTTTTGGAGGAACGGGCCTAGGACGTCCGTAATACGGGGGAGAGAAAATCAGCATTTGTAGATGTTTTTAGCATACTATATTTGCCCTTCTCCGTGTAGCTTCTCAATGGTTCAACAGCCTTGTTTGCTTCTCAGCAGTAAAACATGACTTCTTTCGAGGGCCACAGAACTGCTTTTTGACGAAGGCGTAGTGCTGCCAAACTGACCAAATTATGTGTTGCTGATGAGTAGTGGATTTTCCTTTCTTCTTTTTTTGATGCTGATGTAGTCCTATGAATATAACTGATTTTGAATAAACATAATACATTCACTCCATTCTTTGCTTGTGGTATTTATGGTACTTGTATTAGAGGGCCTAATACAGCATTTGTGTAAAGGGTATCCCGCTAGAGGACTTTTGATGTGGACCTATTATCCATTTTATATTCAAGTTTTTTTTAATATAGATAATAAGTTGAACGAAGCTGCTAGTAGAAGTAATATGGACGTAATAGCAGAGGATGTTCTATATCTGACCAGAGGTAATATGGACGTGGAAAGATATGTAACGTTAGGTGGGAGTGGATAATTCAGAGGTAATAAGGACGTGATTATCCTTGATGAATGCTTTGCTTAGATGTTATATGGACATGGCAAAACATAATCATTTTACTGGGAAAATAATTATCGGAAAATAATTCAGAGGTAATAGGGACGTGACTCATTTTCGTCAAACCGAGTTTGGACAGAGTCAAAAACGGGAATGATTCCACTAGGGAAATATTTTAGAGGACCTATTATCCAAGGCGTATTCAAGACTTTTGAAATACGGATAATAGTTAGATAATTTTTCGAATCACATAAACATCACACTGTACATTTACATGACTGAACATATATGAACATTATGAAAAAAAAGGGTTACACGTAGTATTTTTTCAGGAACTTGCCATTGATAGGCATCATGAGCAAGTAACCATCCGGCCTGGTTAGTCGGTACGCACTGTTAGAATACACTAATTCTATGATGAAAGGACCTTCCCATTTAGGCTGAAATTTTCCTTTTGTTTTGTGCGTCATGACCATTGGTCTTCTCACTGCTAAGACTAGATCACCAACTTGGAAGATTCTTTCCTTTACCTTTTTATTGAAGGCTCTGGAAAGACGTGCTTGGTATAGCTCAATACACTGCTGAGCTAACAAGCATTTTTTATCTAGTACTTCGAGCTCCTGTAGACACAAATGGTAGCATTCTTCGGTAGTCAACTCGTTGGCTAAGGCTACTCGAAGAGAAGGAATCTGGATTTCTAGGGGAAGAACTGCTTCGCTCCTATAAACCAGAGAGAATGGCGTACTGCCTGTTGGAGTCCGGACCGTTGTACGATAGGCCCATAAACATTCGTCGAGCTTCTCATTCCAATCGTGCTTGTTTGAAGACATGAACTTCTTAAGAAGTTTAATAATAGTTTTATTGAAGGCTTCTGCTATCCCGTTAGTCGCTGGATTGTATGTAGTAGAGGCTACGTTCTGGATTCGATTCCTATCGCAGAACCGATAGAATACATGGCTTGCAAATTATGGACCATTATCATGGATGATTCTGCGAGGTAGGCTGAAGTGGTAGATAACGTGATGTTTGATGAAATTAATCACGTTTGATGCCTTCACTTCGGTGAGCGGTATAGCTTTCGCCCATTTGGAAAAGTAATCGGTTATGACTAGGACGAACCGATATCCTTTGGAGGATGGCGGGCTGATTGGTCCTATGACGTCCATGACCCAGGTTTCAAAAGGCCAAGATGCTATCGTCGGGGGTAGAAACTCCGAAGGTTGATTTATGAAATCGGCATGGAACTGACAAGCTCTACACTTTTTTGTATATTCAACAGCATCTGCTATCATCATGGGCCAATAATAACCCATTCGTTTGAGGCGATCTTGTAATTTGGGGCCTGGTTGATGTACACCAAAAATTTCGTCGTGAGCCTCCCAGAGTGCATGTTTGGATTCTGTGTCTGATAAACATCGTAACAGTAGCCCGTCGTAAGAGCGTCGATACAGCATCGTGGTAGCTGTATCATAGTAAAATCTGAGGGATCGCCTTTGGATGGACACTGCTTCCTTCGGGTCCTCGGGAAGGATTCCATAGACAGCGTAGTCTATGATAGGGAATCTCCGGTCTTTAATATCGACGTTTGTTTCCGTTGTGTAACTGTGATGAATATGAAAGGCATCTTTCACACAGAATAGTTCTCGACCAGACACTGTGATCGACTGCTGAGTATTGGTAGGAACGGTCAAGGAAGCAGCGAGACCGGCTAGAGCATCTGCTTCTATATTCTATAGTCGAGGCACGTGCTCGATGAAGAATCCAGCGAAAGTATATGCCAACTTGATTGTTGCTCTGTGATAGGGGATAAGATCTTCATGACGAACTTCATAATCCCCTCGGACTTGACTAACTATTAGCTTGGAATCGTCGTACGCTTCTAGATATTCAACTCCCAATTATTTTGCCAGTTGCTGGCCGATTAATAGGGCATTATATTCGGCCACGTTGTTGGTGCATGGTTCCACGAGAGAATATACACAATGTATAACCAGATGATCAGGTGACACGAGCACGACACCTACTCCAGCCATAATATTTTCTTTGGATCCTGTTCTTGATGCACCGTCAAAGAACATTCGCCAAATGGGAATTTCTTCAGTTGTAGTGTTAGACTCTACTACTTCATTGGGGATTTCGTCGCAGAGTTTGGAAGATTCTGGCACCGAATGAGCTGCCAAGAAATCAGCTAATTCTTGGCCTTTTACGGCCTTCTGAGGAACGAAGAGCATATCATACGGAGTCAATAGCATTGCCCATGTAGCTAAACGGAAATTGAGAGAACCCGGTTTAGTCATGAGTATTCTGAGAGGATTGACTTTAGATATGATGTGGATCGTCTGTCCAGACACATAGTGGCATGTCTTCTGGATGGCAAATACCAGTACAAGGCATTCCTTTTCTACAGGTGTGTATCTGTGCTCGGCACCCACCATTGTGCGGCTGAGGTAGTAGATTGCCTGTTCATGGCCGCCTTCATTCTTCTGAGCTAATAGGGCGCCAAGAGAATGGTCCATAGCGCGAACATATAGTAAGAAAGGCTTCACCATTATTAGAGCTACCAATACTGGGGGGCTTGTGAGATACGCCTTGATGTCGTCGAATGCACATTGATATTGTTTAGTCCACACGAAAGATACACCTTTCTTCATGAGCTGAGTGAATGGTTGACACCTTCCAGAAAGGTTCGAAATGAATCGTCTGATGTAGGCTAGCCTGCCTTGCAGTCCGCGTAGTTCTTTGAGGTTTCTTGGAGGATGCATATCGGGGATAGCCTTCACTTTCTCCGGGTCAAGATGTATACCCTTTGAAGTGATAATGAAACCAAAGAACTTGCCGCTGGAGACTCCTAGAAAAGGCTTGGTTGGATTCAACTTGAGTTGGTGTGCACGCATTAGTTCGAATACCGTTTTCAAGTCTTGGAGGTGGTTGCCCTTGAGACGACTTTTTACTGTGATATCGTCTACGTAGCACTCTACTGTTTTGTGCAAATGATCGAAAAAATTGTGTTCATGGCTCGCTGGTATATCGCCCCTACATTTTTCAATCCGAAGGGCAGCACCATATAGCAGTATACCACCAACGGTGTTCGAAAGATGTGTGCTTCTCATCGTCAGGGAACATCTTGATCTAGTTGTAGCCTGAGAACCCATCCATTAAGGACATCTGCTCGAAGCCGCAAGTATTGTCGATCATTACGTCGGTGATCGGTAGAGGGAACTTATCCTTTGGTTATGCAGAGTTCAAATCATGGTAATCGATACAGACTCGAACTTTACCGTTCTTTTTTATGACTAGAACGATGCTGGCAACCTAGTCAGGGTGTTGTTCTTCGCGAATGAATCCACTGGCAATGAGTTTCTTGACTTCATTTTTGATGGCCTCCATGACATCTGGTCGGAATCGTCGTTGTTGCTACTTCACTGGCTAAGCTTTAGACGAAATATTCAGACGGTGCATGGTGACTTTAGGATCCAGTCCTGTCATGTCTTCATAGCTCCATGCAAAGACGTCGATGTATGCTCTTATAAGCTGTATAAGAGATTGGCGTTCATCGTCAGATAGACTTTTGCTGATGAAGATTGGTTTAAAAGATGATTCATCTCCTAAATTGACTTAGATGACTTCGTCTTCGATAGGTGGTTCACGTTGTTTGAAGCGCAGCTCCCACCTAGTATCCATCTTTTGAGCCCATTGTTCAAGCTCGATCGATTGGACATCGTCTGCGATTTGGTCAACGGAAACCATGTTGACGGACAGAGTTGCTTTGAATATGTCGCCAATGTTGGAGTCTGAGTCCCAGAGGGAGGAGTCAGAAGAATGAGAACAACGATTGGCTTCATCATCTGATCTTTCGGGAGTTGTTGGAGGAGTGACGTAGCCCAAACCAACACCATTTCGTTGATAGTAGTTCTCGAGTTTGCCGGGAGGAGCAAAGTGTCGTATTAGCAATCGTCGTCCCCGGCCGTAATTTAGTCTATGGTCGCTTTTGATGTTATATCCCATGTTCTGTATGATATTCTTGGCCTGCCAACTATATCGAAAAAGTTGCATTTTTCCAGAGTCATAGTCAGCTTCCGTATTGTGCTTGGGAGAAGTAGAGTCTGGAACGAACTTTCTCTCGCCAATTATATGACCGAAGATGATTAGTTCTTCATCCTTCTTTCTGGCTGGAACGATGAAGTAGTGGATATCTTCTGGGTAAACTTTTTCCTGCAGGTGAGGCGTCATGACCGGCATGCAGAGGTGTGGTCCTATGCCGTACTCTAGAGCGTATATCGTATCTATGTAGGGGTTTACAAATTGATAGACATCGGGGTAATTAAAAGATAAACCTTTACTAAGAAAATACACAAGTTCTTCTTCGGGGATAACATCATCCGTTGAAGGTACATTATTATGAGTTCGATATACTCATTGAGAGGATCATCATATGGAAAAGGAGCCACGGTCTTGGGCAAGTTCACCACGTAGGGTAATTCTTCAGGATTTGGAGGATGGACATCAGCAGGTTCCTCCCGAGGTGTCTTGCTGAGAGTGATGGTCAATGGTTTGACCTTGTTAGGGTTCTTCTTTTTCACCCAGATTGTGAGAGACTTCGGAGTACCTTTTGGAGTAGTACGTCCTTCGACTCGGATAATCAGGGGACCATCATTGGATGATGAACTTGTGTCAGCTTCATTGTCACTTCGTTGTCGTCATCCTTGGGAGGCTGAGATTGGTAAAGTACCGAATCTCCGTAGTAGGCCTCGATGCACTTAAAAGGATCGACATCGACAAACTCCATCTTCACGACACCGTCGCTATTGACGTACTTAAAACACTGGTGAAGTATGGAAGGAACGATCATGTTCTCGTGTATCCATGGACGTCCCAATAAGACGTTGTAGGATACATTGGCATCGATCACATAGCAGGAAACCTCTGTTCGGAGATCATTGATCTGGCACTTGAGACAGATCTTGCCCAGCGGGTGGCTTCGACCAGCATTGAAAGCCATAATAGTTGTGTTGGTTACGGATAGCTTGTGCAGAGGGATCCCCAGAATTTGAAGCAAACTTCTAAGAATGATGCTGAGGGAGGATCCTGGATCGATGTGCATGCGGTCCACCTTGATCGCCTCCGATATACCCTGTATAGTACAGGGGTCTATCATGACGATTATTTTTAGTAATATATCCTCCTATGAAAAGGTGATGTTGGGCACCACTTCCATAGTAATGTGGCAGTGAGGACAGAAGACAGGGTCTTCAGCGGGGGCTTTGACTTCAGCGAGGTAAGAATCAGCATATAGTAAAGCCTCACTTAAGGCCTTCCGCGTTTCTTTGGAGAGTCACAACAGATGGAACAGAGACAACCTGGTAGGTGTAATGGCTAGCTGTGCCAGTATGTCAAAGTTGTAGGGCCAATCCATGCCTTCGGGAGCTGACGCCTTCAGAGACTTGTCAAATCGTGTCTCCTTCTGCTTGGCTTTGTCCGTCGTTGAAGGCTTAGACTGGCCGGCTTCTGAGCTTGTGGAGGTAGTAGAAGCTTGAGAAGGTACTGTTTCTTTTTGTGCGAGATCGTATGTCCGATGATAAGTCTTCCCCGACCGCGTCTCGCCAGATAGAACCTCGTAGATGGGAGAGGATACCATATAGCATGACTTGTATTTCTTGCCCCTTTTTGCTTTGGGAGGTACTACTCCTGCGTCACTTCTTACACAAGGTCCGGATGGACCCACATGATCTTACCACGTTCAGTCGTGAGTGGTACCAAGGTTGAGTTGTGAGCTGGCGGTAGGTTGACGACTTCCATTATTGCCTTAAGAATCGGGACCACGCCGTCTGGGACTTTTGTGGCAGGAAAGTCACCAAACTGAAGAGAGATCATGTTAGAAGGTACGACCTTGTCTTCAGCTTCGAGGTTGATTACTTGGCTGTCAATAAGCTGTTGTATCTTCTTCTTCAGGACGATGCAGTCCTTGGTGGCATGATGCACGTACTGATGATAGAGACAGTACTTGGGATCGTTGAGCTGGTTTGCCTCTGTAGGACGTCGTGGTGGAGGCAATGTTAGTTTATTACCCTTTGTAAATGTATGAAAGATGGTAATGACATTGTCTTCATCAAAGGAGAAGGTCTCCTTAGGCTTGTCGGAGGTGCCCTGAGAATTGGAAGCTCCATGGGATGTGTCGACCTTCAGGACTTCTTTTCCTTTACCCCCACGGACAGGGATAGTTTGTGGATGCTTGCCCTTGTCTTCAGATTTAGGTGTTTTCAACCCTAGTAGTTCCAGATTAGGGATGTCGTTTTCAGCAGCATCAGCGCCCCAATGAAAGCGGGCCATGTATCATACTTATGTATACCTAGACAGAACTTCACTGTAGGAAGGAAGTTATGTCGACAAGTATCCATAAGTTCTGAATCTGGTATGCCGAAGGGCATCTTTAGTGCTAGCCGCCTGAAGCATTCGATGAAGGCGATGATAGACTCAGTCCTTATTTGCTTGGTCTCGATGAGGGTGGACATACTAACATGCATGCCACTCTCATAAAACCTGTTGAGGAACAATCTCTCCAAGTCTTTAAAAGAGTTGATGCAACCGTCAGACAGACTACAGAATCATTCAAAAGCTACCCCCTGCAAGGTGCTAATAAACAGCTTTGACAAGAATGGATCATCCTTGGGTAAGTGTAAAGTCTACGTGTTGAAGTATGTCATGTGTTAACGAGGAGAAGTCAACCCGTCAAATGAATTCAGCGTCAACGGCTTGTAGTTAGGAGGGCAAGTAGCATTCTCCCACTCAGGGGGATAAGGTTGAGATATCCCCATCTTCTGAAGCTTGTCATTGTGTGAGATGGTGTCGAGACGGACGACCAGGGAATCAAATAAATCCTGTTGATTGAGCAGGTGTTGGGAAACGACTGCTGAACGGTTGTCAGGCATCGTTGGCGAACGACCACCCCCAGTATTTGTAAGATTTGGAGGAGGCACAACGGAATGATACTCCTTTTGTAGCGAAGGCGGGTTGTTGCTATGAGCTGGACTAGCGTGAGTCGAGATGTTTTGTTGAGGTGGAGGGACCGCCCCCACAGCTTGGACCGCCATGATACTGTTAAGCATATCGGTGATCTTGGCAAATGCTGTTTCAAGTCCCTCTAGCCGTTTGCTGGTCTGATCACTAGCTTCTTCAGTTCTTTCTCCATCCACCATGTATGTAAATAATATACGAGGATGAACAAAGGAAACAGTACAACTGGTGCTAATACTATCTATCTCTGAGTGGACAAGTCCCTCGTCTTCAGGTAGAGGAGGTAGATAGTCACCATCTGACTCGGAGAGATCGTCGTCCTCTGGAAGGCTACCTCCATTGTGAAGGTCATCCACTTCAGACTCTGAGGGAATACTACCCCCAGCTTGGGAGTCTTCGTCATCTGTACGGAATCTTGCCTTTAACCGGGTGCCCATATAGACTCCTTTATATGTGACAGCCTGTTGGACATCTGTTGGTAGACTTCGTCTTCTTCTTCTCGCGGAACTGAGAGAGAAAGTTGGGTTCGTGGTCCACCGTCTTTGATTGGGGCATACGTAAGGAGGACCCCCATGAAGCCATGTTGGATGAGACACATAGCGGCTTTTCATCGTCAGAGAAGTGCAGCCTTCGAAACACGGACTTTCTTTGAGGCATACTTGTTACTTTGGAGCAGCAATAGTCGATATCAATATTGGTGCACGGATGTGCACTATGGATTGTTATGTCCTCCCTTGCTTTAGGCTTATGATTTATCATGTCGCGTAAGTCAGCGGAAGGGAGTTTTGGTAACGCCCCAGTCCCAAAATACTTAGGACTAGGTACGTATTCATGCCAGCTGTATACATACGAAGTATACTCCAATATATGGAACCATCATATGTGTACATAAGCTGTGAAATACAGTAATCCAAGACTAAATCTCATCCACAATAAAAAGAATAATAATATAAAATCAACTTAAATAATTATGGTTCAATCGTTGGGCGGAGACAAATCCACTACCAACAAATTTTAATAGAAAAGAAATATACAAGGATAGTAATTTGGTAGAGCGAAGGGGATGATGATCCAAGAGCAACATCTCGAAGAATAGAGCGCAAGTCATAGCCTTAGCTAGAGCACCTGAAGAAATCACAAGACACACCTGGAGAGATAACTAGGTCGTCAGAGGGACGTAACAAGATACATAAAGAACATGCCACATAACTGAATATATATACTATGTCATAAATCACAAGTAAAATAAATAGTCCTACTTGTAACAAGATCCAATACCTCATCATCGAAACAGTGGACTACCCCTACAACCAAACAAGGACAAGGGGTAGTACACTATACCGCGATGCGACAATGTCCCAAGCTACTAATGGGACGGGGTGATATAATATTTACGAGGGTTACCTGACCATTCTAATGTATTTATGCAGTAAGAACAAACCTTCAACACATGGGCACTCTGGCTCAGGTGCAGGAACTTAGGTATGGTCCCATTAGGATACCAGGGACCTCAAAGCATAACATTCCTCGAATGTCAGAGGCCAGCAGGAAATCAGGTATCAGGATCCAGGATCGTATCTCCCGCGAAGATAACCGGCAATAAGGAAGTGCATAAGTGTCTCATACGTTAAGGAACTGTTCTTTCCACCCAATGCCAAACAGAGCCACATCCATGTCTCACATACCTCTACTAACTGCTAAGTCTTCTAACATGCCTCTATTAGCAGTTAGCCCTAACGCATGCACATGGAGGATCAGCCCACACGCAAGGACCTCTACATGCTACTCGTCTCACACATCCTCGTGGTACAACTGTGTCGAGGCATATGCAATACACTACAAACGGTAGTCCCCTAACTCTAGGTTCATATGCAATCAAAGGATAGTAACAAAGTAAACTAATAATCACCGAGCATGTAGTAAATCAAGAACTATAATACCTGAAAATAATGAACAGTGATATGTAATAAAATGCAGACTGAATATAAATAGTATAATGGCAAGGTATCTTGCCTGGTGTGTCGTCTGGTGCGGTGCGATGATCTGGCCAGTTCCGTTTTGTCCAATAGTCATGTTTGATGTGAAGAAGTCCGAAGGAAATAAGTATGTGATTAGTCATGGTCAGAAGTCATATATCCTAAGAGGAAGATTTCGTTTATGCAAAAGATAATTCTCAATTTAATATATATATATATATATATATATATATATATATATATATATATATATATATATATATATATATAAATATACTCATTTAGAAAAACAGTCATAACTATATAGGAAAAAAATATTTTGTATTTTTTTAAAATCAATATTTTATTAAGAAAAATATTTTACATAATATCTAAAACTTTAAGAAAATCATTTGAGGCTTAAAACTCTAAAAAAAATCCTTCAAACTGTAAATTTAGAAAATATTTATAACTTATTTATAATAATGGAAACTATATTTTATTGATCAAATTATTTGTAGGTAAATATTCCAAAAATTTATTTTAGACAAATACTTGAAAATTCTAATAAAATTAGTTTAGGTCAAAACTATAGTTCGTAGATAAAAATAGCTATTTATTTGAATAGATCAAATAATTAATAAAAACTATATTTTATTTAGATGATAAAGTTTTATAATAATACAATCTCTTGAAAACATTAATTTACATGTGTAGATATTTTATAACAGTAATAATATTATAAAGGATGAAACCCCTGGTGATAAAATTATAATTATACTAATAACAGTAATAATAATAAAAATAAACAAAATAATACTAATAATAATACTAATAATAATAAATAATAATAACAGTAATATAATAATAATAGTACTAACAAATGTGACAACATTAATAATAATAATAATAATAATAACAATAATAATAATAATAATAATAATAATAATAATAATAATAATAATAATAATAATAATAATAATAATAATAATAATAATATAAACTTATAAATCTATATTGTTTCTCTAATTTAACACAGTGAGAGAGAGAGTTGGGGAAAGAGAGGAAGAAGCAGGAGAGAAGAGGGGTTACCAGGGGCGGTCGACGACGCTCGTCGGAGGGGACGAGGCGGCCGGAGGGGCGCGGTTCTCAGGTGGCACGACGAGGGAGGTGGCGCGTCGGGCGGTGCGTCACCGGAAGGAGGCGGCACTCGGGAATCGGAGCTCCGGATCGCTGAGGCGACGGGGACGGCGACTCACCATGGTCGTACGGTACCAGATCTGGCTGATGCGGCGGCGGATGGGCACCGTCGACGGAGAGTCGGTGGCGCGGCGGCTCTAGACGGAGCGCGGCTCGCGGCTGCGGCAGAGGTAGAGGCCTCTAGTAAGAGGTGGAGGCGCGAGCTCGGCTCCGGGTGCTGCTAGGCGGAAAAAGCGGGTCGACTAGATGAGGGTTTGGCCGGGAAGCGCTAAGGGATGTGGTGGTCGGGCCTCAACCCGGCTCGGTTGCACACGGCCGTGGCCGCGGTTGGCCGGAGAGGGTGGCACAGGGGAATCTTGGCGGAGGCACAGTCTGGCATGGGCATCACCGGCGGAGGAGTCCCGGGCTGTATGGCGCGGTGGCGCATCGGCTTAGGTGAGGTGTCTCCTCCTTCTTTTTCTACTGTGTGGGTGTAGTGATGGTGGCGAGGATGGTGGCGGGTGGTTCCGGAGAGTCGATGGGACTGATTTGGTGGGGTGCTGGCTGTAGGTTATCGGGATGATGGTGGTGTTGGCCTTGGTTGCTGGAGTAGGGTGAAGAAGTGGCGGTGGTGCTACGGTGGTGTTGGTGGGGTGATCGGTAAAGGATGGTGGTGCTATGGCTGCGACGGTGGTCTTGCGGTGAAGGGGAGGCGCTGCAGCCAAGAGGGTAGGGTTAGGATTAGGGTTTGATAGGAATTGGCCATGTCGGGTGTGTCTGACACGGTGATAGTGACGAAGTGATGCGTCCGGAATTGTCGGGCAGGACAAAATTTTTGTATTTGTAATGGGGGAACATAGTAGATGGGCGGCACAGACACGATGCACAATCTGTGGTTGATAGAAATTTATGGATGAGTACCTCTCCTTATATAGGAGGTGGAAATTCCCAGTTGGATAAGGATTGGGAGGATTTAAATTCCCCAATCGATAATATCATATTAAATTGCATTCGATTTTAAATCGTTCAAATCCAAATCAAGCATAGATAAAACCTTCACTCATTTAATTCAAATTCAAATAAAATCTTTTCTAATTTAAATTATCATATTTAATCAAATATTAAAATCAACAAAATCTCCAATATCATTTTCATGATTAAATAAATATAGTAATAATTAATTTCAAAAATTACGATAAATACTTAAATATTAAATCATAAAATAGCTTTTATCAATAACGAAACATATTAATAAACAAATTTCAAATTTCGTAAAATATTTGGAATATATTTCATATAAACCACAATTTTCAAATCACTACTTATTTTTAAACGACGAACAAAATAAATCTTTTTTAAATAAAAAGATTTATCACATTTATTTGAACATGTACTTTCCTATATAAAATAAAATTTATAATAAAAATATTTTTCTAAAATATGTACCTCGACACATATTTGCACTCGTCGAGCAACTACGAAATGCAAATCCCGCACGCTACGCAAATACAACAAATTGAACTCGCATGCGACGTGCAGATACGAAGTACAAAATAAATACAAAAGTATTTTTAAAAAAAATTGTAGTAGAAATTTAGGGGGTTTACATCCTACCCAACTTACAAGAATTTTGTCCTCGAAATTCAGGAATAGGTAGGGTACAAGAGTTTAACGATGAGAAAGTATGAACAATTCATTTGGCGAGGCAAGGAAACGGTGTTTAACATTAATGTTCTATTAGAAAGTCATGAGTTTGTTAAATAGGAAAATAATTCACGAATATGGTAATGGACGAGGGTCGCTAGCTAAGACAATCATGATAACACAATTCGAAAAATAATAAGGCATTGGGTGGATCAAAGAGAATAACTTAGGGACTTGGGAGGTATGGGTCCTTAAGAAAATATGGTCGTCTGGGTTTAGGTTTGATTAAGAAAATGATTTGAATCATTCAAAAATGATTAGAAAGTCGTGATAATGAATCTAGTGTCACGAGGAGGACGATTAACTCAAGATGGGGTTACAGTCAGATCGGTTGGTAACTTGCTAACTATTTTGGCAATAGACAGTGGACAACTAAGAGAATATCAAGTATGGGTGTTTGTCTTTCTAAATAGGCGAAAGGCAAAAATAAAGAGTTTGAAGAAGACATTTATCGAATTTGAATGAGTGGTTCAAAGACAATTGAATAAGTTCCAAAAAGAATTGCCATGGCAGTCGCGGGTGAGACTCTAGGGCCAAGTTTAACTATATCTCCATCCACATTGAACAATATACAAAAAGTGAACCAAGTGCACTATGGTTGATCAGACCATAATACGTCGGTTCTGATTAGACAATATATTAGTGGGCGCCCACAATAAACATATGTCATGAACAAGCTCGATAAAGACTAAGCTTGTAAAACTAGACTATAATAGCAATATAAGATAGTCAAAATATAAGCAGTGGATGAAGAAGGAAATTAAAAAGTCCAAGATCCTTTAAAATTGAGTCTTGCCCGAAGTTCGGGCCTATGCAGTGGCTCTAGTGTTTCCTTATCTATGACTTGGTTGGTTAAATGGGTTAGAGTCCTGCAAATTTTACAATCTAAGTAAACTTATCCATATGGGTCACAAGGACAAGGGCTTGTTAGGTTGTGAGGTACTCTACCCAACTTACAAGAGTTAAACTAATGGTGTGATGGGACAATGGGTAAGGCACAAAGTTAAGCATTTAAGGAATCAAGTAGAACACAATCATATATCGGTCGAAAGATTTGAGTCAATGTTGGACCCTAATTGAATGCAGAAAGTATTTTGGTATCATGGTAAGGGTTGTAGTTTAGTCTTTTTGACCAGAAGTCATATCAAGAAAATAGAGTACAAGGATACGGGTTTTAGTGGCATGTGATATACCTACATGAAGGTGAGCTCGTCTAGGTTTTGCATGTGAAATTTGTGGGAAGGAAAAGTCTAGTGTTGTGCTCAAAATATCAAAGTCACGATAGGGAACGTCAAATGATCAAAATAGAAAGTGTGTTTTCATAAGGTACTAATTTATGCACAAAAAATAAAAGGTTAAAGCACGAAATATAGATAATTTAGGAAATCTCGTAGATCAAGTTAAGATAAGTTAGAGACACAGTTTCTAGAGAGAAAATAGACTCATAGATAAGGGTATGGTCAAGGGAATGATTCTAATCATTTCGAAGTTTCAAACAATTAGATGGTCACGAATAAAGATCTAGATTTGAGGGAAGGTTGAGTAAGTCAAAGATATGTTCATCGGTTTGGTCGATGACTAACTATACTTGAGTATATGCAATATCATAATCATAGGTGGTATGGCAACCTAATGTGGAATACTTCTATCTCACTAGGGTGACCTTACTTGCTTCTTGGTCCTCTACCAATATCCAAGATACTCTGCCAAAATTTTCAATTATCTTAGGTTGTCAACTTAAATCAAAATTTTAAATCTCTAGTCAATCTCGAAACAACCCTTGTATATCACAAATCGAATAATTATTATTATATTTTTTCTCCAAATCTTAAACTCAACATTTAATAAGTTTATCGGCCGAATTTCATACTACAAAATGGAACATTTGAATAACTCCCGAATTTAATTATATATCCTTCAAATGTGTATATCTAGCTTCTAAGAAGTCACAACTACTCTTCAAAAGTAAAAAAAAGAATTCACCAAAATTTAAATATCCATAATCAAGGCTTTAAACTCGAAATCTAAATAACTTTATAAATCGTAATTTAATTCAAAAATATTTTACCAAATTTATCAATCATCCTCAAATTTTGGTCAATCGTAAATCATACTTTAAAATTTTATGATCCTTTTCAAATCAAATTTATATCTCTCCAAAAGATGTATAGCTATAACTCAATAAATCATAAATGTTCAAAGACCTTCAAAAATCAAAACGCAAATCAAATCAATTTGTTTTTCTCGATCTAGCTATCCTCTTGTGTATAGCATCAAAATAAAATTCCAACCATCCTTTGAAAGTGGTAATATGCTACTACCCAACTTAGAATTAACTAATCCTTAAGATCATATTTCTAGGAAACTAAATGCCTTTATAACTCAAATAAAATCTCAATGCATATTAATTGTCAATGTAACCTTCTAGCCATGTGTTTGACCTATGAGCATATACTAGTGTAGTCATCTTACTAAGCACGAAACTAAGAATTTACAGTAGAAGGAGTCAAGCAAGATGCAAGTCAAGGAGGTCGGACGAGAGTTCGGAATTTAAAGTCAAGAAAGGATGTCAAGTAGGTGGATGAGATTCTAGACTCTAATCCTATATTGCAGGCCCGTTCGGTACAGTCATGTAACCGAAATGGCAAACTAGACATGCATGGGCCACCGCAAAAACATGTAACGCCCCAGTCCCAAAATACTTAAGACTATGTACGTATTCATGCCAGCTGTATACATACGAAGTATACTCCAATATATGGAACCATCGTATGTATACATAAGCTATGAAATACAGTAATCCAAGACTAAATCTTATCCACAATGAAAAGAATAATAATATAAAATCAACTTGAATAATTATGGTTCAATCGTTGGACGGAGACAAATCCACTACCAACAAATTTTAATAGGAAAGAAATATACAAGGATAGTAATTTGGTAAAGCGAAGGGGATGACGATCTAAGAGCAACATCTCGAAGAATAGAGCGCAAGTCATGGCCTTAGCTAGAGCACCTGCAGAAATCACAAGACACACTTGGAGAGATAACCAGGTCCTCAGAAGGATGTAACAAGATACATAAAGAACATGCCACATAACTGAATATATATACTATGTCATAAATCACAAGTAAAGTAAATAGTTCCACTCGTAACAAGATCCAATACTTCATCATCGAAACAGTGGACTACCCCTACAACCAAACAAGGACAAGGGGTAGTACACTATACCGCGATGCGACATTGTCCCAAGCTACTAATGGGATGGGGTAATATGACATTGATGAGGGTTACCAGACCATTCTAATGTGTTTATGTAGTAAGAACAAACCTTCAACACATGGGCACTCTGGCTCAGATGCAGAAACTCAGGTATGGTCCCATCAGGATACCAGGGACCTCAAAGCATAACATTCCTCGAATGTCAGAGGCCAGCAGGAAATCAGGTATCAGGATCCAGGACCGTATCTCCCGCGGAGATAACCGACAATAGGGAAGTGCATAAGTGGCCCATACGTTAAGGAACTGTTATTCCCACCCAATGCCTAATAGAGCCACATCCATGTCTCACATACCTCTACTAACTGCTAAGTCTTCTAACATGCCTCTATTAGCAGTTAGCCCTAACGCAAGCACATGGGGATCAGCCCACACGCAAGGACCTCTACATGCTACTCGTCTCACACATCGTCGTAGTACAACTGTGTCGAGGCATATGCAATACACTACAAACGTTAGTCCCCTAACTCTAGGTTCATATGCAATCAAAGGATAGTAACAAAGTAAATTAATAATCACTGAGCATGTAGTAAATCAAGAACTGTAATACCTGGAAATAATGAACAGTGATATGTAATAAAATGCAGACTAAATATAAACAGTATAATGATAATGTATCTTGCCTGGTGTGTCGTCTGGTGTTGTGCGATGATCTGGCCAGTTTCGTTTTGTCCAATAGCCATGTTTGATGTGAAGAAGTCTGAAGGAAATAAGTATGTGATTAGTCATGGTCAGAAGTCATATATCCTAAGAGGAATATTTGGTTTATGCAAAAGATAATTCTCAATTTTAAATATATATATATATACTCATTTAGAAAAACAGTTATAACTATCTAGGAAAAATATATTTTGTATTAAAATCAATATTTTATTAAAAAAATATTTTACATATTGTCTAAAACTTCAAGAAAATCATTTGAGGCTTAAAACTCAAAAAAAATCCTTCAAACTGTAAATTTAGAAAATATTTATAAATTATTTATAAAAATGGAAACTATATTTTATTGATCAAATTATTTGTAGGTAAATATTCCAAAAATTTATTTTAGATAAATACTTGAAAATTCTAATAAAATCAGTTTAGGTCAAAACTATAGTTGGTTGATAAAAATAGCTATTTATTTGAATAGATCAAATAATTAATAAAAACTATATTTTATTTAGATGACAAAGTTTTATAATAATACAATCTCTCGAAAACATTAATTTACATGTGTAGATATTTTATAACAGTAATAATATTGTAAAGGATGAAACCCCCGGTAATAAAATAATAATTATACTAATAACAGTAATAGTAACAAAAATAAACATAATAATACTAATAATAATACTAATAATAGTAAATAATAATAACAGTAATATAATAATAATAGTAATAACAAATGTGACAGAATTAATAATAATAATAATAATAATAATAATAATAATAATAATAATAATAATAACAATAATAATAATATAAACTTATAAATCTATATTGTTTCTCTAACTTAACGCAGTGAGAGAGAGAGAGAGTTGGGAAAAGAGAGGAAGAAGCAAGAGATGAGAGGGGTTACCGGGGGCGGTCGCCGACGCTCGTCGGAGGGGAAGAGGCGGCCGAACGGGTGCGGTTCTCAGGTGGCACGGCGAGGGAGGTGGCGCGTCGGGCGGTGTGTAATCAGAAGGAGGCGGCGCTCGGGGATCGGAGCTCCGGATCGCTGAGGCGACGGGGATGGCGGCTCACCAAGGTCGTGTTGCACCAGATCTGGCTAATGCGGCGGCGGATGGGCACGGTCGGCAGAGAGTTGGTGGCGCGGCGGCTCTGGGCGGAGCGCGGCCCGCTGTTACGGCAGAGGTAGAGGCCTCTGGTGAGAGGTGAAGGCGTGCGCTTGGCTCCGGGTGCTGCTAGGTGGAAAAAGCGGGTCGACTAGAGGAGGGTTTGGGCGGAAAGCGCAAAGCGATGTAGTGGTCGGGCCTCGACCCGGCTCGGTCGCACAGGGCCGCGACCGCGGTTGGCCGGAGAGGGTGGCACAGTGGAATCTTGGCGGAGGCAAAGTCTGGCATGGGCATCACTGGCGGAGGAGTCCCGGGCTGTACGGCACGGTGGCACGCCGGCTCAGGTGAGGTGTCTCCCACTTCTTTTTCTACTGTGTGGGTGTGGTGATGGTGGCGAGGATGGTGGCGGGTGGTTCCGTAGAGTCGATGGGACCGATTTGGTGGGGTACTGGCGGTAGGTTGTCGGGATGATGGTGGTGTTGGCCTTGGTTGCTGGAGTAGGGTGAAGAAGTGGCAGTGGTGCCACGGTGGTGTTGGTGGGGTGATCGGTAAAGGATGGTGGTGCTATAGCTGCGACGGTGGTCTTGCGGTGAAGGAGAGGCGCTGCAGCCAAGAGGGTAGGGTTAGGATTAGGGTTTGATAGGAATTGGCCATGTCAGGTGTGTCCGACACGGTGATGGTGACGAGGAGATGCGTCCGAAATTATTGGGCAGGACAGATTTTTTGTATTTGTAATGGGGGAACATAGTAGATGGGCGGCACAGACACGATGCACAATCTGTAGATGATAGAAATTTATGGATGAGTACCTCTCCTTATATAGGAGGTGGAAATTTCCAGTTGGATAAGGATTATGAGAATTTAAATTCCCCTATCGATAATATCATATTAAATTAAATTCAATTTTAAATCGTTCAAATCCAAATCAAGCATAGATAAAACCATCACTCATTTAATTCAAATTCAAATAAAATATTTTCTAATTTAAATTATCATATTTAATCAAATATTAAAATCAACAAAATCTCCAATATCATGTTCATGATTAAATAAATATAGTAATAATTAATTTCAAAAATCATGATAAATAGTTAAATATTAAATCATAAAATAGATTTTATAAATAACGAAACATATTAATAAACAAATTTCAAAATTTGCAAAATATTTGGAATATATTTCATATAAACCACAATTTCCAAATCACTACTTACTTTTAAACGACGAACAAAATAACTCTTTTTTAAATAAAATATTTATCACATTTATTTGAACATTTACTTTCCTATATAAAATAAAATTTATTATAAAAATATTTTTCTAAAATATGTTCCTCGACACATATTCGCACTCGTCGAGCAACTACGAAACGCAAATCCCGCGCGCTATGCAAATACAACAAATTGAACTCGTATGCGACGTGCAGATACAAAGTACAAAATAAATACAAAATTATTTTTAAAAAAATTGTAGTAGAAATTTAGGGGGTTTACAGTTGTCTTACAACCCATGTTGCATGCATCGCCGAGCTTTGCATTCGGGTTCGTAAGGAGAGTTGGCGCATCCAGACTTAGTTCACGTGCATGGGCAACCCCCACACCTAAGTTTTGTGATGTCCTTGAAGACAGCCCCGTGCTATACGCGTTGGGGCCTATCTTTTTGCTGTAGGCGCATAGGCCTTGGAGACTGGCCTTGGGCGCATGCTTCTTGGTAGCATGTCTGAGCCTCCTTGATGTGGGCGCACAGTATGGATCAGTGAGCCTGGGCGCATAGCCTTGGGCGCATGACCCTTGATGCCCAATCTGTCGAAGACAGAAGCATTCTGATTGGAGTTATGCGCCCAAACACCCCCTTGGGCGCACGCTTGGTGGAGCAGCGTTGTTTTTTCCCAACTTCGTCTCCTTCGTTTGTGAGCCTCGCGGGTTTGCTCAGAGTGTCGAATACCCCGATTCTTGGCATCGTAGTACTTTCCTCTGCCAAGTCTCGAGTATCGAACACTCTGTTGTTGGTTGCGCAGAAAAGAAGTTGCTGGGCTGGTAGAGCCCGGAACGGTGTGAGCCTTCTTCATTTGGGAAGCTTCTGTGGCAGAGTCATGCGCCCACGTGACAGAGTCCTCCAGTTGCATATCTGCTATGACACTAGCAGGATATGCACAGCGAGCCTTCGGAAGCCAAGTCTTGCGAGACTTGTCTGGCTTCGCTGATTTTGAGGGAGTAGAGCCATCCCTCGAGAGTATCTCTTCGAACGCCTGCTGATCAAACTTTACGATCAGCATCTTCTTAGTGCTCCTCACTTTGTCGGTATCGGATTGCGCCACCACCTTCTCGTCAGAGGAAAATGTAGTCCCCAGTAGACTCGCCATTTTCGTAGACACACACAAAAAGAAAAAGAAATGCTGTATTTTCTTTATTGACGCAAGGCACCACAAATCGAGTACGCCTGAGAGATCCTGCGCTGAGGATCCCCGAGTACAAAAAAGTATTCTGGAGAATTGGACGATGGAGATCGAGCGGCAGTTGCTCATTTACTCCGTTGACACTCCGATTACAAAAGTGGAAGAAAACCTAAGAAAATTGCTAACTCTCGGCTTACTGGCAAGAAGTGCAGCAATTTGGCTCTAGAAAATGCTCTCCATTCTATCTTTTGAAGAGGGATGAGACCCCTTTTTATAGTATTTTCTGAGCTGGAATGATGTTATGCACCCACATGAGGAAACACACTAGTTTTCATGTGGGCGCATAGTCCTGCTTTGGGAGCATAGGATGTAGACGCATGCAGGCTGCGTAGTCGAGGGTTGATCGTAGTGCTAACGTGGCTACATGCTTCGGTGCACGATTGCTCGTGGAGACTGACGTGGTCGTACGGTTCGGTGCACGTTTTGATCATGGCTTTGACTGAGCCAAGCTTGGACGCATAGCCCTATTTCAGGCTATGCGCCCTCCTTTTGGGGGAGCCTGTCTTGGGCGCATGGAGCTTCACTGGCTGGGCTCATAGAGCTTTACTGGCTAGGCACATAGAGCTTCACTGGCTGGGCGCATATATTCTCATTGGCTTGGGCGCATAAGGCTTCATTGCTAAAAATTTTCATGCTTCTACACTTGGGACACATGATCAGGTTCTTCATTTGACCGGCTATGAGTTAGGAAATATAAGAAAACAAGAATCAGGCCGGCCACAATGGAAAGCTATGAGGCAAGTAGTAACACAGGTCAGGCTTTACCCTTCGTGAGGCGAGGGTAAAGCTATGATGCAAGTAGTAACAGAAATACAGGAGGGGTATTGATAACATAACCTCTAATAACTCCCCATCCCCGAGTAGTATAATGGATCCAACCATGACACGTCATGACACATGATTTAAAGAGCAGGGGGCCAGCCCACTCCCAAATCAGTGTCTATACAAGTATAGAAAACAAGATCGAACAATGTACTCATATACCAGGTAAACCAAGAATAACCTCTCATGACGAGATCCAACGTATACTAGTCTGTGTACCATCGTGTCGAGAATCAAATAAGATACTACAACTGAATCAGATATAGCAGATATTAAGACAATAAAAACTATTAGAGAATGTACTCGCCTGCGGTCCTGAGCAGTCAATAGGAATCGAGGCTTAGAGGATAGTCACAGACCTAAATATGAAATATACAAGAGTTAATTAGGGTTTAACAGTGAAGGGCATGATATGCAATCTAGGTCAAACACAGTCAAACTAAGTCAATTTAGGTCACATCAAGTCAAACTTGGTCAAACTAAGTCATATTGAGTCACACTAGGTCAAACTAGGTCACAGAAAGTCAAACCAAGTCAAACTAGGTCAAACTGGGTAAAGGGTTGAGTTACAGTTGACTTTTAGTCAACCGATCAACTCTGGTCAACTCCTAGTCCAATCTAGGTCAACTTTGACTATTGGTTGACTCATAGTTGACTTTTAATAAAAAAAGTCAACTTTGGGTCAACGGGGTCAAAACTGGCCAAAACATACCCTTCCTAATATTTACCTACCAAGACATCCTATATCTAGGCCAATCTTGTATTCTGAAACCAATATCTTGGTTTAGGCACTAATACCTTAGCCTAGCTAAAACCGTATCTTAATACCCAACCCATACCTTAGTCTCTACCTAATACCTTAGCCTCTAGGTATCCTAGAAAGTTTACCAATACCTTGGTATCTCGACACCTAGCCAAGGTATCTCAAAACCTTGCATTTGAATAAGGTAAATCCTCATTTACCTTGGTATCTTGATACCAACCTTAGCCTAGGCAAAAAAACAAATACCTTGGCCTAACCATGTCATAACACACTCAAGATACCCTAATTTGGATATCTAAGATATCCACTATCTTAGATATCTAGATATCTAAGTATCTATCTATCTAAATATCTAATTATATCTAAACACCAACATATATACATATACATATATTTACCTTCTAACTTTCTATTGTATCTTAGATATCTAATATAGATATCTAACTCTCTAAGTAACTCCAACTTCTAACTATCTAACTCACCCTAGATATCAACTACCTACATAAACTAACAAACACACACACACTAGCCAAATACAATGGGGGCAAATGGGGTGCCCCCATTGCTCTAATTGCTGCTACTACTGCTGCTTTTGTAGCTGCTACTGCTGCTCTTGCTGCTATATTTGCTGCTGCTGTAGCTGCTGCATTTGCCGCTGCTACTACTGCTGCGGCTGCTGCATGCTGCCACTGCTACTGCAGTTGCTGCTGCAACTGCCTGCTGCTGCTGCAGCTCCTAACTGCTGCTGCTGCAGCTCCTACTTCTTCTTCTTCTTCTTCTCCTCCTCGCTATATATATATATATACACCTATATATCTATCTATCTTTCTATCTATCTATCTATCTATCTATCTATCTATCTATCTATCCATATCCCTATCTATTTATCTATCTATCTATCTATCTATCTATCTATCTATCTATCTATCTATCTATATATGTATCTATCTATCCATGAACACCCACACACACACACATACATACATACATACATACATACATACATACATACATACATACATACATACATACTACCAACACCACCACTACCACCACACACACACACACACTACCAATACCACCACTACCACCACACACACAAACTACCAGCACCACCACTACTACCACACACTAACACCACCAACACCACACACTACCACCACACACTAACACACTCCCCACATAAATATACACACATACACATACACATATACTCCTAAACGACCCAAAACCTTATCCGAATACCCAATTCTTGCAATTCTACCCTCTAGGACCTTGACACGTGTCCCACACAAGCAATCTAATTCGCGCACGCGAGCGGAAACGAGAAACGAGGCCCGATGGCCAAATGGCCATTCAGGCGAATCCGGGGTGTCCGATTCGCGATACAGCGTGATACGGACACCAAACCTATCCGGATTCAACCCAAACTCTACCCACGAGTTCTAAATAATGATTAGAACCTATTCTAAGTACTAACTTGCTGATCCTAGTGTCGGTGCAAAAAGTCACCCGTGTGTTAGAACGCAAAAACCCCAAAAAAGTCTATTTTTATGATTTCTCGCTAAACGATCCCACGTATCCAAATATGGTAACGTACCTAGCCTCATCTCACCCAAACTAATCTAATTAGGTCTAATTAGGCTAGGGCAACACCCAAATAGGTCAATTTTGGGTTTTTTTTTCAAAATTGGTACTAAACCTAGGTCAAAAGTCCCAAATTGAGTCCAATGGGTTCCAAACCATTTCTAATGGGTTATCCTACACCTTGGGCATCCTCTAATATACAAATGACACTAATTAGGAGAAATTACAAACATTAGAGTTAGGGTTTACCTCTTGGGAGTTGGAATCCCAAGGAAAAGCCCCAAAATTGGTTCTTTTTGGGTCAAGAACCAAATCTTTGATTCCAACCCCTCCATTCTAGGTTCTACCTAGATAAAATCCACACATGAGAGATGGAAAAGGGTTAGCACCAAGATTCGAGAGAGATCTAAAGAAAATGGAAGAGATTTGACTTACTTTGGGATTGAAATCAAAGGGTTTTGGCTAGGTTTGGGAAGGAACTCTCAAAGAAGAAAAAGAAGAGCAAGATGTGAATAAAATAAAGTAGAAAGGGGGGTCTCCTTGCTGCCGGCTAGATTTAGGGGTTTGGAGGCATTTTCCAAATGTCCAAAATGCCCTCCAAGGCCCCTTTGAGTCAATTTTGTCTTATGTGGATGTTTGGGGCTAAAAGGGTCAAGTTTAAATAACCAAATGGACAAATTAAGTCATGTGGGATTAGTCTAAATGCATTATAGTAGTGAAATTTATGGGCCATATCTAGCTAAACTCTGGATCACAATTAGAGTCTAAGCTATCTGGGTCACTAACACAGGTCGAAATGAGCCAAAACTCAAACCCGATCAAACAAAACCCAAAAATACAATATTAATATATAAATATTCACAAAATATTAGAATATGAAAAATGACAAAATTACCCTAAATTTGAAAAACTGGGGTGACAATTATAAATAGCCTTGAACCCCTTCATTCAAGGTTGATGTTTTGAGCTTAAAAATTTCTAAACCACCAAAGCGTATCCACAAACAACTCTACAAAGCTTTCATTTGCCATCCACAAATTGTGTTAGAGTTATTGAGTTGAAAAGTGAGATCTTCATCTTGTTGTATAAGGAGATCAAAACCTATTGTGAAATGTTGAAGTTGGAGAGTCTTCGAATCCAAACTCTCGGTTGAAGTTGGAGAGTCTTTGGATCCAAACTCTCGGTTGAAGTTAGAGAGTCTTCGTATCCAAACTCTCGGTTGAAGTCGGAGATATAGGACAGATTATAGGAACGAGTTGTAAAGCGCAATACTCTAGGGGGGTGAATAGAGTAGGCAACAGAAATTAGCTATTTAAAAATGTTAGTAACAAGATCACATAATATATATCACAAATATGTAAATAAATAGTAGAGAGTAGAGAGCAAACGCAAATACAAGGATGTATACTGGTTTTTCTCTTGTGAGGACTAGTCCAGTCGGAAGAACTCTAGCTTCCAGTTGAATCTACTATGGAAAATTACCACAAGTTTTCATCCGAAGTTCTTACAACTTCTACAACGCGAGCTTTGATCCGAAGTACTCAACCAACTTCAATTGTGATGTGTCTATCTTCAATCAAGCCTCTGATTATAATCACTTTAAAACTTTTAGACCGTACCGGACTGGCAAATCGATTAGAGGATTGTAACTGCTTAGGATTTGAAAATGAATAGCTCAGAATACTTTGGAAGAAGTAGTAGGCTTATAGAGAAGAGATATGAAAGTAAATTGGTGTGTTGAAATGATCGAAATCCATCTCTATTTATAGTTTTTCCAAAGGCAGAATTCTGACAGAATTCGGACAGAACTCTATAAGAAAATCTCGACAAGATCCGTAACTGCGGGGAGACCAAGTTCAAAATCCAACATTCACTAACCGAACTCTGGCCGAATTCGGGACGAAGTTGGGCCAAATTCGCCTGGAGTTTTGTCAGGGTTTTTGTAAATCGGTTTTGGATTTTTGAAAAGATCAAGCAGTTAAGAAGTAGTTTGGGCTTTTGTAAGTAGGCTTGTTTTCAAAATGAAAGGGTATTTTGAAAATATTTCTTGGGTAGCCTATTTGCCAGTATGATGCAGTTTACATCGTATTCCTAGACTCAATAAATAAAAAATATATTGATGAAATAGGAAAGCCAAGAGTCCTTTGATGACGCCTTTCTTCAAATATTTGAGCAGACTTGAAGACGTCTTTTTCACTTGACGGCAGTCGTCCAAAGATAAACAGATCTGAAAATCTAAATACCTTTATGTGGCTTCGCCAACACCATCTTTGGCCTATTAATAATACTATATTGTATATGTCCTGGTTTGACAAAGCTTGATCATGCTTATTGCATGTCTATAAGAACATGTTAGACGAACAAAACAATATGATACAAGCATAGCAATATGATATAGAACATTTAGAAAAATACTAAGTTTAAGTAGCAACATGATAGTGATTACATGAATATTAGTGACATCATTATATTAAACTTAATTGATTAGCCATATTCAAAAATATGATAAATCATTGGGCTAACAATCTTCCCCTTTTTTATTATGACAAATCGGTTAAGTTTAATATATATACAATAGATGGATGTATCACTAATAAACACATAATACTAAAATATTGTGTGCTACCTTAAACTTATTTCTTTTCCTTTGACATGTTCAAAAATAAGCTTCCCCGTAATTAGAGCTAAAATGAACTCAAGCATAAGTAAAGGAGGAAAGCAAAAATAATCATGATCAATGATTAGGAGAACAGTGTAGTGACAAGTTTAGAAAATTGCATAACTAAAGTATTAAAAAAACTTGTCAGAACATAAAATAGTTGGTTGAACTTTTAAAAAAGAATGAAATAAAATAACAAGTAGTTTACCAACTAGAAATCTAAAAGGACATTCAAAACACATTTTGTTCATCATATTATGTTTTGAAATAGACCAATATATATATATATATATATATATTTTTTTATATATACATATATATATATATATATATATATATATATATATATATATATATATATATATATATATATATATATAAAATATATATATATATATATATATATATATATATATATATATATATATATATAATCAATATATTAGGAATCAATCATTGGTCATAAATAAATAAATTATGAGGAATAGAAATTCGCAGATCTAGTATATATAAAAAAATCAAAAATATAATGAGACTTTTAACAATGATCACAAAAAAAATTATGATTCATAATTTGTCCATACAAATTAGTAAATCAATTCCATAAAGAGTATAATCATTGAAAAGAAATCAAAATACGTATACTAGAATCTATGCAAAATCTATACCAAAGTTTATGCATTTGAATTCAATTACCTTAGCATGATATATATCCATCCGATAAACATGAAGGTAATGAAGACAAAATAATTGAGAAGGAGAAATTCAGTCGACTTGAATGCTCCCCGCACAGTATGATCAGTCTAAATATAGATAATCATGAACTTTGAGATAAAATCTCAATAAGAAATGCCATATCAGTTTAAACTCAAAGGATTATCAATAAATTAAATTAATTATGGCAGGATAACTTTTAGAAACTCAAATAAAATAAGATAATTAAAAATAATAATAATCATATATTCTCTTATAAAACCAATACAAATTCAAATATCATGAGTAACTCAGCAAGATATTTAACTAAGACAATATAAGTCCATGGTGAACTAGGTATACCACATATTAAGGGCATAAAATAATTAAAACAATTAATTTGCTCCCTCTTAAAATATGCGTATATAGTTTAAAAATTATTTATATGCATAAAATAGATAAAATAAATAATCACAAGATCTAAGGGACATCTGAGATATGCATCTTTCTTTCCTTTGATCAAATGCATATAAAATTCTAAAAACAAATATCATCTTTAGGCAAATAAAAGAGATATCCAATGAATAAATGCTTAAAAATGAACAAACAAAATATATCTCCAATATATATATAAAAGAAATATTTTAGGACATTAAAAGATTTTGAAAACTGTCTTTAATAATAACATTTGTGTACCGAACAGATTCAATAAATCAAAAAGAAATCATAAAGACTTTTCAAAATTATGGAATTTATTACGAAAAACTGTCTTAATAAATGTTCGAATGCGTCCATTTAGTCCTCAGATTGGAAGCTGGCAATTCGAATCACGGAAACAATTTCAATAAAAGAATCCATAAATCATAAATAAATCCATTTGAACAAATAAACATAACTAGATAAATGTCCAAAGAAAAGTGTGTTCTAGATATATGGCATGTCAAAGGGATAATTGATTTGAAACAAATAACTGCTCCACCTTTACATGGTTATATCCAAAAATAATAGTATAGATAAAATTTTAAAAAAATCAGAGACATATTTCCAGAAGTAGAAAACTAATTCAAAAATATTAGGTCGTCTTATCAAAGTTCATTTCTTCCCTTTTAAAGCCATAGCACGGTGTCCATCAGATAACCGTAGGGTTAAAGAGAAGAAACACTTTGAGAATGAGAAATTCAATATGCTTGACTTCTCCCCGTAAAGAATTACTGCTATAGGCAGTTAGTAACTTGAATAAGAAGAGAATAATAAAGCTTAAAATCATGAATATTACGTAAGCTAAAGACGAAATCACAAGACGATAATATTCAATGAGTAGTCACAAAATTATTAAGTCTGAATATCGAAAAGTGTGACAGAAAAGAATATATCAAAAAATGACAAACATTAATCTATGGAAGATCAATGTATGTTACCTTTTATAAAAAAATATCATTAAATAATATTTTACATCAAGGCTAAAATTCAAAATCCATCAAATAACAATTGCAACTAGATCTAAATAAACCTTTAGTTTATAAAGCGTTGATCAATCATGGGTTAGCTGTAGAGGTACTGTACCAGCTAACGGGAGTTCACCGGAGAACAATTAAATACCGCTTTGCTTCGACCGTAGTCGTGGTGACAGACAGACCCTTTGTAGGCTTGTACCCAAAACAAATCTCTTCTTTAATAACCGAGGATTTAAGAAGAATTAGTGCAATATAAAAAAATTTATATTCTATGGACTTAAAAATCTTAGAATAATGTAGCATACGGTATAAGATGTATCAATTACATTAATCCATATGTGCTACAAAATCATTGGGTAACAATAAAATATAAAATATTGTAAATCAAAATGTAGGACCTAGATACGTTGATGTATTTTGGAACCTAGGGGACTGGGTTCAGTACCTTGGATCCAGAACTAGATAATAGTTGCATTTAGACCTTAATAAAACTTAAGTCTATAAATATTGATCACTTTGGGTTAGCAGTAGGGGCCAGTTCCCAGCTAGCGGTAGTCCGAAGACTAGTACACCGTGTCGCTTCAGGTTATTTATACCTGTATGACAGAAGGATCCTTTCGGCTTGTTCCCAAAATGATCTCTAATCTTAAGGACTTAGATTCAAAGGAATACACGCAGTATTATCGAACAACATCGAAATCCAGAATCCCTAAATATAAAAGAAGTAAATACCCAAATAATGGTTTATCAAGATCAAGATATTAAAAAATATTTCAATAAGATTCATGTATCTAAAATGTCAACCAAAAAGCCAAGAAAAAGAGGCTTTGAGGAAGAAGCTAATAAAGATAAGAACATAAATTTGTTCACAAAAAAATAATAGTTTAAGTATGAGATAAGCACAAGTTTAAAAACTACTTTTTAAAAAATATAGAACTTGAACTTAACTCATATATCTCCATAAAGATATTTATACAAAATTATAAGAAACATGAGCAATATATAAATGAAAATGAATTTTGTATCCTTAATAAGCAAAACAAATATCACAAGATCAAAAAACATGCATAAATATGCTTTGTCAGACAAAGATGTAATTGAATCATAAGAAGTTAATCATAATAAAATTTGAGAATCAATAGTGAATATATTATGCAAGCACAAGGTTAAAATAAAATTATATGTATATACTCACAAAATACCGATCAAAGTAAATATGACATGTTAAAGACAAATCGATAAGAAGTGACCATTAAAAAATATTAAATACAAAGAGTCAAAAACATATTAACTCAAAAAAAAGCTCATATTTATGCTACAAGAATAAAGATTAAAAGTAAAGAGCATACATAGACAAAAGTGTCACACTAATAGAAAATAAATAATATATAGTGTGAACAGATCATTTAAGCTAAACAGCTAGTCATGCTAGGATTATCTCTCATATTGATTTAAACAATAAATAATTAAAAGATATCAATGAGATCTAATAGCAAGAAATCAATAAGAACATGCTAGATATTAAAAACTATTTAGGAAGCATGTTACCGAACTGGTTCTAATGACCATACTTATGTTGGTGTAATTGCTTGGAAGATGACCTTTGTAGCTTTGCAATCACCAATATGCTCCATGGTTCTAAGGTTCATCATAAGTAGCTCTACCTGAAATATTAGGTGAAGACTTTGGTATCCAATACTTGGATCCACATTTGTTAGCTTTGGGAACCCATTTGCACAAGTTCATATCAACTAGCTTTCTAATCTGACAACAATTAGAAGCATGTCCATTCATACCGCAATAATGACAAAAAGAATTAACATTATTGCTATGTGCAGTAGTATGAGAACGTGCAGTGGTGTGGTATGATCTTCGTGGATACTTGTAATAGAAAGCATGGTTGTGTGAAGTTTTAGCTTTGCTTGCTTCCTTTCTAGATGATCTGTCGTGTGTGACTTTGTGATGTGTCACATGTCTTGTGTTAGACTGAGTCATAGGTTGTACTACCTACTTTTCCAATCTAATCTCTAACTGTTTAGAGTTAGCACAGATCGTATCATATTTAGCATTAAGAGCATCAATTCTACATGAAGCAATAGAATACTTCTTCTTTTCTGATTCTAGTTCCTCCTGAAGTTTAGCATTTTCTTGAGTGCTTTTCTCAATGCAATTTAGTGCCTCATGCAATCTAAACTCAAGTGTGGAAATCTCAGCAGAATTATCAGAAGTAGGAGTATTTCTTGCATCATTCAATAAGCAACTAAGCTTCTCATTCTCATGCTTATAGGATAGAATATCCTTTCTAGCTTGCTTATACTTATCTAATACTTTCTTGTGTTCTTCTAATAGATCACTGAAAGCATCAGATAACTTATCATAAGAAAATTCATTCTCTTCAAGAAGGAAATTATTCTGTGCCTCGTTAGATAATGCCATTGAGCATAAATTTGCAGCTTTATGAGGTCTCTTTTCTTCTTCTTCTTCTTCTTCTTCTTCTTCTTCAGAATCTCTTGCTTCGCTTTCCCACCATATGCTTGTTGACCCAAACGGATCACAGTCAACCTAATCTTGTCAATTAACAAAACAATATTTGTCATAGTCCAATTTGACACATCAAGCTCTAAATCGATCAACTCATCACATCACTTCAAGTCAACAGCTGCCTGAAGAATTGCTGCTTTGTGTATTCTAGAGTCTGTAATTTTATTATTTTTTGAGTATAGGCAAATATACGTTGAGTCACACTGAGTAGCTTTGGGCTAGAATTAACCTTCATAGCTCCACTTAGCCAATAGCCAAAATAGCCCAACAAGCCAAAGCCTATATAGGAACTTTCTGTCTAAAAGAGACAGAGTTCGGGCCGAACTCTGCCTCCACACAGAGTTCGGGCCGAACTCTGTCCCCTAAATTACAGGAAGCTAATTTTTAGGGATTATTCACTGCTAGTTGTCCAACAGCCAAAAATTTGAATTCGGGACACAGAATTCTGGCCGAATTCTGCCTACCCAGAACACTATAAATAGGCCTTGAATTCTCCTATTTCAAATCATCCAATCTTCTCTTCTTCTTCTCTTACATAAGCCTACATAATAAAGAGCTATACCTTACCATCCAACTTAGCTTTCAAACTTCCCAACCGTCCAAGTTGCTCAGTACGATTCAGCTAGAAGTTTGAAGTGCAAGAAGTTGTAAGTCACTTGGAAAAGTCCAAGTTTCGCCACAGCGATCAATGAAAAAAGTTGGCGTGCTCTTCTGAAAAAAGGCACGTGGTTGTAACCCTATTTCACAAATAGTGGATTTTAATCCTGAGCTAGAGTTCTCAGGCCTGGACTAGTCCTCCACTAGGGAAACCAGGTTAAAAATCTTGTTGTGTTTGCGTTTGCTCTTTGACTGTTTTATTTTCGCATTTATATTACTCTGATTATTTTGTTGGTGAAAAGAGTTTAAGTTTTAATTGATCATTATCGTTATAAACTCTATTCACTCCCCTCTAGAGTTGTCTACCTGTAATTCAATTGGTATCAGAGCTCTGTTCTCTTTACAAGGACTAACATCCTAGAGATGATCCATGGCAACCACACAACCTATGTTTTCCAACCATGGTGAAGGACAGTCCAGTCATAGGCCACCCCTATTTGATGGAACCAACTACACCTATTGGAAAACTAGGATGTCTATCTCAAGTATCTAGACTTCGACCTGTGGACCATTGTCACCGATGGTTACAAAAAGCCAGCAAGAATAGTTGTCAATGGAGATCTCATCGAGAAACCCAACGACAAATATTCTGACAAGGAAAAGAAATAGGCGAGTTTAGATGCTAGAGCTATTAATACTCTTTTCTGTGTAATAGACAGGAATAAATTTAACAGGGTCTCTACATGCACCACCTCGCACGAAGTATGGAAGCTTCTAGAAGAGACACATGAAGGAACCACTCACGTCAAAGAATCTAAAATTATTCGTCTTACTCAAGAATACGAGGCATTCAAGATGAAGCCTAATGAGATGATCACCCAAATGTTTACAAGGTTCCTTGAAGTCATCAACCCTCTATCATCTCTTGGCAAACAATATACAAATCATGAGAAGATCCGCAAGTTACTTAGGGGGCTACCAAAGATCTGAAACCCTGATGTAACAGCTATCATAGAAGGCAATGATCTTACCACAATGTCTATGAAAACTTTGATGGAAAAGCTGATGACCCACGAGCTCGACCTCAAAGACTTCGACGAACCTGCTCCAAAGGCAAAAGAAATTATCCTAAAAGCTCATCGTCGAAGGGCTGATCCTGAAGAGACTGACGACGACAAGTCTGAAGGTGATGATCAAGCTCTTCTAGTCTGCAACTTCAAGAAGTTTCTTTGTTTCAATCGAAGAAAGAAGGAATAATAAGAAGACGACGAGGAAGAACCAACGTGCTACGGCTGCAAAAAGACTTGACACGTTTGAAAGGACTGTCCCTTCGTAAAGAAAGGCAACAGATATGAGAAGCCCTACAAGAAGCCTTCTTGAAGAAAGTATGCCAACACTAGTATTTGGTACGAAAGTGAAGCAAGTGACTCCGAGGAAGAAAATGACTCTCCTCAAGACACCGCTAATGTCTGCCTAATGGAAACATCTGAGAAGGTAACTAGCGAAACTCTCGATGACTTTACTTTTGATGAACTTGGCGATGCGTTTAATGATTTACTAAATGACCACAAGAAAGTCATTAGTAAATATAAGCATACCAAGGAGAAAATCAAAGGATATGAAATAGAGATTCAAAATCTTTCTTCCTTACTTAATAATGTTAGAGACACTCTACCCACGGAAGTCATTGATGAGGTGTCCAAGCTTAAGTTAAGCCTACATGATGCCGAAGCACTTATTGAAAAGCAAACACGTGAGATCTCAGCACTCAACAAAGAGATTGCTGAAGAAAAGAACAAACACAAGATCTCTATTGCTAAGATTGATGGTCTAAATGCTAAGTGTAATGAACTAAATGCTGCCTCTAAGAAATTAGAGATTAGATTGGGGAAACAGGTTGCTCAACCTCAAACCCAATCACACAGTCACAAAACACACACAAAACACAAGATCACTCATAATAGTAAAACACGTCATCCACATGCAGCACGTAATCATGCTTATATATACTTGAACTCACATGCAGCACATAAACTACATACACATACACATTATTGTCAATCTACTCGTAACTATTATCCTGTTGCTACACATGGTCACTATCCTACTAACTACCACCATGCTGTACATAGACATAACTATCATCCTGCTGCTACATATAGTCACTATCCTGCTGTTCCATACAACTATCAACATGCTGCATATAGACATCACTATCAACCTGCTCCAAACACAAATAGGCATGCTACTTGCACATACTATGGATTACATGGTCATATCTTACCACAGTGTAGAATTAGAAAATTAGTTGATATTAATCTATGTGCATGGGTACCGAAGACTAACATTTCAGGACCCACAAGAACTTGGGTACCAAAGGTCACATCTACTTGTGATGTAGGTGGACCTTCCTTCCTCAACTAAAAGCAAGTGGATTTTCGATAGTGGATGCTCGCGACATATGACGGGAGATGCAAATCTTTTCGCATCACTATCGATAAAGAGGGAATGGTATGTATCCTTCGGTAACAATTTAAAGGGCTACATCATAGGTAATGGTACTATTGGTTATCTTTCTTCTCTTATAATAAAGGATGACAGCCTAGTGACCGAGTTAAAGCATAACCTGCAGCATAAGTCATCTTGTTGATCATGGATATGATATTAATTTTGGACAAAATAAATACTATATTTATGATAAGTCAACGGAAGACATTGCTTTTGAAGGGATAAGAGAAGATAACATTTATATTTTCTATCTATCTAGAAATACTAACAGTGCAGGAAGATGCCTCTATGCCCATAAGAATGAGAGACTGTTGTGGCACCAGCGTCTTGGTCATGCCAATATGGAACTATATCCAGGCTATCGACAAAGAAGCTAGTAAGAGGTCTACCCGACATCACATTCAAGAAGGACACGGTATATGCCGAATATGAACTGAATAAGGCAACCAAATCTTCATTTCATTCCATAAACACTGTAAGTACTACTAGACCCTTGCAATTACTGCACATAGACTTATTTGGTCCCAGTAGAGTAGCCAGTCTTGGTGGAAAACTCTATACTTTTGTTATAGTAGATAATTTTTCTAGATTCACTTGGGTTTTCTTCCTTTCAAACAAAAGTGATGCGATTTCAGTTTTCAAAATTTTTGCAAAAAAGGTCCAAAACAAAAAAGGCTACATGATTACTCGAATCCGAAGTGATCATGGAGGCGAATTCAAAAATTCTGATTTTGAAAAGTTTTACGAAACAAATGGTTTTGATCATGAGTTTTCTTGTCCTCGAACTCCTCAACAAAATGGTGTTCTGGAGCGGAAGAATAGGACTCTTGGCGATATGGCTAGAGTCATCTTGAATAAATTTTTACTTCTGAAATATTTTTGGGCAAAAGCTGTCAGTACAGCTTGCCATATTTTGAATAGGGTACTTATTCGACCTATTTTGAAGAAAACACCCTATGAACTTTGGTTTGCTAGGAACCCCAATGTATCTTATTTTAGATTGTTCGGTTGTCGCTGTTTTATCCTCAATACCCAAGATAACTTAGGCAAGTTTGATGCCAAAGCTGACGATGGTATTTTTCTTGGCTATGCCGCCAAGAGTAAGGAATATCGAGTGTTCAACAAACACTCAATGATAGTAGAAAAATCTACTAATGTTACTTTTTATGAGGAGAATAGTACAGCTACCATCCTCAATGATGATGATGAACAATCAACTTACACGCCTATGACTACCAATCCTGAAGCCAACTCTCTGGAAGAATTATCGAAGAAATTTGAGTTCAAACCGTCACACCCAGAAAACTTGGTAATAGGTGAGGTATCTCGCGGAGTAAGTACTCGTTCATCTTTAAGATTCTATTGCTAGCACTGCTTTTATTTCTCAAATTGAGCCTAAAAATATTTTAGAAGCCTTTAATGATAAATTTTGGATTTTTGCCATGCAAGAAGAACTCAACCAATTCGAAAGGAGCCAGGTCTGGGAACTTGTTCCTAGGCCAGCTAATCATTCAATTATTGGTACTAAATAGGTTTTTTGCAACAAAGTAAATGAAGACGGATCAGTTACTCGCAACAAAGCGCGTCTAGTAGCTCAAGGATACAACCAAGAGAAAGGTATCGACTACGATGAGACGTACGCTCCAGTCGCCCGATTTGAATCCATTCGGATGCTTTGTGCTTTTGTAAACTTTCAAAATTTTAAACTTTATCAAATGGATGTGAAAAGTGCTTTTCTAAATGGTTTTATTAAGGAAGAAGTCTTTGTTAAGCAACCCCCTGGTTTTGAAAATCACAAATTTCTCGAACATATTTTCAAACTCAAGAAAGCACTTTATGGCCTCAAACAAGCCCCAGAGCATGGTATGAACGCCTAAGTACTTTCTTATTAGATAAAGGTTTTTCAAAAAGAAAAATTGATACTACACTCTTTATAAAATCTTTCAAAGACACCATTCTTTTAGTGCAAATTTATGTTGATGATATCATATTTGGTTCTACTAATGAACCTCTCTGTCAAGAGTTTGCTAAGTGTATGCAAAACGAATTTGAGATGAGCATGATGGGGAGCTCAATTACTTCCTTAGACTGCAAGTCAAACAAACATCGCATGGTACTTTCATCTGTTAGTCAAAGTATACAAAGGATATGCTGAAGAAGTTTGACCTTGACAACGTCAAACAGATTGGCACTCCAATGGCTACTACAACCAAACTAGAACCCGATGAAAGCGGCAAACCTGTGGATCAACGTAAGTATCGAGGTATGATAGGCAGTCTACTTTATTTAACTGCTAGTCGTCCTGATATCATGTTTAGTATTTGCCTGTGTGCTAGATATCAGGCTAATCCTAAGGAATCATACATGTCCGCCGTTAAGCGTATCTTTCGATACCTTAAGAGTACTATTATAGTCGGCTTGTGGTATCCTAAAACCATATTCTTTGACCTTATCGGTTATTCGGATGCTGATTTTGTGGGGTACAAAGTTGATCGTAAAAGTACGAGCGGCACGTGTCATTTGTTAGGCAAAGCCTTAGTCTCCTGGTTTAGAAAGAAACAAAATTCTGTTGCACTCTCCATAACCGAAGCTGAGTATATAGCTGCAGGATGTTGTTGTGCACAAATTTTGTGGATGAAACAAACCCTAGAAGACTATCACTTGTCTTTTATGTACATACCTATTTTCTGTGATAACACTAGTGCTATAAACCTTATTAAGAACCCTATATGTCACTCATGCTCGAAACATATTAAAATTCGTCACATCTTTTTGTGTGATCATCAACAGCACGACACTATAGATCTAGAATTTATTGACACAGAACATTAGCTGGCAGACTTCTTTACAAAACTACTAGCCGAAGAGCGTTTCAACTTTCTTCGTCACGAACTAGGATTTTTGGATGAAAATAATCTCAAATAAATTTTGTTTTTGCAACGTAAACTGTTGATCATCATCCTACTGGAAGTACTAACTTTGGGTACAAGCCGAAAGGGCCCTTCTGTCAACAAGGCATAAAAGCCTAAGCGACACGGTGCACTAGTCTTCGGACTACCGCTAGCTGGGATTCGGCCCCTACAGCTAACCCAAAGTGTTTACTCCGTATACGATTTTTTGATCCGCAGTACACGCTGTAAACATAAAATTCATTTATGAGCATTTAAATCCTATGTTTCTAAATTCACGATTATCTTTAATGCATATTATGTATTTCTATTTCTTCTTGAAGTTCTGGCCTAAGGGACCAGAACTCGGGCCGAACTCTGCCCCTACATAGAGTTCGGACCGAGTTCGGCCTCCTTGTTCCACAACCTCAAATGACTCAGAGCCTTCCATTTTCTTTGATCCGATGGTCCAGAATTAACCCGACCAGCCGACCATAACCTCTCTAATCCGGGATTCTCTCTCTCTCTCTCTCTCCTTTCCATTATCTTCTCCAAACCTCTCCAAACAAATTTCTCTCAAAACCCTAACCCTTGAAGTCTCAAATCCTTGAGAAATTCTACTCCAGACTCAAGGAGCTCAATCTTGGGATCATTCTCTTTAATCTTGGGTTACTCTTTTTGAGGTATATCATCTTTTTCATTCATCTCTCTCAATTTTTATTCATGGCTCCTAGATTGCTTAGTAGAGGGAAGAGACCAAGAAGGAGTGAAGGTGAATCCTCCACTAATCCTCCACCTAACCCTCCACCAAATCCTCCACCAAACCCTCACCCTATTCCTCCTCCTTCTCCTCCTCAAGGTATGGTCCACCCCCTATTCAACCCACCTCCGCCTCCAAATTCTGACACATACGATGCACACATCTTTGTTTTGTTAGAGGCTTCTAACGAATGGTTTGTCGATTTTCGTCATCGTAGCGTGTTCCCCGGACACCCTATTAAATTCACGGTGCTCTCGGACTATCTTCCAAACTTTTGTGATTTGTGTCTAGATGTGCTTGTTACAATTCATGAACCAAGTTGTGTGAATGCTATCTAAATGTTCTATTGTAACATGACTTCCGACCACGACCGTATCTACTCACGTGTCGCCGGTATCAACATCTCCTTTGATGATTTTGAGCTGGCCGATCTCCTTGGCTTGCCCGACCCTAACTCTTGGTAAAGGCTTGTTGATGCCCGAGATTTCGTCTTCCCCAGAGAGACTACTTTAGAAAGTTTCAAGGATGATTTATGCTCTCCTCATGCACATCCTCGGAAACTTAAAGCTAAACATGTAAATAACCACTTCTATGAGCTTCATCGTATCATCTTTTCCTCGGTCTTGCCGAAAGCAGGATCGTATGATGAAGTAACTTACTATGAGATCACCGCTCTCTACTTTCTGCATTTTTATATTCCTTTCAACTTTTCCCGTACGATGATGGACTGGATTATTCGTGCTCGGCCTAAATCAAAGTCCTTAGTTTACGCCATGTATCTTCCCACAATCTTTTGAGCCTTTTATGTCCTCTTAGGTCAGTGTCAGTCTCTGTCCCCTCCTGCCTATCTGACCAAGGCACGGAGAACTGTTGCTGCTGAGGCCTCCTCCGAGTCCGATGCCGCTGAGGAGGCTGACTCTCCTGAGCCCCCTGTTGCTCCTGATTTCCCTGCGACTGAGTCCACCTCTACACTTGATTCTATCCAGACTATGCTTCGAGTTCGCTTCCGTTTGGAGGACGAACGCTGGGCTGAGATGGACAACCGCTGGACGCAGATAGACTATCGCACCACCCTACAGATGAGTGCGCTCAGCAACTCCATCTATGACATTCAGTATTCCATGGCCTTCCATCCGACGATGCTAATTCCGATGATGGGTGATCCGTCCCGCGACGGTTATCGTATTGATGATTCTTGGGTCCGTCGTTATCTAGATCCGACCTCATCCTTTGTTGATCCCCGATGTACCAGTTTCGATGGTACGGGGCCTTTGCATGCTCTATGATGGATATGGCTTTTGTATCACTGACTACCACTGATGCTTAGGACTCTATTTTTCATTCTGCACTATTTTTTTGATTCTGGATTTATGTTTTTATCAAAACTTGTTAACCCTCTAGCTTTGATTAGACTTCTTAAAAACTGTTGCTAGCTTATTATTCTTTATTATGTGGATGGTCTCTATGCTACTCTTCTATTTTATTGGGGAAGTTTTTCTTCAATTTGATTTTTGTCAAAAGCGGGAGAACACTTGATATTTGTCTTTGTTTGGTTTCATGATGCACTGTGTTATGAGTTATATATATCGTATACTTGGATGAGAACTTGTCACAGGTAATATCCTTTTACGGGGGAGCAGACATGTTCGAGTATGGGGGAGCTATCATGTGTCCAAGTATGAATATTGAGACATACAAATATCATGTTTTGTTAATTATCAAAATGGGAGAGATTGTTAGCCCAAACCGGATCACAGTCAACCTAATCTTGACAATTAACAAAACAATATTTGTCATAGTCCAATTTGACACATCAAGCTCTAAATTGATCAACTCATCATATCAGTTTAAGTCAACAGCTGCCTGAAGAATTGCTGCTTTGTGTATTCTGGAGTCTGTAATTTTATTGTTTTTTGAGTATAGGCAAATGTACGTTGAGTCATACTGAGCAGCTTTGGGCTAGAATTAACCTTCATAGGTCCACTTAGCCAATAGACAAAACAGTCCAACAAGCCAAAGCCCATTTATGAACTTTTTGTCCAAAGGAGACAGAGTTCGGGCCGAACTCTGACTCCACACAGAGTTCGGGCCGAACTCTGTCCCCTAAATTACAGGAAGCTAATTTTTAAGGATTATTTACTGCTAGTTGTCCAACGGCCATAAATTTGAATTCTGGACACAAAATTCTGGCTGAATTCTGCCTACCCAGAACACTATAAATAGGCCTTGAATTCTTCCATTTCAAATCATCCAATCTTCTCTTCTTCTTCTCTTACATAAGCCTACATATTAAAGAGCTCTACCTTCCCATCCAACTTATCTTTCAAACTTCTCAATCGTCCAAATTGCTCAGTACGATTCAGCTAGAAGTTTGAAGCACAAGAAGTTGTAAGTCACTTGGAAAAGTCCAAGCTTTGCCACAGATCATTGAAAGAAGTTGGCGTGCTCTTCTGAAAAAAGGCACGTGGTTGTAACCCTATTTCACAAATAGTGGATTTTAATCCTGAGCTAGAGTTCTCAGGCCTGGACTAGTCCTCCACGAGAGAAACGAGGTTAAAAATCTTGCTGTATTTGCGTTTGCTCTTTGACTGTTTTATTTCCGCATTTATATTACTCTGATTATTTTGTGGGTGAAAAGAGTTTAAGTTTTAATTGATCATTATCGTTATAAACTCTATTCACCCCCTCTAGAGTTGCCTACCTGTACTTCAATGCTCGTGCTAGTGTACTTGTGAGATGATGATCTTTCTTCTTTTGATCGTTCGTAGTGACTCTCCTTTCTAGTAGTAGTACAATCTTCTTAGATGTGGCCTATCTTCTTACAGTTGTCACATATAAGCTCTTTTTTGTATAAAGGATGTGTTGTACCTTAAATCCCAATTCTATCATGTACATATTTGCATTATTATGAAGACTATCCTCCTCTATGGAGTTGCTAGCTTTGCTTTCATACCTGCACTCATAAGTAGCTTCAAGAACTTTCCAATTTTTATGAGATGTTGTGCAAGTAGTAATAAGATTAAATACATTTGTGTCTACAGCACAATAAAAGATATGCATAGCTTTTACATCAAGGCTAGCTAACTTCTTCTCTTTCTTCGTGTAACTATAATAAGTCTTGTTGATTATAGAGGATGTGAAGAATAGAAGTGATAGTAGGGTTTTTGTAGCCATTTACAACAATTGACCATAAGTTAAAATTTAGAGACTTCAGGTAGAAGCTCATCCGTGTTTTCCAATAACTATAGTTTGTTCCATAAAATAGTGGGAGTCTATTTGAGGATTGCTCTTCAGTTGTGAAGTACATACTTGCCATATGTGATATAGTGATCTATGTAACAATAGTTATATAATAACAATATTACCTCACTTTACCTATATAATCCGCTCTGATAATAAGGATCTGCTCTAAGGATGTTAAGCCAAATAATAGAGTCCTTGCTAGGATACCAATTGAAGGAGCAATTGGTATGAGCAATAATATCTCTATAAGGAGCACCTGCAATAATGTCTCTAGAAGGTGCACCTGCTCTGATACCAATTATAGGAACAATTGGTATGATAGCAATACCTATATAAAGAGAACCCGCTCTGATATCAATTGTAGGAACGAGTTGTAAAGCACAACACTCTAGAGGGGGGGGATGAATAGAGTAGGCAGCTGAAATTAGCTATTTAAAAATGTTAGTAACAAGATCACATAATATATATCACAGATATGTAAATAAAAAGTAGAGAGTAGAGATCAAACATAGACACAAGGGTGTATACTGGTTTCCCTCTTGTGAGGACTAGTCCAGTCGGAAGAACTCTAGCTTCCAGTTGAATCCACTATAGAAAATTACCACAAGTTTCCATCTGAAGTTCTTACAAGTTCTACAACGCGAGCTTTGATCCGAAGTACTCGACCAACTTCAATTGTGAAGTATCTATCTTCAATCAAGCCTCTAATTATAATCACTCTAAAACTTTTAGACCGTACCGCACTGGCAAATCGACTAGAGGATTGTAACTGGCTTGGGATTTAAAAATGAATAGCTCAGAACACTTTGGAAGAAGTAGTAGGCTTATAGAGAAGAGATATGAAAGTGAATTGGTGTGTTGAAATGATCGAAATCCTTCTCTATTTATAGTTTTTCCAAAGGCAGAATTCTGACAGAATTCGGACAGAACTCTATGAGAAAATCTTGGCAAGATCCGTAACTGTGGGAAGACCAAGTTCAAAATCCAACGTTCACTAACCGAACTCAGGCCGAATTCGCCTGGAGTTCTATCAGGGTTTTTGTAAATTAGTTTTGGACTTTTTGAAAAGATCAAGCAGTTAGGAAGTAATTTGGGCTTTTGTAAGTGGGCTTGTTTTAAAAACGAAAGGGTATTTTGAAAACGTTTCTTGGGTAGCCTATTTGCCAGTACGATGCAGTTTATATCGTATTCCTAGACTTAATAAATAAAAAATACATTGATGAAATAGGAAAACTAAGAGCCCTTTGATGATGCCTTTCTTCAAATATTTGAGCAGACTTGAAGACGCCTTTTTTACTTGACGACAGTCGTCTAAATATAAACAGATCTGAAAATCTGAATACCTTTCTGTGGCTTCGCCAACACCGCTTTGGCCCATTAATAATACTCTATTCCATATGTTCTAGTTTGATAAAGCTTGATCATTCTTACTGCATGTCTATAAGAACATGTTAGATAAACAAAATAATATAATACAAGCATAACAATATGATATAGAACATTTAGGACAACTAAGTTTAAGTAGCAACATGATAGTGATTACATGAATATTAGTGATGTCATTATATTAAACTTAATTGATTAGTCATATTCAAAAACATGATATAACAGGAGAGACCTTCGGACTAAAGCTCTCGTGTAAGAAGTTGGTGAGTTCTTCGGATCCAAACTCATGCTGAAGTTGACGAGTTCTTCGGATCCAAACTCGTGTGTAACTATTTACTCAAATAGTAGATTAAAGCCGGATAGAGTTTCAGGACTGGAGTGCCCCTTGGGAGGATACCAGGATATATCGTGTGTCAGTATTGTTGTTGCTTCTTCTTTTGTACATATATTTTTAAATTGCCTATTAGCTGGTACTAAGTTCTTGATTAGTTAGTTTGACCCTATTCACCCCCCTCTAGGGATACTACAAATGTTTCCATGGGGGATGCAATTCATGAGATTACAGGTGTATCAGTGGGTGCCAAGACCCCTCAAAATGTACACAAAGATCAATCAAAAACTTTGTATAAATTGTTGCATGCCTACGTATCTCAAACACTCAACCCTACTGGACATGAGTTTTCCATACATCCCGAGAGAGTAAAATTTATTTATTATATGGGGAAAAAAAGTATGGATATAGGTTCTTACATTTTCAGTAGAATGATGCATCTCGTGGGAAAACCAACTGCAAGGATAGCTCTCCCTTTAGGAGGATTTTTATGCTTAATGTCTAGTAAACATTCTGTCCCAAGCTTAGCAAGGGATGTTTATATTAAAAACAAAGGCCCCATGAGAAAACTAACCTTCACTCGAATGTTTGGAAAATGGGCAGCAGCTGCAAGCAATCCATCAACATCTGGAAAACCATCAACTTATGGAATCCCAAACACTAAGGACAGGGTTGATGATCTATACAATTTTGTTGCTGCAAACTTTGAGAATATCTTCAAAGAGATGAAGATTATATCCGATAACCAAAAATTGATTCTGGATAAGATTAAACAGATAGAGGTTGAATTTGCTGACGAAGAATAAGATTTTCCTTCCCTCGTGAAGAAGGTAAATGGGGCTAGCCCAAACTCTTATGTAAAAATACACACTGTGCACATTGACACTCTAATGCTAGCCCTCACTTTGATACTTTTATTTATGTTTCTGGATGTCATTTCTGCATATACAGTGATTCCATACTGACTATAATTTTTCTTATTCCGTCCCTCAAGGTGTAGGTGAAGGATATTTTGAGGAAGAAGAAGAAAAAAAAAGTGGAGATGGAGATGAAGATTCATCTTTTGATTTTGAAACTTGTATTTCAATTTGGAAGTAATATTTGAATTGTAATATGGTTCTGAATATTTGTTGGTCTTGGCGATCAAACTAAATTTTGTGTTTGAAATATTATAAGACTGAACTTTTCGCTTGTATTAAGCACCGTTGCGGTGCATGGTTCGTAATTTGTTTAGAAATTATAATATGGTCTTGATTTTAGAGTAGGTCTGATATTTGTTTGGATTATTATATTATGAATTATGCAGGTTCTATGTTGAATTACAAATGTGGATTGGGCAGATTACTGTAACGTGGATTATGCAGTTTATTGGACTTAGAATGAAGTATACTTAATTTGATTATATTTTTTTGGTTGAAGCGTTTATTTGATTTGCAGTTGGCCTTCACAGATGATTTTGATCTTTTGGTGTATTCCTTTGATTTGCAGATGCCCTTTACAGATTTCATGAGTCATGGGTGCATTCCTAGGGTTTACAGATGGCCTCATTACGGATGTATTCCTGGGATCACTAAAACTTTATTTGATTGTAATGTACTTTACTTTCTGTAAATAACCAGTGCATCGATGCCATGAGTATGAATTCGATGCCACTGTAATGCATAATTTAATCCTGGCTGTTCATCCCTTGTTATTGCTGAAGCAAAATATGTAATGTAAGAAAAATTCTCTTTGATTGTAGGTTAATTATATTCAAACACTCGCAAGCAATTTTGTGCAGCCATATAGTGTAAGCCTGATAAAATGATATTCAGACTTTCTTGAACATGATTTAATATTAAATGAATATACTTTGGTAAATGATATTAAAAATACTCTAAATATTTGGTGAAAAAAATATGAGATACTTGAACATTTCTCGTCCTAAATGTACCATACTTTGTTAAAAGCACAGAGAGTGTTCATTCTCCGTCTTAAAAGCACGAAAAAGGGCCATTCTCTATGTTAAAAGCACGGAGAATGACCATTCTTCGTGTTAAAAGAACGGAGAATGGCCATTCTCCATTTTAAAAGCAAGGAGAATGGTCATTATCCATGTTAAAAGAACAGAGAATGGCCATTCTACGTGTTAAAAGCAAGGAGAATGGCCATTCTCCGTGATAAAAGCAAGGAAAATGTCTATTCTCCGTCCAAAATGTACCATACTTTGTTAACGTAAAAATTCGAATATACTTTGGTAAATGATATTTTTTTAAAAATATTGTAAATATTAGAAAAATGGTTAATATGACAAAATATCACAATACAAAAAAAACATTCTCTTCGAAAATATTATCATTAGAAAAGTAAAAAATATTTTGTCCGATTAATACAGATTTTTTTAAAAAAAATATATGAGCAGATGATCCAATCTTCCTTAGAAGCAAGTTTCCTCAGTTCACTACCACCACCATGGCATGTAGCTTTATTACCAAAATATTAAATTTTTAGATGAAAAATAAAATTCCTAAAAATGGCATGGACAGTAAAATTGTGCCGCTGGTACTTCTCCTTGTTCGAGGAGGTCTTGACGAGGTCTGACGCGAACCGGACCGATTCTTCTCAGCGCTGCTAGTACTCATCGTTGTTCTAGGAGGGCTCGACAACGTTCGACGTGATCCGGACCGATTCTTATTTCCTTCTTCATCTCCGTTTCTCCTTCCACCAATACCATCAACACCACCACCACCACGGCCTGTAATCAAAAAAAATAATTACGAAATTTATACGTTGATGCAGAAAATATTAGATTGGATGGACGAAAGATAGAGTAAATATGAGTTAATTTAGGGTGTTCATTGAAAAAATTAAAGTGAAGAATGACCTGCTAAAGCAAGTTACCAAGAGGTTAAAAGTTAAAATCAGCATTAAATGATGTTTCTACTCTATTATTCAATCCGAACCATTGGATCAACATCTAATGGTCCATATTTGGTATGTATCGATACATCCTTTTCTAGGGGATGTTTGGTAGAATGATATATATATATATGTATATATATATAATTTTTTTTTGTATATATATATATATATATATATATATATATATATATATATATATATATATTTTATATATATATATATATATTTATATATATATATATATATATATATATATATATATATATATATATATATATATATATATATATATATTTTATATATATATATATACATATATATATATTTTTTATATATATACATATATAATATATATATATATATATATATATATATATATATATATATATATATATATATATACATATATAATATATATATTTTTTTATATATATACATATATATATATATATATATATATATATATATATATATATATATATATATATATATATATATATATAAAATATATATATATATATATATATATATATATATATATATATATATATATATATATATATATATATATATATATATATATATATATATATATATATTTTAAATATATATATATATATAAATATATATATATATATATATATATATATATTTTATATATATATATATATTTAAAATATATATATATATATATATATATATATATATATATATATATATATATATATATAGTTGGTAATATTATAACGATTAACTAGCTAGTTATGTAAATAATTACCTTATAGTTAGCAGTGATTAGTCAATTATTATTCTTTGCAATCTAATCAGTACTTAGCCCTATTCTAGGTGCAAAATTACTTTCTATTCTCGATCTTCCAGGACAAGGCAAGTACTTCTATAATTTTGACTCATTTACTTCATGTCATGTTCTTTTCATATTGGGCACATTGTTACACGATTGATCTTATACACTAGTTCATGATCTTACTGGTATCTGGGGGCGGGAAAATACTACGGATATGTGACCAAAGTCCAACTTAGGATTCATATTGATAGCAAAATCTCATACATGTGCACGTGGGATTTGAGCCGTACCATATACTTATCTTATTCATGATCTTACCCAGTCGGTCATGTATTTTAGAATGTATTTCAAATTTACATGTCAGGATCTTTTGATTACATATTCATACTCTTTTAGGTTTTTTATTTATTATTCATGTTCATCATGTTTTATTGTTCCTTTACTGGTTCACATGTCGTACTTGTTTCATTATTATAGAATGTACTTTGCTCCGTAACTGACTGGAATTGTTGCATGTGAACTTGAGGCTATATATTCTACCTTCTATGGACAGGAGCCCGAGACCTTAGTTGAGTAGGACAACACTATAACTCAGGACTTAGGAGTTGTTGCTGACAATTAGATCTAGTTTCATTTTGTATAGTAGACTTTACTTTTTGGACTTTGTATCATTGTATTTTAATGAACTCTGGAACGTATTAGATGCTGTGATTTGGATTTTATCTTATCTGATGAAGTTCTTTAGATACTTGGTACAACTTACTACGTTGGATCTACAACGTAGGCTGGGCGTGTCTGGCTCGTATCTGATTATTCGGGAGCGTGTCGTGACACGTTTTTAGTGGTGGCCCATGCAGGTCAGTCTAATGGTGCTTAGGACTAGAGTACCATTGGAAACCTGCGATATAGGAATGCTCAATCACAGCTTAGCCTAATTGTATGATTATGTATACTTACTATCTGTGTTTTCAAAGGATTATTTTTTCTATCTCTTTTAAGTTTCTAAAATTCTCTAGGGACTAAGCCAACTACGATTTTAGAAGTTTTGACCCTTCTTTGAGCAAACCTCTCATCAGTGACTAATATTTCCAAGCTTCCAAATTTATTTTATGGTTCTGTTAGACTACTTCAATTTGACTTTCTTTGACCAATTCAAATATTCTACCATAAAGCCCTAGACTAACTACTTAGCCAAATTTTCCTATCTAGTTTCCCAAACTTTTCATTGACCATAAGGAATTATTTCCTCAAAATAATTCCAGTATAGGTCAATATGCCTTAGGTAATTCTCTAGAGACAGAAATATTTCCACTAGCTCCTCCACGTAACTTGAAGTCGTACTATTTCTATTAGACAGACTCAGGTTTGATCAAATCCATAAGTTTATGTCCTCAATTCATTGAATAGGAAAAGGTTGGAGAATAGATACTCCTCTTAACTTCAGTCATTTCTTTCGTCCCACTGGTAAGTGATCCCTTGATTCTCAAAGACCTAACATCTAAAAACCGGTACTTTCGTCACTTTCTATCATGATTAGGGCTATTAGAACTTATTTGAATTTTTATAAACTCATTTGGAATTCCTATGGATAAAGTTGAGAAAATATTTGACGACGTACTGTGGCATGGCAAAAGTGCACTTCAATCATTTATCTGGATTATGGAGACCGCAGATTCACTGCAGCAGCTGCGCACTAGCGAGGTATGGGCTCTAAGTCAATGTAATTTCAGGTATTCATAGGTTCTAGGATATTATTGAGGCTATGTCCTAAATTCATAATATTTTGATTTCTTGAGTTATTTCGACAATAATGGATAAAGTTGATAGAATATTTGGTAATCTATCATTATTCGAGTCATGGATACCAAAAGGTTCACTGCAGCCAGATGTATACTACACTAGTGGGGCATGAACTCTAGGCAAAATGACTTCGTGTATATGGTTTTCGGATACTATTGAGACTATATCCATATTATATACCATATTTAGCCTCTTATCGCCATTGACAACCTTACCGAAATTATCTTGATTTATTTAAATATTGACCTTATTTGAAATCTTAGCAGTTGATCCCATTTTCAGAAATCATTTCAATTGCCATATGTTTTCTATAGAATTTTCCTTGATTTTCTTATAAATTCACTAGGACTATTTTCAACACCTATTGGCCCAATCTCTTTCATGGTTTGACTCTAGTGTATTGCATGTATTTTGTTAATGGTTCCATATTTTAATAACTATGTATGTATGTATGTATGTATTTTTTTTAATAACTATGTATGTATGTATGTATGTATGTATGTATGTATGTATGTATGTATGTATGTATATAAATATATATATATATATATACATATAAATATATATATATATATATATATATATATATATATATATATATATAATTGCGCCTTGGTCAACACTCTGTCGTCTGACATGGGACTCATATCCAACCTTTCCCATCTCAATACCACGGAATCAGATCATTCACCCCTCCTCATTGAGATCAGCAGCAACTCAAACCAGATCAAGAAAACCTTCCAGTTCCTCGACCTCTAGAACCACCACCCACAATTCAGGAACATCGTGGCAGCAGCCTGGAGCACTACTGATGACCCTGACCTACTAACCCGAGTGGCAGCCAAACTCAAAGCCACGAGAAAAGCCCTCACGATCTGGAGCATGAACGCCTTTGGCTATATCTTCCAGGCAGTCTGCACGGCAGAGGACAATGTCACTCGCGCGAAGATTCTTTATGCGACCGACAGATCCCCGGCGGCTCATGCCTCCCTCAACCTCACCATAGCCCTGCTCAAGTTCCGGTTGAAAGTCGAAACGAAATTCTGGAAACAGAAAGCTAGGCTCACTTGGGACATCGAAGGGGATAGAAACTCTAGCTACTTTCACTCCTGAGTCAAAGGGCACAGACAACAACTTAACCTTCACCAAATCACCAACGAGAGCGGGCGCCTTCTCAAAGACCAACGGGTATCCAAGTCGCCGCCACTAATTACTGTTCCCAATTATTCTCCAAAGAAGCCATCGTCAAGGATGAGGACTTCCTTGCGAAGGTACCACGCCTGATCGAACAAAGCGACAACATTAAGATGCTGCAGCCCTCTTGTAGAAGCATAAAAAATCTCAACTGATGACATCCCTTCACCACATGGCAGATGATACAAAGGCTCAACCCAAGTGCTAAAAAGACAAAACTGAAGATATGCAAAGAAGTCCCTTATATGTCACGTCTACCAAAGTCTAGTACAGACACATCGAGACTATACAAAAAGGACTAATTATGTTCGTCTACAAAAGAACTGGTATAAATTCGACAGAGCCTAGAAGGGTCTACAAGAGATTCGGTCTTCGTCAAAGCGCAGCCCTTCTTCTTCATGCCAGAAGATTGACCTCCATCGAGGTGTATTCTGACCTTTTTATGGACGAAGCATCCCAGAAGCATATCAGCCACTCGGCCAAAGCAAGCAGCTTCCTGAAGCAGTCATTGGCCCGAGCCTTCAGAGAGCACAGCAGGTCGTGAAGCCAGGAATAGGAAGGACATAGCACAACCTGTGGCTCTTTGGGTTGGCTATCCACCCATTACCTAGGTCGTCAGGCCCTCGAAGATCCCCAGACGTTGTCCAGAGTTGAACTCCCAAAGGAGGACATTTACATACTTCTTAAGGGCAGCAATGGCTTCTTGTACACAAGTTCTTCTATAAGAACATGGCTCCTATGAACGAGAAAAGCCTCAACCAGCAGCCAACTTATAAAAGGCCTATCGTCGCTCGAAGTTACGTTTGGATCTCGCATGGTAGTGAAGGATGCCAAGAAGAAGACATCGACTCTTTAGAGGAGAACTTCCCCTTTTATAGGACCGAGAATGGCCCAGAGTATATGCCACATGCCCGACGGTCAGAATTCTCGCATTAATGGGATGAACCTAAGACTCAGTACGATGAGTGTCAGTCTTAGACCCTTGGAATTCCCCATATTACGGTAGTAATTAAGAGGGAAGTCCTTAAAGAGCAGTTATTTATCGCTCTTTACTTTAGAAGCCAAAGCCTTCAAGCCAGAGACACAGCTACTTTCTTGTGCCAACCTCAGACGCAAGATGGTGGTAGGCCCTGCCCTTTTCTTTACTTCAGAAACTAGTGTCTTCACTCCAGATACACAGCTACCTGCCTGCGCCAACCCCAGACACACATGGGTATTATACCCTTTTCTCCAAAGCCAAGCTTACATGCGTCCACATGAGGCGCATGATAGTGATATGTTCACTCTATCTCTATTCCCACGGTACAGTTATCTGCTCCGATCTAGAAGCTTAAGTTACTTCCCTACAAGAGATTTGGAAACTCCCACTACAACCAATGCAAGTCAGCCTGTCGCTCCAAAGGCACAGTAACCTAGCCAACCTGAAGCACAAGCCTACTCGTCGCCTACAGCATATTGACTCTGTTACTATGAAACACAGCTTCATAGTTGCTCTAAATGCACAGAAGTCTCATCGTCATTCGAAGCCAAGTCCACTCGTCGCCTGAAAGCACAGAGGCTCCGTCGTCTCCAGAAGCACGGTCTACTCGTCACTCCAGAAGCACAGCAGTACTTAGTCCTCACCAGAGGTACAGGAAGCATGGGTCTACCCTAATTAGTTTTTTTAAACTGCCTCTTGCAGAAAAGATTGGGATTAAATCATGATTGATATCACATCAGATTGATTTAAATCTTAGACGAGGATCAACTAGACTCCAAATCTAGGATAAAATCCCAAGATTTACTCGGCTGTATCCGAGCAAGCAAATTGGCATGCGCCACGTGTCACCTCCTTCGGTTATGTTGATAACCACCAGAGATCTCGATTGAGGGGAATCTTGATGTCCGCCATGTGTCAGCGCCGTAGAAGCCCACACCGTGCAATGACTGCAGATTCTTTCATATCTCAGGAACCCTAATGCATATCACATATGTGCTCGGTTTTCTATAAATAAAAGGAGTTCTCCTTCAACTAAAGAGAGCGACAACCTTCATATAAGAAGGAACAATCCACCAACCAACCAACAGAAGAACAACCACCTCCAAGGGATCTTCTCCTCCAGACAGCCTCTTGATCGGTGACCCCAGAGTTCCATCAAAGGTGCCAGAGAGCCAGAGTAAGTTTGATTCGTCGTCAGATCGTCAACGGAGTAAAGGAGCCACTGCAGTGCTCGATCTCCACCGTCACACTTTCCCAGAAACCTCTTCTCCCTATACTTAGAATATCCTATTTAGGACTTCCTTCTTTGTACACAGATACTTTATACGTTCAATAAAGTAAAAAAGTTTGTTCAACCTTTTGTTATGTCGAAAAAATAATGACTTTGCTGGGGACTACCTTCTCCTCCAATGAGAAAGTGGTGACGCAATCCGATGACAACTTGCTGGGATCTTTCCAAGACATTCTGGTCGTACACTTCGTCCAGCAACCTTTTGAAGATCTCCTTTCTGATGAAAAGTCGAAGACTTTGAAACAGTTCGTACAACTGAAGATGACTCGACGTGTCTGGAGGACAAAGGCGGCTGCAGCTAGCAGTACGATGGCGGGAACTGCATCTCAGGACCCCGTCAATGACAAAGCCACGAAGAAGATTTCGGCTGCTACAGCCTTATCCCCTCGCCCGATTCCCGTCTTAGGAAAGCATGGCGAGGAAGACGGTGGTTTTATAGTTGATCTGACAAATGCACAATGCCAAAGAAAGCGTACACCAGTCCAACCCCTCATGACGGGAGCATTACCGGTAAGAAGATCTGTCTGGACAGAATTGCTTGCCTTTCAGGCGAGCCTTAGGTGGACTCTAAATACTACTCACCAGCTGGAGGTAGCAGAAAGAGATCCCAGGTGGTTCGTACTTCGTGCAATAAGCGCATGGTACCTATAGCAGACCAGAGGCCCGCGTTGAGAGTGAAGGACCCACGGCTCTGAGAGCCAAGCCAGGGGTACGTCCTATGGAGAGGGAGCCACGCGAGCAGCATTCCCGCAGAAGCGATAGGAGGCTTCCCCGCCAGACCCGCTCTGACCGTACTTGCGTGCGGCTTCCCGACACATATAATGGGGGTGCCATGGCGGAAGATCCGACCCCCTCCCAAGCGGGAGAAGAATTCGTGGCGCAGGGCGAGCCTAAATCAAGGCACTCTTGCTCCCAGATTACCATCAACTGCTGCTGCCAGCAGACGGCCGTGCCATCATCGAGCTGATATTCTGTCTTCTAGAGATTTTACTCCACGTCAACCCTACGCCAGAGGCTCAACAGGGGGTCGGTGAGCCATAGAGAATGTCACGACCCGCACCCACCATGAGGGTACGAGTACGTAACAGCGCCCAGCCTACGCCGCAGTGTCGGCGGTAGAACGCTGTTCAAGGTCATGAACTATACTAACACAATATAGAATAATCTCCAACTGGAGGCTAATCACAGAAGGTACAACTCAATCACAACTAGAGATAGAATATGGCACGATAAAATAGATAAGGAAATCCTCAACTAAGGTACAACAGAAATGAAACAACAAGTCTCAACATCTCAAATTATACAACTCTGAAAATAAGGACAACAACTAAACATGAAAAAGAAACAATCTAGACTATCTAAACTATGCAAGGGGTATCATCCTCAGCAGCTGCCTGAACCTCCCCAGGGGTCCAGGTCGCGAGTGTCATCTAGGCAAGCTCCAAAGTAAGGGGTGCAGGGTTCCTCATCATCCTCTGTAAAATTTTCAACAGGTCCAGTCAGGACGGGAGCGAGTACAATACATCTCACGCAGATCATAACAGGTTAGAGAATATAAACATGCAAGAGAGTTCGATACATGAAACTGAAAGAAAGTACATAATGTAAACAGAGAGAGAACTGTAATAGAAATATCTACTATAAGTAGAGAGCTACCAGTGACTAGTGATTTAGAGTACAAAGTCGACATGTGAACGGCTTGATTTGCACATGGCTATACTAAAGAGGCGTACATGGCTATACTACTTTGGAATTGTTCACATGACTATTTATACTCTCCCATACCCCAATCAATACACAAGGATCCAGACAGGTTATGTTACGTACATAATTTTCACATGAAGCCCATAAATGGGTGCACATGAAGTATACATGAGAGCTCATACATGAGTGCACATGAAGTTCACATGGGGCCCATAAATGGGTGCACATGAAATTCACATGAATGCTCATAAATGAGTGCACATGAAGTATAGGTTATACATAAGAAATATGACCGAACTTGATAGCACATGAGAGTACACAAGCGAGCACGAACGAGCATGAAGCACATGAATAACATGAGAGCGAGGAATACATGATGTACATGAAACACACGACATGATGTATCCGATGCTCCCGAGGGGGATAACATCGCATGAAAGGATCCATATAGTACCAATCCGTGATAATATCGTGACAGCATCAAATAAGGTAAACTAGAGCAGGAATATAATTCTAAACAAGTTATGAAATGATCAGAGAATGTACTCGCCTGGTATCTGAATGTCTGAAGTAAATGTACTGTCCGAGATGAGGTACCTGACTCCTAGTTAGAGCAACACAAGTCAAGATGTATACAGGGGATGGTAATAGTAATCTACAATGCGTCTGCATGCTGCCTAGGTCAAACTAGACTAAAGTCAACACTTGGTCAACTCCAGTCAACTATACTAGTCAAACTAGGTCAAGCCTAAGCCAAACAAGTCTCACTAAGCCTAACCAGCCTATTCTAGCAAGTACACACCACATCTAGGCTATACAAGTCAACTGCACACCTATACTGGCATTCAAGCCATATACATAGGCTGTGTCACATAGGGTACATCCCATAGGCTATATGCCATATAGGCCATATCACATATTCACACATATTGTATATATTGAATATTTATCTAATTTAATATAATAACACACATTCACTTATAGGCCACATTATATATATATTGACATTATATATGTATATAGGCTATTAACATACGTGTACATATAGACAGTGCCATGTGTGTGTGTGTGTGTTAACATAGTGGCATGTGTGTGGGGAAATACTAACATGTGTGTACTTGGTATAGGCTAGGGTGTGTGTAAGTGTTTGAGGGAATGTGTAGTTGTGTGTGTAATGTGTCATAGGAGATTAAGTGACAGTGTAGATAAATAGGAATTAGATGTGTGTGTATATGTGACAGGTGTGTGTGTCATGTACAAGGGGTTATAAGGTGTATAGATGTCAGGGTATGTAGATAGGTTCTCATTAAACCACCATTGCAATCTCAGAATTAAGTGACAGTGTGTAATCAGTGTGACAGGGAATTAAAGTGTGTGTAATGTGCTATATAGGTGTGTAGGCAAATAGATTCCCAAAACAGTGTGACAATGTCAATGTGAATTAGATACTCGTGTGTGTGTGTATGTGACATGAGGGTGTGAGGGTTATTTGGGAATGTGTGTGCAAATTGGAATTAGAAGACAGTGAGCTAACATGTGAGATTGTGTGAGCTCATTGAGAGGAAAGCGTGGGAATCACATGACAGTGACTAACAATGTATAAGAGCTCTCATTAAAATTCATTCAAGTTCAGTTGAAGCTGGAAAAAAACAGGAATTAACAGCTTGGATATTGAATAAATTGAGTCAAATGACAATTTAAGGAAAAGAAGTTAATTCCCAGTTTTCACAATTCGATTTACATTCAACCCAACTTCCCATCTCAGTTGTGTGTGTGTGAGGGTGATATATGACAGTTTTAAATGAAAACAGTGACAGCAATATTGAAACAAATTGCAGTTTACATATCAACCAACCCAACAAACTTCTAATTGAATCACCCACATATTCTAACAGTGAACTAGCAATATGACAGTTAACATTTAATCCCAATAGGGCATGAACAGGAATTACAAAATTAGTTTTAAGAACTAAATAACAGTGAATAGAAATGATCAATCATTCAAACTCAGGTATTGAGAAGAAGTCAGTTCAGGTGTTTAAAGAGAAATCAATTCTCAGCTATGGGATTCCTGTCAATTTAATTGACAGTAATGGACATGGATTACAAATCTCAGTTCCTAACCTAACAGTGGAATTACAATATTGAATCAGTTAATCATTTAAAGAATCCTTGTATCAGTCATTTACAGTATCGAAACCCAGTAAAATATCCAATATCCCATTCTCATATCATAAGCCTAATCAAAACTGAAAAATGGAATTAACAGGAACTAACACATGTGTCCAGGATCCAATATGACAAACTAATCATTAATTAAACAGTACAAATGGGATTTAAACTCAGGAAATTAGAATTCTGAATGCATGTATCAGAAATTTAGGAATTGACAAATTCAAATGTAAAAACAACTAATTAATTAAAATTAATAGGTTGGTAATGAACTAGAGTATGTGCACGTGTCCCACGAGTTGTATCATGTCCAACAAACCCGATACGACCGTGCCCAAAACCCAAACGAACTCAAACAGTGCAATAGGACAGCAATCATCGTGCACGTGTTCACGCATGTCCAGCACACGTCACGACACGAAGTAGCACTCGTGCTCGTGCCCAAGTGTTCGCCAAAGGTAGGGGAACGTGTCCAAGTACCTACACCGTGTCTACGACGTGTCTACAGAGGACACGAACGCACGTTTGTGCGTGTCTGTGCACGTGTTCAGTCGCCTGTGCGCGACAGCGCGCGGCCAGTGCGGGCGCGATTGCGCTACGTGTACTCCACGAGATCCTCCTAAATTTTGGGAGCATGGTGACAGTCACTGCCCCTTGCTCCCCACAAAATTTTAGGTCTCGACGTGTCCTGTGTCTCATGTTCTATCCCCCGATAGGCAGGACACAGGCGTGTGGCTCGTACCGCGTGTCCAAGGCCAAAAACATGACACAAACCGATACGAAACACCAAATACCCTTCACAAAAGTTAATACAAACATGAAGATCTACAGATCTATGTAATTAGAATTTCAAAAAACGAAAATAAAATTCTTTGTGGCTTTTCATCAAACACATGCACACATATCATGATACGTGTCCGATACGGACACCAAACGGACACGAATCGACACAAATCCATTACCTACGGCTAGGGGACACCTAGGGCTTCCTATCCATGAAAAGAAAATGAAATTTGGTGGAGGGAATAGGGATTTACCTATATATGCAATTTGCATGAAAAAGCTCAAATGGGGGGTGTTCTCCTTGATAGCCAAATGCTCCAATTTGGTTCAAACCTGAGATTTCTCTCCATGGACATGAAATAGAGCTGGATTAGGAATTAATGCAAAAGACTAGAGGGGAAAATGAATTAAAATGAAGAAACTAGGGCTTGAGGAAGATTTTTATACCTCTCCTTCTTGTAAACTTGTAAAATTTCTTAGGGAGGCTACAACTAATGGAAGGGACATTATATAGGGGTGGGATTCCCTATGTTGGCTGGCCAAAACTCTAGGGTTAGGGTTTTAGTTTGTTGGGCCATGGGCCTTCTTCTCTTGGTAGGTTTCTAGGCTTCCTAGTTAAAGACCTATTCTCAAAACACCTCATTCTAACCATTACGTCCAAAACTACCAATTTTCTAACCATGACTTAAACTAACAAGTCCCACTTAGTCTATAGGTTAAGTCTCACTTCTAGGTTAGGCCGAATCTAGTCTGGAACCAAGATACCACATAGCAACTAATTAATTAATATTAAAAACACATAAATTTCCATAAATTCTAATTAATTCTAATAAATCACAATAAGCTCTAATAAATTCAGAACTGACCAAAATACCCCTAGACTAAAAATGATAATTGAAACACCCTAATCACATGGCTAGGCTCTAGGGCAGACAGTCTCTACAGTTTCACTAGCTGCACATCAAAATCACAAGTCATGATATTTAAATAGTTTTAAAATGATTAAAAATCACTAAAAATCATATTATTAATTAAATATCATAATTAAATAAATTAAAACACAAAATTTCAAAATTACCCTTACTTTAGAAACTGGGTGTTACAAGTCTACCCACCTTAGAAAAATTTTGTCCTCGAAATTAAAATGGTAGTAGTCCTTCTAGGTCAAACACCCCACAATCAAAGTCTCAAACATACCGTCAGATAATCATATGCGTCTGTCCAAAGCCATGATACTCAGAACCTTCGTCGTGCTAGTAAGCAAGGCTACGATAATCACAGAGTCCTTGACTAAGGCACATACCTCTAGAATCATGGTATTTAAAATTTTCGTATTGTCGCATGCTTGGCAGCGAAAACCTTAAATTTCCACACCCGAGAAATACGTCCTAAATCTGACTATATGTCCTCACTATGCCAGCTAAACACGACCATCGAAGATTCTAGATCCCATAACTGAGGTGACCTAGCCCATATGATTCATCTCAGAAGAAAATCAAACATAACACATGAGCAACAGAACAAAGTTGATCAATCCACCAGGAACAGAGGGAATCGAATTTTAAGACAACTATAAGAGGCAATAGCGAAAATGGAATCAAAAGAACGGAACCTGCAACTAGATCTCCAACGGCCTGAGTATCCTCGACTGTCCTGGCGAAAGCTCGCTCCTGCTGGCCTCCCCTGGCCTGCTGCTGATGCTGCATGTACCTCTGCTGCTGAGTCGGTAAGGGTAATCCCCTCTGCTGGCCCACCGGAGCCCTAGCTCCTGTTCCCTGAACTGTCTGTCCCGATGACTCGGGACACTCTCTCAGCCGATGATCAGATCCTCCGCAAAGTAAATATCTTTCCAGCCACTTCCGGCATTTGCCCCAACCGTGCCCTGGTCTCTTACAGAAGGGGCAAATAATGACAAGCTGCTATCCCGGGGCCTGCTGCTGCCTCTGTGGCTGCTGCGCCTACTGAAAGGGTACACGGTCCTGAAACTGTCGCTTCTGAAAGTAGACCCTCGGCTGCTGATGCTGCTGCTGAAACTGCAAGGGTGGCATCTGCTGCGGATACTGTTGCTGAATCTGCAGGTGGGGCCTCTTAGCCGGGCTCGTACTGCCACTAGCTCCCTGAGTATCTCGCATCATCTTCTCCTTCAGTCCAAGATCGTCCTCCGCTGTCATGGCTCCTACCAGAATCTTCTCGAAAGTGGCATTACGGCCGCTCTTGGTATGTGACTTGATCTCCCTGATCAAACCCCTGCGGAACCTCCTCGCCTTCCCGGCCTCAGTAAGATCCTCGATGAATCTGCTCAAACGGCAGAACTCTCCAGCGTACTCCTCAACGGTCTGGTTCCCCTGAACCAAACTCTCGAACTGCGCCTCCAAAGCACGGAGTGCTGTATCGAAAAAGAATTTCTCCTTGAATAGTTTCTTGAACGCTGCCCAAGTCTGACTGGCTATACCAACCCTCGGGTCCGTCTAGTACCAGGTACGGGCCAAGTCCTGCATCTGACTGGCGGCTGCCTCGATCTGTAATCCTGTTGGTATCTGTGCCAATCGGAATATCTCCTCAATATGCTCTATCTAATCGTCAGCGTATATGATGCCCTCTGTGCCCTTAAAGTCTCGGGGTCCCATCTTCTTAAAGGATTGGATGTCTGGAGTCCTCGGCTGATACGGCTGTATCTGACCTCCCTGTGGCTGAGCAGCCACCAGCTTTACTTTCGTCCTGACCAACTGGTGAGTATCTTGTATGCTCTGTCAGATATCAGTAGACTGGCTCTGCTGTATCTGCTGCTGAGACTCCAAGAATCGCTGGAAAAGGGTAAACATCTGAGCCACATCTACTGTCCCTGAAGGTAACTGCTGCTGATACATATCTGGAATGACGGAGGAAGACCTCCGGACAGGTGGAGGAGCACTCCCAAAAGCTGAAGACACTCCTATATGAGCAGAAATAGGGGGTGCTGTGGTCCCAGCGTCCACAATCGGGTGAGGGTTGGTAGGCCTCTTACCAGCATCTGCTGAGCCAGAGCGATGCGATCGTGTCTCCATCACTATCCTGGAGACAGATCAAACAAGGAATCAATACTGAGATAGAAACGATAATTCAAGGGAGGACAGTTATTCAAGGAAGCAATCTTCAACAGGAATTTAGATGGCAGGAATCCAGTTAAGAGTTTTTCCTAATGTGATTGAGTACCTCAAAAATAATCCTAATCCTACTACAGGCTGTAGTGGTACTCTAGTTCGAATACCACTGCACAAACTCGACCTGCAAGGGCCACCACTAAAAACGTGTCACGACCCGCACCCACCGTGAGGGTACGAGTACGTAACAGCGCCTAGCCTACGCCGCAGTGTCGGCGATAGAACGATGTTCTAGGTCATGAACTATACTAACACAATATAGAATAATCTTCCACTGGAGGCTAATCACAGAAGGTACAACTCAATCACAACTAGAGATAGAATATGGCACGATAGAATAGATAAGAAAATCCTCAACTGAGGTACAACAGAAATGAAACAACAAGTCTCAACATCTCAAATTATACAACTCTGAAAATAAGGACAAAAACTAAACATGAAAAAGAAACAATCTAGACTATCTAAACTATGCAAGGGGTATCATCCTCAGCAGCTGCTTGAACCTCCCCAGGGGTCCAGGTCGCGAGTGTCATCTAGGCAAGCTCCAAAGTAAGTGGTGCAGGGTTCCTCATCATCCTCTGTAAAATTTTCAAAAGGTCCAGTCAGGACGGGAGCGAGTACAATACATCTCACGCAGATCATAACAGGTTAGAGAATATAAACATGCAAGAGAGTACGATACATGAAACTGAATAAAAGTGCATGATGTAAATAGATAGAGAACTGTAATAGAAATATCTACTATAAGTAGAGAGCTACCAGTGACTAGTGATTTAGAGTACAAAGTCGACATGTGAACGGCTTGATTTGCACATGGCTATACTAAAGAGGCGTACATGGCTATACTACTTTAGAATTGTTCACATGACTATTTATACTCCCTCATACCCCAATAAATACACAAGGATCCAGACAGGTTATGTTACGTACATGATTTTCATATGAAGCCCATAAATGGGTACACATGAAGTATACATGAGTGCTCATACATGAGTGCACATGAAGTTCACATGGGGCCCATAAATGGGTGCACATGAAATTCACATGAAGGCTCATAAATGAGTGCACATGAAGTATAGATATACATGAGAAATGACCGAACATGATAGCACATGAGAGTACACAAGCGAGCACGGACGAGCATGAAGCACATAATAACATGAATAACATGAGAGCGATGAATACATGATGTACATGAAACACACGACATGATGTATCCGATCCTCCCGAGGGGGATAACATCGCATGAAAGGATCCATATAGTACCAATTCGTGATAATATTGTGACAGCATCAAATAAGGTAAACTAGAGCAGGAATATAATTCTAAGCAAGTTATGAAATGATCAGAGAATGTACTCGCCTGGTATCTGAATGTCTGAAGTAAATGTACTGTCCGAGATGAGGTACCTGACTCCTAGTTAGAGCAACACAAGTCAAGATGTATACAGGGGATTATAAAAGTAATCTACAATGCGTCTGCATGCTGTCTAGGTCAAACTAGACTAAAGTCAACACTTGGTCAACTCCAGTCAACTATACGAGTCAAACTAGGTCAAGCCTAAGCCAAACAAGTCTCACTAAGCCTAACCATCCTATTCTAGGAAGCACACACCACATCTAGGCTATACAAGTCAACTGCACACCTATACTGGCATTCAAGCCATATACATAGGCTGTATCACATAGGGTACATTCCATAGGCTATGTGCCATATAGGCCATATCACATATTCACACATATTGTATACATTGAATATTTATCTAATTTAATATAATAACACACATTCACTTATAGGCCACATTATGCATATATTAACATTATATATGTATATAGGCTATTAACATATATGTACATATAGAGAGTGCCATGTGTGTGTGTGTTAACATAGTAGCATGTGTGTGTGGAAATACTAACATATGTGCACTTGGTATAGGCTAGGGTGTGTGTGAGTGTTTGAGGGAATGTGTAGCTGTGTGTGTAATGTGTCATAGGAGATTAAGTGACAGTGTAGATAAATAGGAATTAGATATGTGTGTATATGTGACAAGTGTGTGTGTCATATACAGGGGGTTATAAGGTGTATAGATGTCAGGGTATGTAGATAGGTTCTTATTAAACCACCATTGTAATCTCAGAATTAAGTGACAGTGTGTAATCAGTGTGACAGGGAATTAAAGTGTGTGTAATGTGCTATATAGGTGTGTAGGCAAATAGATTCCCAAAAAGTATGACAGTGTCAATGTGAATTAGATACTTGTGTGTGTGTGTATGTGACATGAGGGTGTGAGGGTTATTTGGGAATGTGTGTGCAAATAGGAATTAGAAGACAGTGAGCTAACATGTGAGATTGTGTGAGCTCATTGAGAGGAAAGTGTGGGAATCACATGACAGTGACTAACAATGTATAAGAGCTCTCATTAAAATTCATTCAAGTTCAGTTGAAGCTAGAAAAAAATAGGAATTGACAGCTTGGATATTGAATAACTTGAATCAAATGACAGTTTAAGGAAAAGAAGTTAATTCCCAGTTTTCACAATTCGATTTACATTCAACCCAACTTCCCATCTCAGTTGTGTGTGTGTGAGGGTGATATATAACGGCTTTAAATGAAAACAGCGACAACAATATTGAAACAAATTGCAGTTTACATATCAACCAACCCAACAAACTTCGAATTGAATCACCCACATATTCTAACAGTGAACTAGCAATATGACAGTTAACATTTAATCCCAATAGGGCATGAACAAGAATTACAAAATCAGTTTTAAGAACTAAATAACAGTGAATAGGAATGATCAATCATTCAAACTCAGGTATTGAAAAGAAGTCAGTTCATGTGTTTAAAGAGAAATCAATTCTCAGCTATGGGATTCCTGTCAATTTAATTGAAAGTAATGGACATGGATTACAAATCTCAGTTCCTAACCTAATAGTGGAATCATAACATTGAATCAGTTAATTATTTAAAGAAGCCATGTATCAGTCATTTACAGTATTGAAACCCAGTGAAATGTCCAATATCCCATTCTCATATAATAAGCCTAATCAAAACTGAAAAATGGAATTAACAGGTACTAACACATGTGTCCAGGATCCAATATGACAAACTAATTACTAATTAAACAGTACAAATGGGATTTAAACTCAGGAAATTAGAATTCTGAATGCATGTATCAGAAATTTAGGAATTGACAAATTCAAATGTAAAAACAACTAATTAATTAAAATTAATAGGTTGGTAATGAACTAAAGTATGTGCACGTGTCCCACGAGTTGAATCGTGTCCAACGAGTTGAATCGTGTCCAACAAACCTGACATGACCGTGTCCAAAACCCAAACGAACTCAAATAGTACAACAGGACAGCAATCATCGTGCACGTGTTCATGCGTGTCCAGCACACGACACGACACGAAGTAGGACTCGTGCTCGTGCCCAAGTGTTCATAAAACGTAGGGGAACGTGTCCAAGTACCTGCACCGTGTCCACGACGTATCCACAGAGGACACGAACGCACATTTGTGCGTGTCTGTGCACGTGTTCAGTCGCCTGTGCGTGACAGCGCGCGGCCAGTGCGAGCGCGATTGCGCCACGTGTACTCCATGAGATCCTCCTAAATTTTGGGAGCATGGTGACAGTCACTGCCCCTTGTTCTCCACAAAATTTTAGGTCTCGACATGTCCTGTGTCTCGTGTTCTAGCCCCCGATAGGCAGGACAAAGGCGTGTGGCTCGTGCCGTATGTCCAAGGCCAAAAACATGACACAAACCGACACGAAACACCAAACACCCTTCACAAAATTTAATACAAACATGAAGATCTACAGATCTATGTAATTAGAATTTCAAAAATCGAAAATAAAATCCTTTGTGACATTTCATCAAACACATGCACACATATCATGATACGTGTCCGATACGGACACCAAACGGACACGAATCAACACAAATCCAATACCTACGGCTATGGGACACCTAGGGCTTCCTATCCATGAAAAGAAAACGAAATTTGGTGGAGGGAATAGGGATTTACCTCTATATGCAATTTGCATGAAAAAGCTCAAATGGGGGGTGTTCTCCTTTATAGCCATATGCTCCAATTTGGTTCAAACCTGAGATTTCTCTCCATGGACATGAAATAGAGCTGGATTAGGAATTAATGCAGAAGACTAGAGGGGAAAATGAATTAAAATGAAGAAACTAGGGCTTGAGGAAGATTTCTATACCTCTCCTTCTTGTAAACTTGTAAAATTTCTTAGGGAGGCTACAACTAATGGAAGGGACATTATATAGGGGTGGGATTCCCTATGTTGGCTGGCCAAAACTCTAGGGTTAGGGTTTTAGTTTGTTGGGCCATGGGCCTTCCTCTCTTGGTGGGTTTCTAGGCTTCCTAGTTAAAGGCCTATTCTCAAAACACCTCATTCTAACCATTAAGTCCAAAAGCAATTATCTACCAATTTTCTAACCATGACTTAAACTAACAAGTCCCACTTAGTCTATAGGTTAAGTCTCACTTCTAGGTTAGGCCCAATCTAGTCTGGAACTAAGATACCACATAGCAACTAATTAATTAATATTAAAAACACATAAATTTCCATAAATTCTAATTAATTCTAATAAATCACAATAAGCTCTAATAAATTCAGAACTGACCAAAATACCCCTAGACTAAAAATGATAATTGAAACACCCTAATCACATGGCTAGGCTCTAGGGCAGATAGCCTCTACAGTTTTACTAGCTGCACATCAAAATCACAAGTCATGATATTTAAATAGTTTTAAAATGATTAAAAATCACTAAAAATCATATTATTAATTAAATATCATAATTAAATAAATTAAAACACAAAATTTCAAAATTACCCTCATTTTAGAAACTGGGTGTTACAGAGAAGACGAATACCGCATCGTTACGTGCGGCACAGGATTCCAGAGCTTTCAAGAAGCCCTTCCAGAATCCTTTCGCATCTATCGCTGAACCGAAGAGGAGGCCAGAGAGCAGCAAAGCAAAGGTACCCGATGAATGTGTGTTCTAAAGCACCCGTTCTAGATCTACATTGGGTGCCATGCCAAATACTGGGGGTAGCCAGCCACCTATCGTGCACGATAACCCTGTATTCCGATCTGTGGAGGAGCAATACGACACGGACTCCTCCATCGGCACAGCCAGTCACCAGACTAGGGGTAGCAACCGTGCTGAGTCCGAGGAAGATAACAATCTTATGGTGTATCCTCAAGACGGCGAGGCTTAGACGTCTGAGCCAGAGAGCGAAGGATCCATGGCTCCCTCGACACATCCTCATACTTGGTCCGTGTTTATGGCCGATGGCAACGAGGAGGACAACAATGAAGCTCTCAGACATATCGAAGCCCTCGAGACAAAGTTAGATATAATGACGGGCACCATGAAGACTCTATCCTCGATCATAATCGACCTCAAAAGAAATATGGCCCCCGCTGCCTCTACACTTCTGCTTGATCGGCCAACCAATGATGGATCCAGCAGGCTACCTGTCGCCCACCAGGCAGGACCCTCCTCGTCTACTCCATCGGCTACAGGTTCTGTAATGTCGGCCGAAATACAGCAGGCCATCAAGGAGCTGTATGCTCGTCATGATGCCAAAGAGAAGCAAGCAGCACTCCAAAAGATGGGTATCCGACAACCATACCCTACCGAGTGCGACAATGTCGTCTACCTTCCCAATATAATCTGCAGACGCTTATACCCTACGAAAGAAAGGGGTCTCCTCTTCAATACTTGAGGTACTTTGCCTCGATAACTGGGTACCTGCCAAAGGATGACGCCCTCATATCCAACATATTCATAAGAGCCCTGCAGGGGGTGGCCTATGAATGGTTCTGCAGTCTTCCGGACGATTGTATCTCGTCATTTGAAGACTGGAAGACTCTGTTCGTGGACCGATTCTACGAAGGAGGGATGGACATGACGATGTCGACCCTTATAGAAATTGTCTAGAAGGAGAAGGAGCCTGTCCGCACATACATCGAGCGCTTTTGCCAGGCAGCCCTCAGATTACCGTCCGGCATGCCTGAGACCATGCTTATTGTTTGCCATTAATTATCAAAACAAGAACTACAGAGGAACTGGATTTGATTGCAAAATCGCAAGTACAAAAAAAGAGCCTAGAAAGAAATCATAGGAAACAATCTAAGTACAATTATTTAGTTTTGATTCTGGGAGGTGACAGTAGAGGCTCGGAAGAAGTGTAGAAACTCTACCATATTCCTTGGTCTATCAGACGTAGTCTTTGCCCTTGAGAAAATTTCCAGCCCTTTGCATGGGTGTGATTCCCTACTATTTATAGAGGCTTTTGGATGAGGCATATTTTGGGCTATATAGGTGGTCAAGTAGCCACGTGGTCGTAACAGTGTACCAAGACCCGGTCTTTAGCTGCCAGCTGGGTGTCTGTTGAGATTTTTTTGTTGCAACATATCTGGGTGGTTCAAGACTTTGTCAATTCACCACGTGTCCTTCCACGAAGTAGAATTAATTTGTTGAAGGAGTTTAGAGAATTTTGGACCGCATAAGGCTCATGCGGCTCGAAAGTAGGTCGTAGTCTCCCTTGGCCGTAGGACATCCCTGCTTCATCTTGGCCGCATAGTTGTCACAGGAATTTTCCTCTGCGGCCTAAATCAACTTTGGCCGTATAGTGGTCTCAAGAGCCTTCTTTCTGTAACCCGAATTAACTTGGCCACAGAGTTATCCTAGGAGCTTTCCATCTGCAGCCTGAATCAATTTGACCGCAGAGTTGTCATAGGAGCCTTCCTTCTGCAGCTCGGATCAGCTAGTCCGCAGAGTTGACATAGGAGCCTTCCGTCTGCGGTCCGGATTAGCTAGTCCGCAGTGTTGACATAGGAGCCTTCCTTCTGCAGCCCGAATCAACTTGACCACAAAGTTGTCATAAGAGCCTTCCTTCTGTGGCCTGAATCAACTAGGCCACATAACGCCTATGCGGTTGATATTTTCATGCTTCTACAATACCCCCTTCAAAGTTTTTAAATTACAAATTTTGGAATACTTTGAATAAGAAGCATGGAGATACGAATAGGATTTCGAGCCGCAGGGAAGTCTTTATCCAGGCTGTTACTGCCGCATTTAAAGCTCTGATTGGGGCTATCTTTTTCGAGATCAACATGACGGTTATAAACGATAAAATCTTGAGGATCATCATTATCTTTAATGGGCACGATAAACGAAGAGGCGTCCATCCCTTTACGCTTTTTGATGGCCTATAAATGCAGGCCTTATAGCAGTAAGAGAACTTCCCCTGCTTTCTTTCGAGTTCCTTTCTTTCATTTTCTATTTCATACTCTTCGTCTTATCCAGTCAGCCATGGCCCCCAAAGCTTCCAAATCTATATGCGTTACTGACAAAGGAAAGGGCCCTGCCTCTTCGTCTAGAACTGCGGACTCATCCTCCTTTCATCCAAATGTACAGACTCCTATCAAGGGTAAAAATGGTACAAAAATGAACATTTGAACTCTAATGGCCATATCGCATGTTTTATACGCGGGTCTGACCACGTATCACCACTGTGCTTTGGCTTCAATGCCTTTTGCGCACAGTCGGGCTTCCATGGGGCATGTGTTCCCTGTCTCGCTGGGCCGCGTATGCTCTGTGTGACTGGACAGTATAGACTGAGCCACATAGGTGTCATATGACTGAACCGCATGTGCCCTTCCCATATCTGGTCCATATAGGCTCTGCCTGACTAGGCCGCATATACGTTACCTGATTTGAGCCGCATGTGCTCTCCCCATACCTGTGCCGTATAGGCTCTGCTCGACTAGGCCGCATATGCGTTCCTCGATTTGAGTCGTATGCGCTCTGTTTATAACCAGGCCGCATAGGCTCTGCCCGACCAGGCCGTATATGCATCACCTGATTTGAGCCGCATGTGCTCTTTTCATAACCAGGCCACATAGGCTTTGCCTGATTAGGCCGCATAGTTGAAAAGGAACCCATTTCCTTTGTTTTCTTCTGACTATCTTCTTTCTTTGACCTTTGCAGTGAGTTTGCCTACAGCTCCTTCGGGGTAGGTTTTGATAGGGTATGCTCAGGTCGCTCTACGTGTCAGATTTGACCACATAGTCAAGGATATGTCGATTTAAATTACCAGAGGTCAATCTGAAGCCAGGTTGAAGGAGATCCGGAGCCAGTCGTATTTCTATTTACTCGGCATGATGAACTGTGGGATACTGGGCAGCATTCATTTGAAGCCTATGTTTTTGTTCGGGGACGACCTGACCATCTCGGACTCGAACATGATAGAGGTATCCGAGAACTAGGATTTTTTTTCCTATGGGGTAGCGATTCACGTACCCCAGATGGAACGCCACTTCCTTTTATCAGGGTTTAACATGGTTCCATTAAGAGACAAATGCCGGGTCCCATAACTCAGGATTAACAGGAAGTTTTTGTAGGCCGCATCCGCTATAATAAACATGCACGGACAGTGGTCGCGGTCAAGGAGACAATCAGCTGCTCCGTTGTTGGACTGGCCCCCGACAGTTTTATCCGTGAACTAAAGCCCAATATCCAGTTTTTTGAGGCTGACACTTTCCTGAATCGGCTTGCCCACAAAGGGTTATACCCCGCAGGCAAGTTGTCATTGCTGAACTGGGTGCATCGTTCCCCTCCGTTGGTCAACCTGACGACCTAGATCCTGACGGAATATAGGGATACTCTACAGCGGATCGGCCTCTACTATGCCATAAGGGACACTTGCTTCGATTTATCTATGAACCCGAAGCTGTTCATATCCCTCCTTGAGATGTATAACTGTCGTATGGGGACTTCTTTACTCCTGGTAGAGAGATAGGGCTCGCTCTCCATAAGATGCACGATGTTTCCAAGTTGCCCTGGGGAGACAAGGTTTATAAGGAGTATACCCCAACAAATAAACAATTTGATGAACTAGAGCGACAGTTCCCCGGGTTCCTTGCTGTATACAGGGAAATGCTATGTCATCATAGCACCTGTCAGCAAATGTCCATGAAAAAGGATGAAAGCTCTGAAGGGCATCTCCCCCATACCAAGGCTTAGATTAGTTACCTATTCAACCTTGGAGCCTTAAGCCGGGTCGCCCTTCGGAGCGCTCAAACTCAGGAGGGGGTGGATGCTCAGGTGCGAGGCACCAAGCGGAGCAAAGTTGCAGGTGATAGATTCGAGAGCTTGAGCGACACCTTCAGTTACTTCTATCATGATACCCAACCTTTGTTCGATAAAGCTATCCTGGTCGGGTTCCTAATGATATGGCTGAGGACCTGTGTGGTTTCAGGGGGCTCCGATTCTATTGAGAGAATCAACCACAATCTGATCCTTTCTGCAGTCAAGCTAGTTTCGGAGGCAGGCTGGCTCTACTCCCAGCTATGGTGTGCAGCATTCATCGTAATATTCATACTTTAACGATGAAAGTCATTACTTGTGAAACTACGAAGGCCTTCAACCTGATTGAGTTGTCTTACAATTATTTGATGGGATGGCTGCTGGTGCACTGCCCCTCTTTGATGCGGCCTGGCCTCGAGGGTAATACGACGAGCGATGATGCCTTTATCTATCAGTATCGTGACATGCCTTGGACCTGTACTACTGTACCCGACTACCGAGCTACGCTTGCATGGCTGGACAAATATTTTTTTTTCGTGTCGGTCCTGTATTTTATCGACGAAGAAATGGGCCGCCTGTATCATGATAACGTTGTTGCTTCTCAGATCCTGCCTGAGAAGATGTTCCTCTGGTTGCAGAATATCGCCCTTAACATCTAGTGTACCGCAACCGCAATATCGCTTTCCTAGAGCCTTACTTACCGAGCCGATACTCTCGACAATTCGGGTATAGTCAATTATTTTTGGACAACCCCAGTCCCTGCCTGGGTTTTGAGGGCAGCATCCTGGATGGCATTCGGGCCTGGTATTACTACTCCACGATCCACACCCAGGCCAACTTTTACCTGTCGGACGCTAAAACTTTTTGGGCATATTTTATACATGGCGTGTCTTTACCACGTATCTGTGAATTGGCCCCCCAACAACTTCGATCCAAATACCAGTTTTATTACTGGCACTAAATTAGAGGAACGTCACAGGGAGTCCCGCAAGAGGACAAGGAGGGGGAAGACGAAGGCTTCCAATTCTGGTTCGACTAGTATGGAGGCGGAGAATGACTCTGATGATCCGCTCCTTCCTGCAAATCCTCTGGCGGTGCCCTCGCCCTCTCCCGTATTAAGTCCTTTGCGTAAGCGGAATAGGCAGGATCCTTCCGTTACCGCCAGGCCTCGTTCTAAGAAACGGGTCACGATTAAGGTCCGTGGGCCTGTCGTCGAGGAAGGGGGTAGTGATGTCGAAGCCAACTCGGGGGTAAGCTCTTTCATGACAAACCCTAGTGTTATTCTTGGGACATTATCGAAATGTTCCTCTTTGCAGCCTAAGAGGGATTAAACCCTTCGTAACCTGATGTTACCCATGAGCTTCTCTCTCTAGTGCCGACTACGGACACCCCGATCAGGGAAGGTGCCGGCCTTGTGAGACCCGATCTTGGGATTGCGGGGTCTCAACAGATTATACCGATACAGCTACGTCTCTTTCTGGAGCAACTGGGGCTGGAGAGGCAGATGTAGGCGGCTCGGATACTGTCGTTGACATTACAGAGGATACGGGGGTAACGGGAGGAGCTGTGATTTCCCTGAATAAGCCCCCGTCTCAGCCGTCCTTCGCTGGTAAGCTATGTCATATTCTTACCAATAAGGAGATTTTTTTGCTTCAACTCCATATCCTTCGAGTCAAGCTGATTGTTGGTTGTTCTGGATCTATAGGGCCTGCCTCCTCGCTGTCGATGGCAGATATGGTTGCGAAAGAAAGGATAGAAGAGGACACTGGGGTTGACCTCATACACAGAAGAAGTGTACCTCCTCCCCTTCTAGCCCCAGTCGAGGGGCCCTCTACCGAGTTGTGCATCATAGAAATACCGGTCGTAGAGGCTGTCATTCCTACGCCTGCATCGGGGGACGCGGGGTCGGTTGATGCTGCTTCTTCCTCGGAAATTGAGCTCTCCGAGTTGTCTAGTCTCCGGCTCCTTCGTGCTGCAGAGGAAGAGATTGCTGCTGTACGAGAATTTCATCGCTCGGAGTTTGCTTCCCTTTTGACAGGGTCATCAAGCTCTGATGCGCTGCCTTCCCAAACACCTTCAGCTCTCTCGGCTGCTATTCCTTTGAAGCCCACTTCTTTAGAGAACATAGACGAATCGTCAAAGGATATAGTCGAGAGCTTTTACTGCCACTTAAAACGGAGGGTCGATGCTGCTTTATAGAAAGAAACACCATTTGTCATGGCCCATCATTGTGCCCGCAGCCAAGTTAAACTGTTGAGAACGTTTCCGGGTAGAGAAGGGATGGATGATTTTCTTGAGCACAAACTGGTAGAGGCTGATCAGTGCCTGGCCCAATTGCAAAAACTATGGCAAGTTCACATATCCCTTACGGCGGACCAGGAGCGTGCGTTCCTCCTAACGGCCTTGGAGAAGGTAAAGGCCGTACGGGAGATGACCAAACCCGCTTTAGAGAAAGACCTTCAGCAACTATCTCTAAAGTACGACAAGTTGAGGCGTAAGGGAGAGGATTGCTTAACTCATGAGGAGGCTATGACCCGTGCGATTGCTGAAACCAATGAGCAGATCTTACAACTCCAAGCTAAGCTGGCATTCCTGGAGACTAAGCTCCAAGCTACCCGTTGAGAGAGAGAGCTTATTTGTGAGGAGACCAATAAGGTTACACGGGCCTCTGCTGCTCTGGAGGGTACGTTGAAGAAAGTGGAGGATAATTGGCAGTCTCATGCATATCTTGAGGATGCTACGAAACTGATCCAAGAAGTTGAACGTAGGGCCAAACTGAAGATCGACCGCTCAATGGCGCAGCTTGAGGCGATACTCACTAAACTATGTGTTGCTGATGAGCAGACATAATTGTAGTGGTTCTTCCACCTCTCTCTTCTTCTTCTTCTTTTTGTTGGGGATGTAGTCCCATGAATAAAAGTGTATATTAACTTCATTCATTGCTTATGATATCTGGGGTGCTTGTACTAGAGGGTCTAATACAGCATTTCGGGTTGGCAGAAGACATCCCACTGGGGGACTTTTGTGGACTTATTATCCTTTAGTTCACCTGTTGTGCGAGTAATAAATTTTGAACGATTTTTGTGGACCTATTACCCTTTTACGCACCGGTGGTGCAAGTAATAGATTTGAACATTTTTTGTGGACCTATTACCCTTTTGCGCACCAGTAGTGCGGGTAATAGATTTGAGCAATCTTTGTGGACCTATTATCCTTTTGCGCACCAGTGGTACGGATAATAGAATTGAACGATTTTTGGTGGACCTATTACCCTTTTGTGCACCAGTGGTGCAAGTAATAGATTTGAATGATTTTTGTGGACCTATTACCCTTTTACGCACCAGTGGTGCGGGTAATAGATTTGAGCAATCTTTGTGGACCTATTACCCTTTTGCGCCCCAGTGGTGCGGGTAATTGATTTGAAATAAAACCTAACAGACGTATTATGGATGTGATAGGTTATGTGGCCTTAACACCGTGGCTTTATACCAGATTGGGTACAGGTGTTGTCCCCAATTTTCAAGAACAGGGGTATTTTGGTCATTTTCCAGTTTAGAATAATTTTGGAATTATTTATTTATTTATTTATGATATTATTTTGGGGTTATTTGAGTCGAGTTCGAATTTTAACGCAATCCGACTTGCATCGGGGACCCGGGGTAGCTTTGACTCTAGTGGGACCCACTCATTAGTTAGGCATGGCTCACATGACAATATTTTAGTTAGTATGTTAGACTAATTATTCATGAATAGGGTTGGTTTAATTAGAGACTTAAAACTAGACTAATTTAGCCTCAACCTAAAACCTTTTCCTAATATTAATCAATAAGACAAGTGGGGGTATTTTAGTCATTATCTAATAGGACACCTATGCCCACACTTGGCCGACCACTAGAGGGATAGGGATGAGCCTCTCCTTGTTATTATCCACACATATTTTCTCTCTCTTGTTCTTCCCCAAAATTAGAGAGGAGTCTTCATACATTTTCACCTCAAATCAATCCATTTCTTCATCAATCTCTTTCTTTTCTTCTCTATTTTCATCAAGAGGAGGAGCTAGCTAGATTTGGGAAGTTTTGGATCTTGTTGGTGTCCATTTGGAGGTCTCTTCGTGTCGGTGTCGTATCGGGAGGAGTTTTCTTAGATTTGATCAACAGGAAGGTATAATCTCTCCTCTATTTCATTCCTACATGCATTCAGGACCATTTTGAATCCATAGGAATGACCCCCTTGGTTGTATCTCTATTTGTGTCTATTTCGTGTCCATTTGGAGGTCATTAGGATGTGTCCTTGTATAGTTTTGTGTCCTAGTGGAAAATCCCCAATTTTGGACACACCTAGTGTATGATATTTTCTGTGAATGATTTATTCCTATTTTTAATCTCAGATTTTAGATTTCTAGAGTGTTGCTCTTAATGTATCATATTGTATCTTATATATATAATTTCATTTGTTTTATGTATGTCTCTCTCTCTCTCTTATATATATATATATATATATATATATATATATATATATATATATATATATATATATATATATATATATGTGTGTGTGTGTGTGTGTCTCTCTATAAATGTATATACATTGTGTGTGGGTGATCTAATATATATTTATTGGTGTTTGTGGTGTGGTTGTTTTGGTGTAGATGTGTGTGGAGATATAGAGAGTAATAGAGAGGGATATGGAGAGTGAGAGAGGGGTATAGAGTTAGAGAGTGATAGAGAGAATGGGAGCAGTAGGTGAAGGTGGGGGGAGTGAGCTGCTGCCTTAGCAACAGCTGTAGCAGCAATATGCAACAGCATGCAGTAGCAGCCATAGGAACAGCAGCAGTAGCTCTCGAGCTGCTGCCTATGGCAGCAGCAGTATGGGACTGCAGCAGCTGCAGTAGCAGCTAGAAGGGGGAGTAGCCCCATTCCCATGACCCCTTATTTCCCAATCCATTCAGCCCTAACCATTCACTCCATTCCTCAATTGATTAAATCACTCATGCATACATTCATTCAGTTGTTTCACTCCATTCATCCATCCATTCTTCCACCTTTACACATTCATTCACACCACATTCAGATACTCATTCACCCCATATATCATTCACCCCATATATCATTCATCCACATATTCTCCAATTCATTCAACCTATTCATTCACTAATACATTCCTGTATCACAAATTCAGTCCCCACATTCACCCATTCATTTATGTATTCCATCCATCATTCGGTCATCCAATATCCATATCATCATTCATATATGCATTCATCCATTCAATAATCCATTCATTAATCCATTCATTTCATCCATTCTTTCATTTACCAATACATTCACCCTTCCATTCATTCACTCATGCATCCATCATCCATTAACCCTTACACTCATTCATTCATTTATACACCCATTCTTTCTATCATCCCTTTCATCAAAATCAGCCCCTTAAAAAACCCTTATGTGTTTGTGTTGTGTGTGTGAGTTGAGTGTAAGTTAGTGAGTGAAATGTTAGTATGTTAGTAAGGGTAAGGTAAGATATAGTATATGTTAGTGATATGTTAGAAGGGTAAATGTTAGTATGGTGTTGTAGGCTAGTTAGCATTAGTATTAGATATTATTCTAGATGAGGTACCTCGTGATACCAATATGGTATCTTAGGGTAAATAGGATTTACCCTATTTCTAAGATAAGGTAATTGCCTATAGCTAAGGTAAGTGATTTAGGATTTAAGATATGGTTAGAATTTGGTTCCCTTGGTTGGTAATGGTCAGAAATAGTGCTCTTAGACTAGTTTTGACCTCGGTTGACCGTTTTGACCAAAATTCAACAAAAGTCAACCGAAAGTCAAACTTAGCCTAAAAGTGACTAGAATTGACCGAAACCAAACCAGAGTTGACCAATTGACTGAAAGTCAACAGTTGATCAACATTAGCGTAGTTTGACCTAGGGTTGACCTAGAGTTGACCTGAGTTGACCAGGGTTGACCAGTTGACCAAAAGTCAACTGTAAGTCAACCTTTGACCCAGTTTGACCTAGTTTGACTTGGATTGACTTCCAGTGACCCAGTATGACCTAGTATGATCTAGTATGACCTAGTATGACCTAGTATGACCCAGTTTGACCTAGTTTGACTTGACTTGCATATCATGACTTAAATTAGTTTCCCTTTCATTATAAAACCCTCTTTGACTTATAGTATCTCATCTTTAGGTCTGTGATTACTCTGAGCATCTGTTCACCTTATCAGCTCAGGACCACAGGCGAGTACATTCACTGATAGTTTTTATTGTTTTGATATCTGCTATATTCGATTCAGTTGTAGTGTCTTACTCGATTTCCAGTCACGATAGTTCACGGACTAATATATGTTGGATCATGACATGAGATATTGTTCCAAGATTTTCTTGGTATATTAGTACATTTCCTGTCTTATTTTCTGTACTTGTATAGACACCAATTTCTAAGGGGACTTGCTACCCTCTTATGGAATCATATGTCATGACGTGTCATGTCCAGATCTATTATACTATTCGGGGATAGAGAATTATTAGGGGCTATGTGATCAAAGCTACCCTGTCACTATATTCTTGTGCTTGTGCCACTCTCACCTCACGTAGGGTGTAGCGAGATCCTATTCCTTGTGCTTGTTATCCAGGTTGGCTGGCACGACCCTTTCTAGAGATTTTCTTATGATTGTCGGGCCAAGTGGATAGCATGTCCTGTAACTTTTCCAAAGTCGATCATATAACGCTCTAATAATTCAAGGCATATTTTATATTTATTTCATCTTATCTTATATCCTGCTCAGTTCTACATTCAGTACTTTTCTCACCATGCTATGATATTCATTTACTCACATGTTCTACATGTCCTTATGCTATACCTTGATTGTAGGCTAAGTTCTGTTCGGGAGAAGGGTTACAACCCCGATCCTTGTTTGGTTTAAGGGTTGTAACTCAGCTTTCGAACAGATCCTAAGTCATCCTATATCTTTGTCTTATATTTCATTATATTGTCTCTTATTGAATTTGTTAATTCATATAGAATTGCTGTTAGTGTTTGTACTTGCTCATTTTTTTGACAGGATACCGTTGATATATTATAGATGATTCTGAGGCAGACTGCTCGACCTATTATGGGGTCGAGATAGATGGAGACTTAGTCCAGGACTGTGGCCTGTTAGTTGAGCCATTAGACTTTGCACACCCAGAGTAGTATAGCTTAGTTTGGTTTGCCTGGACTGCGATCCAGCTAGTGCTTTCAGACTGTAGTATTTTATATTATATTTTGTGACTCTGTGATGTTGTTTATATCTCTGGGCTTGAGTTGGATCTTGAACTGATTTCCTGTTTCACTTCTATCATATTTTTATTTCGTGCTATCTATCCTAGTTTGTCTTGTGATTGAGTTAGGCCATATTATACCTCCGTGCAGAGATGACAGGTATCCTTAAATTTTGTCTAGTTGTATTTTTATAGACGACCTATACAGCGTTCTACCACCGATTCTGTGACGTAGGCTGGACGTACCCACGTGCTCGTGCCCCTAATCACGGTGCGGGTCGTGACACATTTTTTTGGTGGCCCATGCAGGTTAGTGTCGCAGATAGTGCGATCTCGTAATGGTGCTCGACTTAGAGTACTAATTACGAGCCTGCGACTAGGACATAGGATCTAGGATATGATAAGAGTTACTCAATCATATTTTAGGAAAATTCTGATCTTTTGATTACTATGACAACTCTTCTTGCATTGAATTCAATTATCTTTCCTTGAAATTCCTTATCATGTGCCATATTGATCTCCTAGTTTCAATTCGTCTTCAGGATGATAGTGACTCGTTCTCAGACAGCAGGACCTAGTACAGTTCCAGAGAGATCCAATCCAGTAGGACCTCCACCTCCGGCTACGGGAGTAGCAGTCGAGAGAGCTACCACCTCAGTTCATGCCCTTCAGGCGGGAGTAGTAGCGACAGTTCCAGGAGGTCTTCCACCTCCAGCTATGAGACCTTCTATAGTTATTCCTAAGACTTTTCTACCGCCACCTTCGCTACCGACGGATGCACAGCAGATGATGGCCCTTCTACAGCAGATGATGCAGACCTAGAGGACCCAGGCAGAGGCACAGCAGCATCCTGCTGACGCATCCTACCGCCAGACAGAAGTGCTACGGCAGAGTATGGAGAACTCCTACCAGCTGGCAATGGTAGCAGTAGAGAGGGTAGTCTCGGGTACAGTTTAGGGTGCCCTAGTTCAGCAGCAGGGGAACTCGTCGGTGGACGAGTATGCAGCAGAATTCTTTCGTCTGAGTAGGTTTACACCAGATCTGATCCAGAATGAGAGGTATAAGGCCCGCAAGTTTCGGAGGGGTCTTATTCATGCGATTCGTACTCGTACTTTTGGGCGACGTGATGCGACCTTCGAGCAGATACTGATAGAAGAGCAGATAGCAGAGGAGGACTTCGGCTTCAAGCCGAAGAGGGGCAGTGATGTTCTTGGTGCGAGTTCTAGTGCGGGGCCGGCGAAGCGCCTTCACTTCCAGCAGAGGCAGTTTCAGCAGCAGCCTCAGTTACAGCTTCAGCAGGCACCAGCACGTACCCACCAGCTGCAGGGTCAAGGCCAGAGGCAGACCATACAGTATGTTTTCTGCGGGAAGCTGGGGCACACCTGGAGGGTTTGTAGGTTGAGGCTAGGAGTTTGTTTATTCTGTGGAGCTTCAGATCACCAGATGAAGAACTGTGTTGCTCATGCAGCTAGACAGGCAAGCCAGGACAGAGTACAGCAGGCTAGGGGAGGCCAGCAGGGGTGAGTTTTTGCCATGATAGTTGAGGACACTCAGGCAGTAGCAGGACAGATTGCAGGTTCCAATCTTTCATTTCCATTCCCGTATTTGCCTCCTTATAACTGTCTTGAAATTTAATTCCATCTATTCCTTGATCGTTTGATAAAATTTTGTTCTTGTGATGTGATTTTTCCTCTGAGATAAGTCGTATGGGCTAGGTCGCCTCGATTATGTGATTTTAGAATCCTCTAGGGTCATGTTAGCAGGTATAGTGAGGACATATAGTCGAATTATGGACGTATTTCTCGGGTGTGGGAATTTAAGATTTTTGCTGCCAAGCATGCGGCAACGTGAAAATTTTAAATACCATGATTCTAGAGGTATATACCTTAGTCGAGGATTCTGTGATTATTGTAGCCTTGCTCACTAGCATGATGGAGATTCTGAGTATCACGATTTTGGACAGACGTATATGATTATCGAACTACATGATTTTAAATTAAGGGTAATGTTAAATTTTAAAATTTTAGCCATTTATTTATTATCATTTAAATCATGCTTAATTTTGGAGATTTTAATCATTTTAAAACTATTTAAAGCCATGACTTGTGATTTTGATATTTTGCTAGTAAAACCCTAGAGACTGTTTGACCTAGAGCTTAACCATGTGACTAGGACGTTTTAATGTCATTTCTGGCCTAAGGGTATTTTGGTCAATTGACCTCTTTAAATTATTTTGATATTTATTGCATTGATGATTGTTAATTTTGACTTTTGATAGGAGTGATTTTGTGTTGGTTTCGTGTCCGTATCGGACACGTATCAGTTTTTCTTTACAAGTGTTTGATGTGCTTCAAAGAGATTTTTTTATTGCTGATTTTTTTATTAATTTTGAAAGTATTTGAATGGAATTGTTTTCTGCATGTGTTTCCTGTGATTGTTTTGTTTTAATTTCGAGGACAATTTTTTTTAAGGTGGATAGATTTATCACCCCCAGTTTTCAAGAACAGGAGTATTTTGTCATTTTCCACTTTAGAATAATTTTGAAATTATTTATTTATTTATGATATTATTTTAGGGTTATTTGAGTCGGGTTCGAATTTCAACTCAATCCGACTTGTATCTGGGACCCGGGGTAGCTTTGACTCTAGTGGGACCCACTCATTAGTTAGGCATGGCCCACATGATAATATTCTAGTTAGTATGTTAGACAAATTATTCATGAATAGGGTTGGTTTAATTAGAAACTTAAAACTAGACTAATTTAGCCTCAACCTAAAACCTTTTCCTAATATTAATCAATAAGACAAGTGGGGGTTTTTAGTCATTAGCTAATAGGACACCTATGCCTACACTTGGCCGGCCACTAGAGGGATAGGGATGAGTCCCTCCTTGTTATTATCCACACATATTTTCTCTCTCTTGTTCTTCCCCAAAATTAGAGAGGAGTGTCCATTGATTTCCACCTCAAATCAATCCATTTCTTCATCAATCCCTTTTTTTTCTTCTCTATTTTCATCAAGAGGAGGAGCTAGCTAGATTTGGGAAGTTTTGGATCTTGTTCGTGTCCATTTGGAGGTCTCTTCGTGTCGGTGTCGTATCAGGAGGAGTTTCCTTAGATTTGATCAACCGGAAGGTATAATCTCTCCTCTATTTCATTCCTACATGCATTCAGGACCATTTTGAATCCATAGGAATGACCCCCATGGTTGTATCTCCAATTGTGTCTATTTCGTGTCCATTTGGAGGTCATTAGGATGTATCCCTGTATAGTTTTGTGTCCTAGTGGGAAACCCCCAATTTTGGACACACCTAGTGTATGATATTTTGTGTGAATGATTTATTCCTATTTTTAATCTTAGATTTTAGATTTCTAGAGTGTTGCTCTTAGTGTATCATATTGTATCTTATATATATAATTTCATTTGTTTTATGTATGTGTCTACATATATATATATATATATATATTGTGTGTGTGGGGGTGATCTAATATATATTTATTTGTGTGTGTGGTGTGGTTGTTTTGGTGTAGGTGTGTGTGGAGATATAGAGAGTAATAGAGAGGGATATGGAGAGTGAGAGAGGGATATAGAGTTAGAGAGTGATAGAGAGAATGGGAGCAGTGGGTGAAGGATGGGGGAGTGAGCTGCTGCCTTGGCAGCAGCAGTAGCAGCAATATGCAACAGCATGCAGTAGCAGCCATAGGAACAGCAGCAGTAGCTCTCGAGCTGCTGCCTATGGCAGCAGAAGTATGGGACTGCAGCAGCTGCAGTAGCAGCTAGAAGGGGGAGTAGCCCCATTCCCATGACCCCTTATTTCCCAATCCATTCAGTCCTAACCATTCACTCCATTCCTCAATTGATTAAATCACTCATGCATACATTCATTCAGTTTTTTTACTCCATTCATCCATCCATTCTTCCACCTTTACACATTTATTCATACCACATTCACATACTCATTCACCCCATATATCATTCACCACATATATCATTCATCCACATATTCTCCAATTCATTCAACCTATTCATTCATTAATACATTCATGTATCACAAATTCAGTCCCCACATTCACCCATTCATTTATGTATTCCATCTATCATTCAGTCATCCAATATCTATATCATCATTCATATATGCATTCATCCATTCAATAATCCATTCATTAATCCATGTATTTCATCCATTCTTTCATTTACCAATACATTCACCCTTCCATTCATTCACTCATGCTTCCATCATTCATTAACCCTTACACTCATTCATTCATTTATACACCCATTCATTCTATCACCCTTTTCATCAAAATCAGTCCCATAGAAAACCCTTATGTGTTTGTGTTGTGTGTGTGAGTTGAGTGTAAGTTAGTGAGTGAAATGTTAGTATGTTAGCAAGGGTAAGGTAAGATATAGTATATGTTAGTGATATGTTAGAAGGGTAAATGTTAGTATGGTGTTGTAGGCTAGTTAGAATTAGTATTAGATATTAGTCTAGAGTTAGAGTTGAGGTACCTCGTGATACCAATATGATATCTTACGGTAAATAGGATTTACCATATTTCTAAGATAAGGTAATTGCCTATAGCTAAGGTAAGTGATTTAGGGTTTAAGATATGGTTAGAATTTGGTTCCCTTGGTTGGTAATGGTCAAAAATAGTGCTTTTAGACTAGTTTTGACCTCGGTTGATCGTTTTGACCAAAAGTCAACCGAAAGTCAAACTTAGCCTAAAAGTGAATAGAATTGACTGAAACCAAATCAGAGTTGACCAGTTGACCGAAAGTCAACAGTTGGTCAACATTAGCCTAGTTTGACCTAGAGTTGACCTAGAGTTGACCAGAGTTGACCAGTGTTGACCAGTTGACCAAAAGTCAACTGTAAGTCAACCTTTGATCCAGTTTGACTTAGTTTGACTTGGATTGACTTCCAGACACCTAGTATGACCTAGTATGATCTAGTATGACCTAGTATGACCTAGTATGACCCAATTTGACCTAGTTTGACCTCGTTTGACTTGGACTTGCATATCATGACTTAAATTAGTTTCCCTTTCATTATAAAACCCTGTTTGACTTGTAGTATCTCATCTTTAGGTCTGTGATTACTCTGAGCATCTGTTCACCTTATCAGCTCAGGACCACAGGCGAGTACATTCACTGATAGTTTTTATTGTCTTGATATCTGCTATATCCGATTCAGTTGTAGTGTCTTACTCGATTTCCAGTCATGATAGTTCACGGACTAGTATATGTTGGATCATGACATGAGATGTTTTTCCTAGATTTTCTTGGTATATTGGTACATTTCCTGTCTTGTTCCCTGTACTTGTATATACACCAATTTCTAAGGGGACTTGCTACCCTCTTATGGAATTACGTGTCATGACGTGTCATGTCCAGATCTATTATACTATTCGGGGATGGGGAATTATTAGGGACTATGTGATCAAAGTCACCATGTCACTATATTCTTGTGCTTGCGCCACTCTCACCTCACGTAGGGTGTAGCGAGATCCTATTCCTTGTACTTGTTATCCAGGTTGGCCGGCATGACCCTTTCTAGAGATTTTTTTATGATTGTCAGACCAAGTGGATAGCCTGTCCTGTAACTTTCCCAAAGTCGATCATATAACGCTCTAAGAATTCAAGGCACATTTCATATTTATTTCATCTTATCTTATATCCTGCTCAGTTCTACATTCAGTACTTTTCTTACCATGCTATGATATTTATTTACTCACATATTCTGCATGTCCTTATGCTATACCTTGATTGGAGACTAAGTTCTGTTCGGGAGAAGGGTAACAACCTCGGTCTTTGTTTGGTTTAAGGGTTGTAACTCAGCTTTCGAACAGTTCCCAACTCATCCTATATCTTTATCTTGTATTTCATTATACTATCTCTTATAGAATTTGTCAATTCATATGGAACTGCTGTTAGTGTTTGTACTTGCTCATTTTCCTGACAGGATACCGTTGATATAAGTGGTGGCCCATGCAGGCCGAGAGTCGTATTAGTGCGATATCGTGGTAGTATGGCGACTTAGTTGTACTGCTGCGAGCCTGCTATAGGATTAAGAGATAGGCTTTAACGGAGAGGTACTCAATCACAGTTAGGAAAAAAAACTCTGCTTCAATTTATGCCATCTATACATCTTGCTGATTTGTCTTCTTTTAAATTAATTGTCCTCCCTTGATTTATCGCTTCTATCTCAGTATTGATTTTGTTTTCCATAAATAAATTCACTTTATTTATTTTGTATCTGAGAAAATTACAACTGTAGGAATCTAATCTAGAAGACGATTACTTTATCCCTTGGACGATGCGATGAAAAAAACTCGAACTTTGAAGAACTTGGACAGCAACTGGGCAATCTCTTTGTTCTCTCTGAATTAATTGTAGTGTCTGATGAAGATGAAGAAACTCTCTTTTATAGAGTTCTGGATAACTGTTCTGAAGCATACGGTCAGTCAGTTACTTGACGTGTGCATAACTGCAGGGACGCGTGGTAAATTCTGGTGGAGACACGTTGGAGTGCGGTTGAAAGTAGTAGAATATATCTAGGAGAGATTGATGGCATGAATGCCACATTGCATAACTTCTGAATAAGTGGGTAACCGAGTACAGGACACGTGAGAACGTGTGTTGACTGTACGTTAAAAGTCATCCTGGATGCATTTGCTGTGATACGCTGTCTTTGAAGAGGAGTCATACGCTAGCTTTTGAAGGCACATGTCTTGCATACGCTGACTTGGGCAGCATAGAGCCATATAAGGCTGATACGCTTACTTTATTGATAATGAGTCGTATGGGGTCCATACGCTCACTTGGTTGGCAAGGAGTCGTATGGGGTCCATATGCTCACTTGGTTGACAAGGAGTCGTATGGGGTTCATACGCTCACTTGGTTGACAAGGAGTCGTATGGAGTCCATACGCTCACTTGGTTGACAAGGAGTCGTATGGAGTCCATACGCTCACTTGGTTGGGCAATGAGCCTTATGGAATCCATACGCTCACTTGGTTGGACAATGAGGGAGTAGACACGTGGTTGTCCTCAATCTTCTCAAATATGCCATATCTTCAAATACTGACAAATATCTCTCGAGCGTCGTGCTGCAGATATGATGGCTGACAGACTGTCAGAAATGACAGTAATGATGGCTGTGCATTTATGATGGCTGCTGAGCTATCATCGTAAGAGACAAAATCATTTCTCGAAAACCTATACGACGGCTAATCTTCATAGAGCAGCTGTCTTTTGCACGAAAGACGAAGTGTCAGATTCATCCTTCATTAAATACATGCTATGCTGTCATCTCAGGAAATAATAAAATATTCACTGAGCGTACGGCCTTTAGATGAGCGTATGGCCTTGGCTGAGCGTATGGCCTTGAGCGTATGGCTTTGACTGAGCGTATAGCCTTGAGCGTATGATTTTGGCTGAGTCTTATGTCAGCATGTCATAATTTTCATACCCTACAAGACCCCCTTCAAAGTTTTCGAACTTTATGAATTTCAAAAGTTCGAAATTACTTTGAACTTAAAGTGGGAATAAGTCCTGACACGCTGGCATGAGTTTGTTATCTTCCTCAATATCAGTGCAAATCTTTAGGGATTCTGTTTAAAGAATATCTGCCGTTTGAACTTCTTCTTTTCTTCTATAAATAGGTCTTCCAAAACCTAATTTATTTCTTTACTTTTGCATTCATCTTCGAGAGAGAAAAAGAAACTCAAGACTCAACGTCTTCTTCTTCGACTCAAGCTTTATCAATGGCGCCCAAGGTTGATGCTGCTGCGAAGGGAAAGGGGAAGGCTCATGCGGAGTCATCTCAGCCAGCCGCCGCCGCTGCTAAGAAGACTACCAATGAGCGCGTTCGACGTAGTGAACGCCCATTGAAGCCTCTCTATGGTGAGGATGATGATGATGAACAGTAACTATCCCCTATTTAGAGCTCTGGTTAGAATAAAATCATAAAACGTATCCCCTTTTTAGGGTCAAATACGTCAGAAAAATACGCTTCCCTCTTTAGGGTTTAGCCGTATCCATATTTTTTGTTTATACGAAAAATATGTTTGGAGCGTATTCTGTATGATACACGTATTTTTGATAAAAATGTCAAAATACGCTATCTTGAAAGAATATGCTATGGCGAGTTGTCTCACTGAGATACGCTAACTCCTGTGTTAGCGTATGTTTTTGATGATCATCTTGTCAACCATACGCTCATACGCTCAAACTGAATATAAACTAAATTTTTTAAAATCATTCACTTAAGATAGACTGAGCGTAAAAAGTAATCTCTAAATCTGTCATACGCTTAGGATAAACTGAACGTATGCTGAACTTTTGAGTCTGCCATACGCTTAAGGAAAACTGAGCATATGCTGAACCTTGAGTCTGCCATACGCTTAAGGAAAACTGAGCGTATGCTGAACCTTGAGTCTGTCATACGCTTAAGGAAAACTGAGCGTATGCTGAACTTTGCCATCTCTTTGTATTGAAGATTTCTAAGGTTTTATTCATCTTTTGCAGTGGATATTCTGGCTCAGGAGGCAGAATTTGAAGGATGTGTAGGAAATAACTATAGAAGTGACCTATCAAATGTTCGTTTTCCCCAATTCGATGGACCTTCTACAAGAATAGCTCTTTTGACCAATCAGGAAAATGACACTTTGCTGAACCTAATGAGTGGACTGCCTTTACAGAGTGTGGATGGTGTTACCCACTCGAAGCCAGCATTTCTTTTCGGAGATGCTATTGACATAAACTCTCAGCCTGCTCTGGATAAAGTATCATACTGTTATTATAGGGATGGTGATGTAAATCAGCCAATGTATTTGACTGGTTTATAAAAAAACATCAACATAGCTCGTTTATTTCATGCGAGTTGTCAAAGACAAATGAAGTGGGATATCACTCCATCCCGATAAGCAAAGGCTGGGTGGATAGGATATCGTCAAGGAAGATTCTGCAGTGGTACTGAACCACATGTCACAGCTTTGCGAGGACTGCTACCTGCCACCATCCCTCCTGAGGACTCGGCACTGCTGAAGCCAGTCAGAGTTCCAATCTTTGCAAACGAATTTGCTCAACTGGAAAATGCCATCTACCTAAAACAGTCTATGAGGCTGACTGGTCAAGTAAATCCGGAGAATACTAGATGGACTGCTCTTGTGAAATGGATTCTGAAGAATTTTGGTGAACAGTTACAAGTGATAGGCCTATATGATGCCATTAAGTGCACTGCTTATGGTTTTAGGCCAAACCCGGATTTGTTCTTGGCGTTAGCGGAGAGGTATAACTACCGTACCGGCACCTTCATGACCCCAAGAGGCGAGATAGGATTCGCCCTTCATGAAATGGCATATATTTCTCAGCTGCCAACAGCAGATTTGCCATATGAAGAGTATATCCCTTTCGTTGATGAAATGAATAAGATCTCCGAAGCCAACCCACTGGTTCTAAATGTCTTTGAAGAATTGATATGCCATTACAGTATTTGTAAGGCTTTTTATAAAGGACAAGGTGGAGAAGGAGATTCCAACTGTTATTCTTCCAAATGGATGGCCTATTTATTTCAAGGCCGTACTGATGAAGTTCAGAAGAAGAAGAAGGCTGAGCAATATGTCGGTGAATTTAAACCTCTGAATCAAACTGAGATTGACAGGCTCATCCGGGACACCACTCATGACGACATTGTTATTGAGGAAGACGAAGGCACCTATAAAGCCGGTGATAGGTTTGAGACCTATATTAAGCAGGGTGGCCGAGAATATCTGCTGAGGGTCATCTGGCTGGATTTATATCTCTCTGGCAGAGAAAATTCGTAGTTCCTGGCACCTGTTCAGCAGACAGGATGCACAGAGGAGTTGTCTTCGCAGCAGTCCATCTGGTTTTTGGGTATAAGATGGATTTACTGACAGCAATGACATGCCGTCTTAATGCTGGATTAAGGGCATATACAGACAGAATGTTCGATTTGGCAAAGAAAAGCGTTACATCCTTTCCTCGAGTAGAAATGCCCTTTACATATTTATTTGGGTGGCTGCTTCTGCATTTTGAATCTCTCCTGGATGCTGGGATGGCTAGACCAGATGACACCTTTCTGGAAAGATACAGACACACATCACTTATCTGGAACCATATCTTCCGAGCAGGTTTGCTCGGCAATTTGGTTATGATCAGTTGTATGTGGGCAATGCAACGACGTGTTTTGCTTATCAAGGCGGGTTGATTGATGGTGCCAGAGCTTGGATATATTACATTGCTAAAGGTACAGGGGCTACCTTTTCCATGCCAGATCAGGTCACCTATCAGAGAGGAGCTAGAATATTGGCGTCTTACGCCAAGTTCTATGTATCAGCTAATACCTTTGATGAAAAATTTAGCATCTTAGGTAGAAGCTTTATTCATATTGAAAAAAATCAACTAAATCAGCCCTGCCTAGAGATTATCATGACCAAGAAGATCCGCTGGCTACTGATGAAGTTTTAGAAACTTTCTTCTCTGATGACCTTCATCAGCCATTACATGTACCCATCGGGAGTGCTGAAAAGAGTATATCTACCGATAATACCCCGAAGAGGAAGCGGGGCAAAGGTGCTGCTGGGTCTGCCCCAAAAAGAGTCACTCGAGCAGAGACTCGAAATCGTGGAGGAATTACCATTCCAGGGACTTCTCCTGCTTCCAATCGAGTCAGAGATGCTGATGAAGCAGGTAGTGATCCAAAAGACAATTATCCTACTGTTCCATTCACAAAAAGAATAGGAAGAAAAGTGATAGTTCCAAAAACTAAATCCATAATTTGTCTCGATGCAGAGAGTCGCACCGATCGTGCTATGCGATTGGCTTCAGAAAAATAAGCTGCCTTTGATTTTTCTGTAAAGACAGAACCTGTTGAAGAAGATATTCCTGAACCTGCTGGGTCATCCATGCCTTCTGATATAGGATCGATTCCGCCAATGGTCGATGATGCGCAGGTAATTAGTCAACCTGCGGTAGAGGCCGAACATCAGACTGAAACAGCTAATGACTTACTGATTTCGGGAGAATCAGTGAAGGAAGCCATTTCTCTCAAACCAATTACTGAAGCTTCAGAGAGCGAACAAGTTGACTATGAACCGTCGTCTCATTCTTTTGGAGAAGAAGACATGGAGATAGACGATGAATCACCGTCTAAAACTCCAATTGATGTACTGAAGACAATTGGTCAACACTCAGGATTGACACCAGAGCCGAAGAGGCATATGGAAATAGAAGTTCAAGTTCTGAGTACTTCTGGGGCGGGCAGCAGTGAAATAAATCCCGTGTCAGAAAGCACTCTGAACAGACTATGAGCCGGTCTGAATGATCCGAAGGAAACTGAATATGAACCAGCTCCAAGTAATATTTTATTCATCAAAATTTTGTCTTATCTCTGCTTTATTGTCTTTTAGTTTTGATCATGCTTCTTTGATTCCAACAGCTGTAGGAACTGCACCGGCTATGAGTTCTACTCAAGCCCCACTTGTCCAAACTGATGTGGGTGAAGGGAGTTCACATTTGCCGAGTTCTCCAAAAGCACTCTCTTCAGCTCCCAGAATAGAGGCTCCTCCTGCTCCTTCCTCTATTATTGCAGTGACTTCCGGTTTTGACACAGGGATAGCAAAGATCATGAGGATGTATTCAGATATTATTTATTCATATCTGGATACATTCTCGAGACGACTTATGAAGGATAAGACTATGCCCTTTTCGAGTCTTCGAGAGGCGACTAGTTTTCCACTTTCAGCTTTGAGACAGGCTGGTTATGAGACCCAATGTGTCTTTTTTAAACATCTCCTGAATGATTTAGAAGCAAACATCCATAAATACTGGGAGATTAAAAATGAGGATATTGAGTCTCTGACTGCAGCTGAGATTACTCAATTGGAGAATGAAGCTCAAGCTCAGCACATTGCTCTGACAGAATTCTTCGCTCAGTCTTCTAAAGAGTTAATGGCGAAAGACGAAGAAATAATAAGTACTCGTCAGAATATGGAGCGCCTAGAGAAAGATAAAGCGTCAAAAGCTGAAGAGCTTAGAAAGTTGAGGGAAGAGCTAGCTCGTATTCAGGAGCAAATTGCCTCCGTAGAAAAAGACCAATCAGAGATTGCTACTGATCGTAAATCTGAAGCTGAACGCTGTAAACTTTTACAGTAAGAGCGAGAATTGATGCAAACCAATCAGATTGAAGAGACCAATCGCCGTAGCTCTATTATTGTGGAATATGACCAACGGATGATTGGAGCTGAAACAGCAGAGCGAATCAAGAAAGCTCATGAAGAAAAGATAAATAATGTAATCGTTCGTATTCAGGAGATAATTGCTCCTCCTAAATAGATCTTTTACATTTATCATGTATTGAAGTTTTGATACCCATTTGTAATCAATGTTTTGATTTTGATTGAAATGAATATTTTGACTTGATTCAATTCTGTGGATGATATTTTTGTAGAAAACATGTTCAGAGGTAAATAATACATAACATGTTTCAATAAAATAGAATATATAAATAAATTTTGTAACTCTATCATGATATTAAACCAAAGATAATTTTAGTTTAATACTTGATTAGAGAAACAGAATTCAGATATAAAGATATCTTTGGATTCTATTCTCCATGATCTTTGGACTCGAAAATCAAAAGACGAGATATCATTTTCATAGAATAGAAAATATGATACATACTGAGATAGAAAATTCAGAGGTAATATGGACATGATTTTCTATACAAGATCTTTATTAAATCCACTGGGGACCTAATAAGACAAAATATCAAATTCTCTGGGAAAATGATACGTGGTAGAATATCAGTTTCCTCTAGAGATAACGATATCGAAATAACTTTTGTAGAAAAGAATTAACTTTGATTTTATATTTGCTGGGGAATGATGAAAATATTATACATAATATTTCTTTAAGAATTTGCCATTGATAGGCATCATCGTGATTTTCCCATCCATAGAGGCAAGCTGGTATGCTCCGTTAGAGAAGACTTTGTTTGCTACGAATGGGCCTTCCCACTTCGCGTCAAATTTGTCTTTGCTCATATGTGTCATGGTCATAGGACGTCTGACAGTAAGGACCATTTTTCCCTTCTGATATGCTCTGACTTTGACTTTCCGGTTAAAAGCTTTTGAGATTCGGGCCTGATACAGCTCGATATTTTGTTGAGCATACAATCGTTTTTTATCTAGAGCTTCCAATTCTTGAAGTCGAAGACGATCATTGTTTTCTGTTGTAAGTTCATTGGAGATTACAATTCTTAGAGAAGGAATCTGGATCTCAAGAGGAAAAATAGCTTCACCCCCATATACCAAAGAGAAAGGCGTACATCCAGTCGCATTACGAACTGTGGTGCGGTAGGCCCATAAACATTCACCAAGCTTCTCGCTCCAGTTGCGTTTGTTGGAAGAAACAAACTTTTTCAAGAGTTTGATGATCGTTTTATTGAAAGCTTCTGCCAATCCATTAGCTGCTGGATTATATGCTGTAGAAGCTAAATTATTAATCCGATGGTCGTCGCAGAATCGAGTAAATTTCTGACTGACGAACTGCGGTCCGTTATCATGGATAATACGCCGAGGAACACCAAATCGATAGATGACATGATGTTTGACGAAGTTAATAACATTAGAAGTTTTTACTTCAGATAACGGGATTGCTTCAGCCCATTTGGAAAAGTAATCGGTTATTGCTAGAATAAACCGATGTCCTTTTGATGATGGTGGGTTAATAGGACCAATAACATCCATGCCCCAAGCTTCAAAGGGCCATGATGCCGCTGTTGGGTGTAAGAATTCTGACGGTTGATGGATAAAGTCCGCATGAATTTGACAGGCTTTACATTTCCGAGCATATTGAATGGCGTCAGCCACCATCGTGGGCCAATAATAACCCATACGTCGGATACGATCTTGAAGTTTAGGACCCGATTGATGAGCTCCACAAACACCATCATGTGCTTCACGGACAATCTGTTGTGCTTCTTCACCAGCGATGCATCGGAGGAGAAGACCGTCGTAGGACCGACGATATAGTATCTTCGTAGTATGATTATAATAGAATCTGAGAGATTGACGCCGAATAGACGCTGCTTCACTCGGATTATCAGGAAGTTTGTCATATAATACAAAGTCTAGAAACGAGCGTCTCCAGTCTTCAGTTGTGGCTTCTGTTTCATTAGAAAAGACATATTCCATAGTAGAATCGGAAGAAGATGAGGACACTTTGTCAAACTTTAATTCAACATCAAGGTTGAGAGAATCTTTGTCTGGATTATGGAGAAAAACCAAAGCCAAATTATTCTCAACGCAGAATAGTTCTCGGTTATAAACCACTATTACTTGCTGACGTCTGATTGGTATGGCTAATACAGCAGCAAGATTAGCCAAAGCATCAGCTTCTGCATTATAGGCTCGTCGAACATGTTCAATAAAGAAAACTTCAAAGGAGGAGGCCATAGAGAGTGCTGCTCGATGATAAGGTATCAAATCCTGATGACGAACTTCATACGTTCCTCTGATTTGATTGATGATAAGCTTGGAGTCTCCATAAACTTCCAAATATTGAATATCTAGATGTTTAGCAAGTTGAACACCGATGAGCAACGTATTGTATTCGACTACATTATTTGAACATGATTGATCCAGAGAATAAGCCCTCTGAATAGTTAGTCCTTCTGGGGATACGAGAACAATCCCAACTCCGGCGACAATATTGCCATTAGGACCTATTCTAGATGCTCCATCAAAGAATAGATGCCAGGTAGGAATTTCTTCAGAAACCAGATTTGAATCCAGAACTTCATCTGGAATCTCATCATATAATTTAGAATCTTCTGGAACTGCATGAGCTGCCAGGAAATCAGCAAGAGCTTGTCCTTTAACTGACTTTTGAGGAATATAATACATGTCGTATTGAGCTAACAAGATTCCCCAATTAGCTAGTCTGGAGTTGAGAATACCGGGTTTCTTCATCATAATCCTGATGGGATTCACTCTGGAAATGACGTGAATTGTTTGACCGATAATATAATGTCGCGTTTTCTGAACAGCAAACATTAATGCTAGGCATTCTTTCTCGATTGGAGAATAATGCGGTTCAGCGCCTGTCATTATGCGACTGAGATAATAAATAGCCTGTTCATGGCCATCTTTATTTTTCTGGGCGAGTAATACACCAAGAGAATGATCCATAGCTCGAACATACAGAAGAAATGGTATTCCCGAGACGGGAGGTACCAAAACCGGAGGGTTCATGAGATACTGTTTTATATCGTCAAATGCTTTTTGACATTCTTCGTTCCAGACGAACGATACACCTTTCTTCAGAAGTTTGTTGAATGGTCTGCAGCGTCCTGATAAGTTGGAAATGAATCTCCTGATATAAGCAATTCTTCCTTGAAATCCTCGTAGCTCTTTTAAGGTACGTGGAGGACGCATCTCTTGAATGGCTTTGATCTTCTCGGGATCCACGTGTATACCTTTAGCGGTAATGACGAAGCCGAGAAATTTGCCACTAGAGACGCCCAGGAAGGACTTAGTAGGGTTCATTTTAAGTTGATGCTGACGCATTAAATCAAAGATAGTCTTCAAATCTTGGATATGATCCTCCTTTTGTCGACTTTTGACTGCAATATCATCAATATAGCATTCGACTATTTTCTGGAGATGTTCGCGGAATATAGTGCTCATTGCTCGCTGATATGTTGCTCCTGCATTCTTGAGACCAAACGGCATCACTGTATAACAGTATGTACCGATCGGCGTTTTGAAAAAAGTATGTCTCTCGTCGTCCGGAAACATTTTGATTTGATTGTATCCCGAATACCCATCCATGAATGACATTCATTCGAAACCACATGTGTTATCGATCATGACATCGGTAATTGGAAGAGGAAACTCGTCTTTAGAACAAGCTGCATTGAGATCGCAAAAGTCTATACAGACTCGGATCTTGCCAGTCTTTTTAAGGACATGAACGATGTTAGCCACCCATTCAGGATATTGTTCCTCTCGAATAAATTCGGAAGCCATAAGCTTGTTCACTTCAGCTTCAATTGCATCCATAATGTCTGGACGAAACCGTCGCTGTTGTTGTTTGACTGGTTTAGCATTTGGCATGATATTAAGTTTGTGCATTGCAATCTTTGGATCTAATCCTGGCATATCCTCATAACTCCAGGCGAAGACATCGATATACTCATGAATAAGCTTGATCATGTCTTGTTTATCTGTTTCTGAAAGACTTTCGCTGATGAATATTGGTTTAGGGGACCCTTCTTCCCCAACATCAATTTGAATCAGTTTATCTTCAGTAGGAGGTTCCCTCTGCTCGAACCTGAATTCCCATTGATTGTCTAATCTTTGAGCCCATTGTTCTGATTTTGGTAATATTTCAAAATCATCCTCATCTTCATCATTTTCTTGCGGGCCATCAACAGAGACCATATTGATGGATAGAATAGAGCGATGGAGATCGCCAATACTTGTGTCAGAATCCTAAGAAATGGAATCGGAAGACTCAGATCGTTCATCTTCAGATCGTTCGTCTTCATCGAATTTTGAATCTTCATGGACTATGTTGATAAAGGAGGTAGGAGCAATGTAACCCAAACCACATTTTGTCCTTTCATATTTTAATGGAGGAATTCGAACAGGCATTCTTCTTCCTTTTCCATTATTGAGGCTGGTTCTGAAGTCATAACCCATATTCTTGATGATATTTTTGGATTGTTGACTATAGCGACGTAATTGTAACCTTCCAGTATCGTCGTTTTTGTCATCTTCTTCCAGATTAGAAGGATTATGGGGTCCTTTGTAAAAGAATATTGGATTTTCTCCCTTCTTTCAAATAGGAACCACGAAGTACGATTTTTGTATACACTCTAATGATACATCTGTATGAAGAGTTTGAACAACTCCTATAGTTAGTGGCTCTAAGCTATCTAGCAATTGTAAATAACTTTGTACATGATTACAGACATCAATATACTGCAAAGGAGATGCTTCATTAATATTAGATACTGTATTTACAACAGAAGGCTGAGCCTTATCAGACTTAGTCAAATTAATGACAAAAGGGGGAGAGGAAGAGCGATCAGAAGTTTTGTTTCGATTAAGATCGATAACAAAAGGCTCAGAAGAGGTGAGCTCCCTTGAAGAAGATCGTGGATAAGTAGTACGTCCACTGACTGGAATGACTAGAGTATCGGGTCTAGCCTGAGAAGATAGAGGGGGAGTGGTGCGTCCACTGACAGGAATTATCAGCAAACTTTGTGGAGCTTGGGAAGACGATATAGTAGTACGTCCACTGACAGGAATTATCAGTGAGCCTTGTGGAGCTTGGGGAGATGATGAAGTAGTACGTCTACTGACAGGAATTATCAGTGAGCCATGTGGAGCTTGGGCAGACTGCGGAGGAGTGATACGCCCTTTTACAGGAATAACAAAGGTATCAACTTTTGACATCTCATCATCATTATCCATAGCTTGCAAGACTTTTGAGTATTCATCTTTGTACATGCGAGCGTTATTGAAGTAAGCTTCGACTCCTTTGAATGGATAGAGATCTGCAACCTCCTTTTGAACTTCTCCATTATCATCAACATATTTGAAGCACTGATGAAGAGTCGAAGGAACGATATTATATTCATGCAAGAATGGTCTCCCCAATAGAGCATTGTATGAGCAACCATGATTGTCGATGAAGTAGAAAGTAACTTTAGTGCGAAGATCGCCTATTTGAAATTTGAGGTGAATTTTGCCCAAAGGCTCACTTTTTCCTTGATTGAATCCCAAGATGGTAGTGATAGTGCTGGAAAGACTATGCACAGGTATCTTTAGTGCATCTAGCATAGCCCTCGGCATAATACTGAGAGCAGATCCTGGATCAATCAGTAGACGATCAACCTTCATAGAATCGATATATCCTGTATGATATAAAGGGCGGTCGTGTCGATTATCCTCTAGCAGCATATCGTCCTGCGTAAAGGTAATGTTTGGAATTAATTCCAAAACATTATGGCAATGAGAAACAGGTTCTGTTTCCAACTTCTCGAGGAGAGCTAGGCAGGTTTCTGCTTGCAGCAGTGCTTCACTCAGAGTTTCTCGAGTCTCTTTAGAGAGGCGTAAGAGCTCAAAGATTGATAATTTAGCTGGTGTATTGGCTAGTTGAGCCAATATATCAAAATTATAAGGCTTTTCAAGTCCTGTAGGAGATGACTTCTTCAATGGTTTATCGAAGCGAACTTGTTGTTTGCCTTTGTCAGCTGCTGTTGGTTTAGAAGGAACTGTCTCAGCAGGAACATTTGAAGGCTCTTCAGTAGAGACTGGTATTGGAGGTGAAACCGGAGGGACATCAGGAGTTTCTCCAGGAACGTCAGCATAATCTTTTAGATATATTTTTCCTGATCGAGTTCCAGCATGAACTTCGACTTCAGATTCTGGTTCAGGGTCTATGGAAACCATGTTACAATTCTTCATCTTGCTCTTGGTTCTTTTATGCTTGATAAGAGCTTCATTCCAGAAACCGAGACCAACACGAGATTGATTATGTCTCATAGTGATGGCTAAAGGTGCTCGGAGTCCTTTGCCTGAGTTCAAACCAGGAGCAGTGGCTAGATCATAACCTATCTTCGCCATTAATTCATGAGATTGTGAACTGTATAGATGAAATGCAGGCTTGTACCTATCTTCAGATTGAGGTACAGATTTTATCTCTGTAGGGAGTGAATTTTCTGCCAAGATGAAATTAGAGGTTAGATAAAAATCGGGTGTGAAACTAGAAGTCACATTGCATGACTTAGTCTTTCCGAGCTTCTTTTTAGACAAAGGAGTCTTCCGAAGAGAAGAGGAAGACGTCTCAAACTCCGTCATTAAATCCGGGTGGATCCACATGATCTCTTCCTTCTTAGTTGTGATAGGAACAAGTCCTTCATTCTGTGCTGGTGGGATGTTCACCACTTCGAGAGTTGCTTTGGGGATAGGAACAATCCCACTTTCCACCATTAAAGGAGGGAAGTCACCGAACTGCATTGAAATTACATTTGCTGTGACTGTCTTGTCTTTGGGTGTCAGTGTCACAGCTCCTGATTTAATCATCTCTTGGATCTTTCCTTTTAATACATAGCAAGACCAGATTGTATGACCCAGCATTCTATGATATGGACAGTATTTTGGATGATCTGTTTTGTTGGCTTTATCAGGCTTTTTGATTTCTGGCAATTGTATTTTGTAACCTTTGAGCAAGCATTCAAAGATACCCTAAACATCGTCATCATCGAAAGAATATTCTTCCTTCGGCCAAGGAGGTCTCTGTTGTTGATTTGTTGGAGCTGGAGTAGCTTGGGTAGTCTTTACCTCTTGACTATTGCTCTGGAGATTAACTTCAAGAGCCTCTTTTCCTTTCCGATTATTGGGTCGAGTACTATTGCTAGCACTCTGATTTAATTCTTTGGGAGCCATTTGTACCCCCAGGCCTTTGAAGGTCTCAGCACTGACTTCAGCAGCCTTGGCACTGACGATGAAAGAAGGCCAATCTTGAAACTGAGTGGACCCTGTCCACATACTGATGATTGGTAAGAGATTCGACTTGCAAGTGTCGATAGTAACAGCATCGGGAGTTCCATGAGGCATTTTGAGGGCTTCTCTTCTGAATCTTTCAATGAAGTCCTCAGTGGTTTTATTATTTTTTGTTTAATTCTTATGAGGGCTGACATGGTCATGTCATTGAGCCCTTCATAGAATCGTTCAAGAAATATTTGTTTGAACCCAGCAAATGAAGTAATGCACCCATCCGGGAGACTTCTATACCATTCATAAGCTGTTCCTTTAAGACATCCGACGAACACCCGAGTGAGGAGGGCATCGCTTGGTTGCAACTGATCAGTCATTACTTCAAAATGATTAATGAATTGACTTGGGGAGGTAGTTCCATCAAAGAAAGAGATAGTCGGAGGCTTGTATTTAGGAGGATATGATACTTGCTTCCATTCTATCGGGTAAGGTTGTTTGATACCTAACCTTTGTAAACCATCCTTTTGTTTAAATGCCTCAAATTGAGTTCGGAGATTCCTTAACTCTTTAGTAACAATTCCGGAAGATTGTGGAGTTGTAACTTGTTGAGTGTAATTGGGAGGAGGGACTGCAGCATATGTACCACCCCCATCTCCAGACTGACTTGGAGTGGTTTGTACAGGAACATTAGATTGTACCCCCGGAATAGTAGAGGGTTCCAGATTTGGGGTAACAGGAGTATTTAATACCACTGGTGGTACTGTTTGTTGAACTTGCTGAGTTTGATGCTGAGCTTGCATAAGAGTGTGCATAGCATTCAATGTATCTGCCATAGCTCGTAACTGTTGTTCCAAGGAAGAAATCCTCTGCTCATGAGCTTCAGTGCTAGTTGAAGATTCATGATTGCCATCCACCATGTAAGTGGTAATCATTTGAGGAATAGACGATGAAACAGTCCGTTCTGAATCATCGCTGTGTGAGTCAATATCTTTCCCGGGACTATTTACAGGAATCAATACTGAAAAATTGGACTCTCCAAGGAAGTCCTCTGTGATCTCCGGATTACCACTTGGATGAGAAGAAGAAGAGACCCTGGCCAAGGCTCCGGTCCTGGATCGGGTGCCGAGATAAACACCATCTTCAGAATCTGATATAGCATTAGACCGTATGCTACCCCCAATATTTCTGGAAGTCATGTTGACAGAAGCATAAAGAGGTTCATCTTCATCCAATATTGGTTCATATTGAATCCGTTCGAAAACAGATCGTCTTTTTGGTGAACAACAGCACTGGATTACAACCCGAGGTTGGAAGTTGCAACCATGCTTTTCATAGCAAATATGAGCAATGTCATGGCCAGATGGAGTGTCAATTCTCCGTTTATTTTGCAAATACTCCCGGAGATCCGTAGGAACAGATTGGAAAGTACTTGAAGATAGTTTCTGTGTAGAAACTTGTCTTTTGTTCTTCTGTCTTCTCGGTTCTTGAGTGTATAAAGACTGATTAATTTAAGCCACATAGTTCTTGGCATATTCTGCATCAGAGTCTAGTATAATTGTCTCAGTTTGATCAGGCTTCTTAATACCAGAAGTGGAACTGAGATGATTCTGATTAAGCTTGTTACGAAGATCCGTAGGAGATATGACTTTGGTATCAGTCTTGGATACTTGTAATTTGCCTTTCTCAGATCGAAAAATTTTGAGAGAAGGAAGATGGGTATTATTCCGACTAGGAGTCGGTAATAATCCATCTTTAGAGGAAGTAGCCAAAAGGCGTTTTCCTTTGTTTGATCTAGTAAGAGTACTAGTCAAATTAACTCTAGAGGTAAAGACCTTAGGAGTAGAGGAGTTGACTAAAGAGTCTTTCTCCTTGGTTGGTACAAGATGTGCAAGTTGTGGGGGAATCATTTGTATGTTCTGTGGAAGAGAACCCCCAGCCTGATTTTGAGAAACATTCAAAGGACTGTATCTGTTAGCATACGCTGACTTCAGTTTGGACTTCTGGTCATACGCTACCTTTTTACTAGCATACGCCGACTTTGGCTTAGCGTACGCTGCCTTCTGTTGGCTTTTGTACGCTGCCTTCGCCGTACGCTGCCCTTTGACTGCCATACGCACAGAGTCATCAATGGCTAAAGAGCCGACTGCTGTCGTAAGAGTAGAAGGAGAAGAGACTTTGACATATCCAGAGATGGTTTTCCTTGGACACGCTGACTTGGTTAAAGAACCCACTTTGTCAGCGTGACTAGGAGAAACCACTGTTGCCGTGTTCAGGGAAGCCGGAGAGTGCTTCATTGAAGTTGAAGACGTGTTCTTGTCAGTGTGAGAAGTGACATAAGCGTCTCGGGCTATCGAAGAAGACTTAGGGACATAGACAGAGCATCCCTTCTTCTTGGCAGCAGGTAGAGCGGAGGAAGTAATTCGGCCCTCCTTCGCCTTGAGCATTTCTTCGTAAGCAGATTGGTCGAATTGTACGACCATCGTCTTCTTCGTCGAGCCGATCGACGAAGTATCGCATTGAGTTGTTGCTATCTCATTGGAGAAGACAGCTTTCCCCAGCAGAGTCGCCAATTTGTTTTCCATAAATAAATTCACTTTATTTATTTTGTATCTGAGAAAATTATAACTGTAGGAATCTAATCTAGAAGACGATTACTTTATCCCTTGGACGATGCGATGAAGAAAACTCAAACTTTGAAGAACTTGGACAGCAACTGGGCAATCTCTTTGTTCTTTCTGAATTAATTGTAGTGTCTGATGAAGATAAAGAAACTCTCTTTTATAGAGTTCTGGATAACTGTTCTGAAGCATACGCTCAGTCAGTTACTTGACGTGTGCATAACTGCAGGGACGCGTGGCAAATTCTAGTGGAGACACGTTGGAGTGCGGTTGAAAGTAGTAGAATATATCTAGGAGAGATTGATGGCATGAATGCCACATTGCATAACTTCTGAATAAGTGGGTAACCGAGTACAGGACACGTGAGAACGTGTGTTGACTGTACGTTGAAAGTCATCCTGGATGCATTTGCTGTGATACGCTGTCTTTGAAGAGGAGTCATACGCTAGCTTTTGAAGGCACATGTCTTGCATACGTTGACTTGGGCAGCATAGAGCCATATAAGGCTGATACGCTTACTTTATTGATAAAGAGTCGTATGGGGTCCATACGCTCACTTGGTTGGCAAGGAGTCGTATGGGGTCCATACGCTCACTTGGTTGACAAGGAGTCGTATGGGGTCCATACGCTCACTTGGTTGACAAGGAGTCGTATGAAGTCCATACGCTCACTTGGTTGACAAGGAGTCGTATGGAGTCCATACGCTCACTTGGTTGGGCAATGAGCCTTATGGAATCCATACGCTCACTTGGTTGGGCAATGAGGGAGTAGACACGTGGCTGTCCTCAATCTTCTCAAATACGCCATATCTTCAAATACTGACAAATATCTCTCGAGCGTCGTGCTGCAGATATGATGGCTGACAGACTGTCAGAAATAACAGTAATGATGGCTGTGCATTTATGATGGCTGCTGAGCTGTCCTCGTAAGAGACAAAATCATTTCTCGAAAACCTATACGACGGCTAATCTTCATAGAGCAGCTATCTTTTGCACGAAAGACGAAGTGTTAGATTCATCCTTCATTAAATACATGCTATGCTGTCATCTCAGGAAATAATAAAATATTCACTGAGCGTACGGCCTTTAGATGAGCGTATGGCCTTGGCTGAGCGTATGGCCTTGAGCGTATGGCTTTGACTGAGCGTATAGCCTTGAGCGTATGATTTTGGCTGAGTCTTATGTCAGCGTGTCATAATTTTCACACCCTACAGATTCCTTATTTGATCTATCTCCAGGATGGTCGAGACTAGATCCCATCGCTCCGGACCGAGGGACACTGCTGAGAGGTCTGCCACCTCTCGTCTTGTGCAGCCAGCCCCCGATACCGCGGTACCAGTTCAGCCAGCTGGGGTAGGTGTTTCGGCTGCCTTTGGAGGATCCCCTCGACCAGTGCACAGATAGAGCCCGGTGATTCCAGGGATGTTCCAGCAGCAGCAGCAGCCGCCTCCAGGATACGTGGATGCGGCTCAGATGTTCGCCTACTTTCAGCAGTTTTTGGAGCAGCAACAGGCCCGACAGGACAGAGGCATGAAGTTGGCCCTTACGACAGTCGTAGCTCGACCAGTGGTCCAGCAGCCAAGGACACCTGGGATAGAGCAATTCCAGAAGAGGAGCCCCAGAGACTTCCTGGGGACGGAGGGGATTTTATATGCTGACGAGTGGATCGAGCATATAGAGGAGATCTTTCGCTTGACCCGGATACCGGCAGATCTCCAGATAGAGGCAACAGCTAGCCGGATGCGAGATCTTGCTCGCACCTGGTATCAGTCAGACCCCAGGGTGGGGGTAGCTGGACAGACCTGGGAGGAGTTCAAGGGCTTCTTCAAGAAGAAGTTCTTTCCAGATGCAGCGCTCCGAGCCTTGGAGTCGCAGTTTGAGAGGTTAGTTCAGGGGAGCCTGTCAGTAGAGGAGTACGCTGGGGAGTTCGGCCGCCTCGGCAGATTCATAGAGGGTTTGAGCGAGACGGCGAAGGCCCAGAGGTTCCGAAAGGGTCTGGTCAAGGAAGTCAAGTCCTTGACCAAGGACAACAGGGATTCCACTTTCGAGGAGATTTTGACGGAAGCTTTATTGGCTGAGGACGATCTTGAGCTGAGGCTCAAGAGGGGGCGAGACCTTGTTGGGGGCAGCAGCAGCGGAGACCAGGCCAAGAGGCCTCACATACAGATTCAGCAGATGCAGGTACTGGTAAGAGTACAGCAGACACAACATCAGCCTAGAGGGCAGGACCGCAAGGTGCAGACTTGTGCTTACTACAAGAGGGCAGGGCACGTTTGGAAGACTTGTTATAGGAGGTGGAAGGTTTGTCTGTTCTGTGGATCCGCTGCTCATCAGGTCAAGGATTGCCCTACTGTACCCGTATGTGACGGAGCATTGGGTTAGAGAGAGGGAGTTAGGCCACCTGTAGTGCAGCACCATGCCCAGAGAGGTAGAGCTTTTACGATGGCAGTCGAGGAGACCGACGCTGCAGGTGATGGGTTAGAAGGTTCGTCTTCATGTTCTTCTTTCCCACTTTTATGTGTGATTTCCATTAGTACCTGCCAGGATATTGCTTGTGATTGCTAGATAGTGTAGCTACCCTGTTCGAGACTGTAGAATCACGACCAGTAGGAGTATATTGTATGTTATCTATCGACTTTGATTGATTGGGGGTTTGACCTAGGAAGGGTGCGATCATCTTAATTTCGAGGACAAAATTTTTCTAAGGGGGTAGACTTGTAACACCCAGTTTCTGAAATGAGGGTATTTTTGAAATTTTATATTTATAATTATTATTTATTGCATTTAAATCACATTATGATTTTTGGTAATTTTTTAATCAATTTAAAAATATTTTAAGTCATGGCTTGTGATTTTGATGCCTTACTAGTATAACCTGAGAGACTGCCTGACCTAGAGCTCGACCATATCATTAGGATAATTATTATTACTTTTGAGCATGAGGGTATTTTGGTCATTTGGTCTCTTTGAATTATTTTATGATTTATTGCACTGGTGATTATTGATTTGACTTTTGATTAGCTGTGACTTAAGAGACTGTCCTAGATTTTGACCTTGACTTGGTGACCTAGTTAACATGGTATGGACCCTAGTTTAACTTAAGTCAACTCAAGTTAGGAAACTTAGGATCAAGTTTGAAATAGGATGATTGGTGTTTTGGTCCGTAGACTTGAGACTTAGAAATGGGTTCCATGACAAGTACAATTAGGCCCATAGCCATTAGACTAAGCCCTAACCCTAATTTTTTACTTTATGACCAGCCATTAGGGCTCCCCCTTCCCTATAAATAATTTCTTCCTTGTTCTTACCTCTTTTATTTTATTTTTTCAAGTTTGAAGGAATAGGTAAGGAGCCATCTTCCCCAATCCACAACTTCCTCATTTCAATTCCTTTTTGGCTCAAATCTTTTGCAATAGGTTCTAATTAATACCTACTTTATGTTCATGGAGAGAAATCTCAGGTTTGAATCAATTTGGAGATCTTTGCTAGCAAGGAGATTTCCCTCTTTTGAAGCTTTTTATTGAAAGTTCAACCAATAGGTAAACCCTCACAATCACCATTAAAATTCAATTTCTTTGTATGAGTCATAGCCCTAGGAGTCCCCTAGCTGCTAGCATAGGTTTGGTGTCGAGTCGTGTCAATTTCGTGTCCGTATCGAACACGTATCAGCTTGTATTGTTAAGTGTTTGTTAATTTGCCACAAAGGGTTTAAACTTGATATTTTTGGAAAGTGTTTAAATGGATTTGTTGTATTATATATATATACTGAATTCATGCTTGACTGAGCACGAATCCGTGTCTTTGTCGTGTCCAAATCCGTGTTGGACACGCTGCGCGCTGGCCCGGTCGAGTGTCCTGCTGCTCGAGCTTCGCAGCGGACACGACACAGCTCGGTTTTGCACGAAATTGGTGAGCTCATAGGGGCAATGTCTGCGAGCATGCCCCCAAGGTCCCATTGAATTTTGTGCAGTGGTTGGGAGAAACCATGGCCGTACGGGTTTTGCACTGGCCGTGCGAGCGCTATCAGAGACCACTGATACGTGTCTCGTACTCAGGACACACATGTTGTAGACACGTTGCAGACACTCGAGGACGTAGCCCTATCCTTGGCGCACCCTAGGACACGAGCACGAGCCCTACGGTGTCGTGTGTCGTGTCCTAGCACGCACTGCACCTCTACACGAGGCTGCTGACACTGTTATTCTATGAAACCTGGTTTTTCAGCATTTGGACACGTCGTGTCGACTTTTGTGGACACGAATTGACCTGTATAACACCATACAATGTTCATACACCCTTACCAACTAATTAATTTGCATATTAACATGTTTTGGTGGTTCAAAATTCGAATTCCCCATTTGACTGATGCCTACATTCAGTTCTGAATTCTAATATTTAATTCCCTGATTTAACTGATATTTTGATGTTAATTGTCATGATTAGATTCATATATAATGGTTGTGAGTTACTTAGATGCCAGTGTGTTATTGTGTTAGAGGATTGATAGATGGTTTTCGAAAATGGGATGAATGGATGGGATGGACTGTTCAATGTACTCACTGATACTGAACTGTCGAATTCCTGAGATTTTTCACACACATGTTGCCTTGCACTGTCCTTGACACTACACCCTTCACTTGCACACTGTTGGGTTGGTTCAGGGGGGTTGAGCTATTTCCCTGTTTTCCTGAGATACTCACTCAGTTCTATACACACACACACATGGTCTTAACTGTTACACTAACCAGTACACACACACATGCCTTTACTTGCCAACTTCCTATTTGCATAACCCATTCATATGAAATCTGTAAATCTGAGACACAAATTGAGCACTAATTAACTGTTAGTCATACACACCCTTGTGTGTGACACCAATTGACACTTTGGGCTTGGCTTTCGTTTGCAGCTAGCAGCAATAGCATTTTATTGCATTGCAGGGCAGCAGGCAATGCTTGCCATGCCTTGGCTTAGGAGAGCAGTAGAGAGCAGGCTGGGGCTTGGCCTTGCAGCAGCATGCCATAGCAGCAGTAGGAGCAGTGGCCAGTACTTGGTTGATGAGTGAGTGAGCCATTGTGTACTATATAGATATTAGAGTGCATGAGTTATATATATGTAGATAGCCAATTAGATGTGTATGACAGCCATATGGGATTTGATTTTGTAATTATTAAGTTAGTGAGAAAGAGAAGGTGTTTTTATGATGGGCAGAGAATAGGTAAGTGAGATCGAGTGGCTCTTGGTCGAGTACATGTATTAGATGAGGTTGGGTTAGAGGTGAATATGCCTAAGAAATTGGAATGTATCAGTTAGTGGGACAAGGGGTAGGCTTGTACCAGAGGATAGATAGGAGGACACTTGGTTCTTGCCCATGTTTAATAGTAACATGAGTGTGGTTGCATGTAGCAGGGGGATTAGAAGGATTGGAGAAACGAGAGGTTTGGATAGCCTTATGTGTGAAATGGTTGTATTAGAATTGGTATCGCTAATGTATTGGAATGGTTTGTGTCAGAGCTTGGGAGTGATATGAGGTGGATATATTGTTAGTACCATAGGATAGGAGTTGGGTCCTGCATCATTAGATGTCCAGGCCATTCATGCTTAGTCCCCTATTAGAGATACACTACATACTTGTATCAGAACACTTTGAAACACCACATGTCTGCACTTTCTATTCCTATTCACATCTACACACATCACTGTTCACTAAATTCATATCTGTACACAGACACACTATATCATAACCCTTTACACTATACCACACTCACTGATTTTCCTCACCCTCATGTGACACTGTCTACACACAATTGCCCACACACACACACATGTATCTACACCATATCATCCAATCACTGTTAACTAATTCCTTGAATCATACACGCATTGAACCCCCTTTCATATGTTCCTTGGGCCTACTAGATGCTAACATAAACTGTGTATACATATGCATGGATGAATGCATATATATGCAATATACATGTAGGAATGCAAGTTGTTAATGTAGAATAATGCCATGTATATATATAATGTATCTAATTGATTTTTAACCCATATATATATATATATATATATATATATATATATATATATATATATATATATATATATATATGTGTGTGTGTGCGTGTGTGTGTGTATGTGTGTGTGTGTGTGTGTAGGCAAGCATGAGATTATGAAATATAGGCCATGTATATATATGCTAGTATATAGGAATGCATGTCGGTAGGCAATGATATGAAATATAATGTAGTGTATAATGCATGTGATAGTGTAAGTTAATGAGTGGTATATATATGCAAGTTATAAATGCAATGTTGGATAATATGAGAATGTAATGTCAACATGTATATATATGTAATATGTGTTCTCTATGAATTGTGATGGTGTGTGTGTTGCTAGCCTAGGCTTGGTTAGGCCTAGTGAGACTTGACTAGACTAGGATTGATCTAGTTGACTAGTGTAACTGACCCAGAGTTGACCAAGTTTGACTTTGACCTAGTTTGACCTGGGAATCATGTAGTTGCATTGTAGCTTTTATTTTCCTTGTATTGAACATGTCATAACACGTATTACTCTGTTTAGGACATTGTGACTCCGGTGAAGATATCTGATATTACACTACTCTTTTCAGAGTGGCAGGTGAGTACATTCTCTGATAGTTCTCTCATTTACTTGTCAATTACTGTACTTCAGTTCTAGTTAGTTGTATGTGATTTTCTGTTATAAACACATATTGTTATTTTATAATTCATGTATACGACACATATACTTTACTCGTCTTGCCTCTACTATTCGAACCACCTATTCGCATCTTCATGTGCTGGTTGGACTTGCATTCGATTGATGTGTCGGATTATGGATTCACTTGTATTAGAATGGGCGAGGAAATACTGATTAGACATGTGAACATTCCTACTATTCGAACCACCCCTCTGTGAATGATATTCGAACGATAGCCATCCCACACTTGGCCAGGTGTGCGGTGTGCCGTATTACCCTTAGCCGTTTACATGTCTATCTCAGTATTTTAAAACACACTTGGAGAATTTATTCGAATCATTGTTAGAACATCATGTGAATCATTATTCGCACCACCTTATTCGAATCACCTTATTAGAACAATGATTATAATCACATTCGACTCATCTCGTATTAGACTCACATTGGAGATACACTTGTCTACATTTACTGTCTGGACTTATACCCTGTTACTTTAGTTCAGCTAGTTCTATTTTTACAGTCCTTATTGCCATGATTCTTCTCTTGTTTAGTTACTTACTTTCCTTGCACTTTATCTGTCTTTCTTACCATCACCTGAATATAAACTGCCATGTTTACCAATACAACTATCTATAACTGCTTTATAGTTCTTTGTTATTTACTTGGGTTTTCTAGATGAGATTGTGCTCGTTCCTGTCCTGACTGGACCTGTTGAAATTTTACAGATGATTGCCCTGAAGATACTTGCCCTACTCATTATGGACCTGACGAGGGATAGCTACCTTTGATCCCGACACTCAGGAGTGATCGGAAGACTAGCTAGTAGACTTAGTTTAGTTTTTATGTTTTAGAACTTGAATTGTAATAACTTGAAATACGAGTTGTATTTGAGTTTGTTTGAGATATTATTATTTTAGTAGTTTATAAACGTTGTTATTTAGTCTTTAGTTATAAACTTCTGTGTTATCTTATCGTGCTTAGACTGTGATTGAGATTCATTATATCTATACTCGTCCTCCATTCGGAGTTGAGATTTGACAAGTATATTATATAACTGCGTGAGTTGTTGATTAGATAGTAACCTAGGACAGCGTTCTACCGCCGACACTGCAGCGTAGGCTGGGTGCTGTTACGTACTCGTACCCTCACAGTGGGTGCGGGTCGTGACAATATATTACAGATGAATCTGATACAGACTGCTCGACCTATTATGGGGTCGAGATAGATGGAGACTTAGTCCAGGACTGTGGCCTGTTAGTTGAGCCATTAGACTTTGCACACCCAGAGTAGTATAGCTTAGTTAGGTTTGCCTGGACTGCGATCCAGCTAGTGCTTTCAGACTGTAGTATTCTATATTATATTTTGTGACTCTGTGATGTTGTTTATATCTCTGGGCTTGAGTTGGATCTTGAACTCATTTCCTGTTTCACTTCTATCATATTTCCATTTCGTTCTATCTATCCTAGTTTGTCTTGTGATTGAGTTATGCCATATTATACCTCCGTATGGAGATGGCAGGTACCCTTATATTTTGTCTAGTTGTAGTTTTTATAGATGACCTATACATCATTCTACCGTCGATTCTGCGACGTAGGCTAGACGTACCCACCTGCTCGTGTCCCTAATCAGGGTCCGGGTCGTGACAGGTGTTAAGTTAGGAGATTATCTATATCAGAGGTAATATGGACGTGATATACGATAATCAAAACCAGGAAGTTTGCTCAGTGGCGGCAAAGAAAACCTGGCAGATTCCGGCGGGGTGAAGCATTAGAGTGGAAGTTCAGAGGTATTAGTATACATGACTTGTCACCCTGGGAGATGCGATGTGAATCCACTAGGTGTTAGTAGAGTGTAAGTTCAGAGGTACTTGGTGTACATAACTCGACAGTCTAGGAAATTTAGTAGTTAAGGAAGTATGAGCATGTCTTTAAACATAGTGCTTTTTTAGAAACTTGCCATTTATGGGCATCATAAGCAAGTCTCCATTTTGTTTTTTTGAACCGGTATGCGCCGTTGGAGAAACGGACTCGATGACAAATGGGTCCTCCCATTTGGACTGGAATTTGTCGGCGGTTTTGTGAGTCATGACCATCGGTCTGCGAACGGCCAAGACAAGATCGCCTACTTAGAATGTTTTCTGCTTGACTTTATTGTTGAAAGCTCGAGAGAAGCGTGCTTGGTAGATCTCGATGCTTTGTTGAGCTTGTAAACGCTTCTCGTCTAGGGCTTCCAGTTCTTGTAGCCGTCGGCGGTAGTTATCATCCAACGTTACCCGGTAAGTAAGGGCCACTCGAAGCAAGGAGATCTGGGTCTCCAATGGGAGAACTGCCTCGCTCCCATAAACAAAAAAGAACGGTATATTTTTTGTAGTCGTCCGAATTGTAGTACAGTACACCCATAAGCATTCGCCCAGCTTTTTATTCTAGTCGTGCTTGTTCGAAGACACAAACTTTTTGAGAAGCTTGATTATGGTCTTGTTGAAAGCTTCAGCCAGACCGTTAGCCGATGGATTGTATGTCGTTGAAGCCACATTCTGAATCCGATTTTTGTCGCAGAATCGATAGAAAGCATGGCATACGAACTGTGGACCATTGTCGTGAATAATATTCTGGGACAGTCCAAAATGGTAGATGACATGATGTTTTACGAAGCTAATCATGTTTGATGTCTTTACCTTTGCAAGTGGAACAGCTTTCGCCCACTTGGAGAAGTAATCGGTGATTGCCAGTATAAACCGGTGCCCCTTGGACGACGGCGGAATAATTGGGCCGATAATTTCCATTCCCCATGCTTCAAATAGCCAAGAGGCCACTGTTGGGTGCAAGAATTCGGATGGTTGATGTATGAAGTCTGCGTGGATTTGACAAGACCTACAATTCTTTGTATAATCGACCACATCCTCTACCATCGTAGGCCAGTAATACCCCAACCGGCGGAGACGGTCCTGTAACTTTGGGATAGGTTGGTGAGCCCCGCAAACGCCATTGTGAGCCTCCCGTAGGTCTTCTTTGGCTTCTGTATCTGATAGGCAGCGTAGCAGTAGTCCGTCGTAAGATCGTCGATATAGCATTTTTGTTTTTGTATCATAAAAGAATCTAAGAGAACGCCTTCTGGTTGAAGTTGCTTCTTTCATATTCTCCGGCAGAATTTTGTAGACTGCGAAGTCGATGAATAGGAGTCTCCAATTTTGTATGTCATTGATTATCTGGGTGGAGTAACTCGTACCTAGTTGAACGTTGTTCTTGGGATAGACCAGCTCATGGCCTATCATGTCGACTAGATGATGAGCATGATTTAAAACTGCCAAGGAAGCGGCGAGGCCTGCTAGGATGTCGGGTTCAATATTTTGGAGCCTAGAAACATGCTCTATAAAGAACCCCTCCAAGGTTGCAATGATGGTAATCGCTGTCTGATGATAAGGAATCAGGTCCTCGTTGCGGACCTCGTATGAGCCTCGGATTTGATTAACAATCAACTGCGAGTCACCATACGCTTCTAGGTATTCGACCCCCACTTCTTTTGCGAGTCGGAGCCCGATGACCAGAGCATTATATTCGGCCACATTATTTGAACAGGGCTCTGTGAGAGAGTACGCCCGATTGACTACCAATCCAGAGGGAGAAATTAATACTATCCTGACGCCAACGACGATATCACCTTGGAGCCCCGTTCTTGAAGCACCGTCGAAAAACATTCACCAAATGGCATCATGTGAAGTCATGTTTGAGTTGATGACCCCGTTCCTGAATGTCTGCGGATGCCATGTTGACAGACAGTGTTCGCCAGAATATATCCCCAATGCTATCATCGAAATCGTAAGTGGGTGATTCGGATGAGTGATAATGCCACTCGTATTCCTCATCGGAGCTCTCGGGCGTTGTTGCTGGTGTAACATAACCTAGACCGTGTCTGAACTTACTGTAATAATCCTAAGGTTTCCCAGCCGGGACTGGCAACTGCAGAGGCGATCGTCGGCCGTTGCCGTAGTTCAGGACTGGGGTAGTCTCCATGTCATACCCCTGCTTTTGCATGAAGTACTTGGCTCGAAAACTATACAGGTAGAGCGGCAATCTTCCAGTGTCGGGTTCGAAATCGAACTCTTCTGGCATGAAAGGTTGAGGACCTTCTTTTCGACCGAAGATGATTGTGTGATCGCCTTGTCTTCTGCCTGGGACTAGGAAGTAGGCACCTCTGATTGGAGTAAGTTGGTTTGCGGTATAGACGGTTGTCACCTATGTGTGCAGGTTAATGTCCAGATCGTGCTCCATAGCATACATCAGATTAAGCTTATTACGCTCAGGATAGTTCAACGGCAACCTTTTATTGATGAAATAAGGTATCTTGTCCAGAGGAATTACATCATCGGCAGAGGGACTATCAACATGTGCAACCAGATATTTTGCCAGTTCAGCACCCTCTTCAGCTACCCTCTACGTGACCAGAGGCTGGGGCGACGTCCTGGGCAGCGTGACCACCAAGGGTTCTGCTCGTGGCATAGACTTGTATGAGGGTCTCGGAGCAACACTTGGCTGTCGGGTGATCTTTGGGGAGGCGGATAACCATTGGCTCGACAGATGTCACGCCCCGCTCCCGTAGGAGCGATCGTCCTCGCTAAGGCGTGATGCCGCACGAGCCTAGATTGCGCTCGTGCAAGGCGGGTTCCATAACGGCCGATTTCAGCGGCTGCGACGGGGTCGTCGCACAGAAGTCCCGTGCAGAGACATTGATTTTATAGCAGCGGAATAAGAACCAAACACAAGTTATTCAAAAGATGATCTTTATTGAATATTGAAACAAAGATTACAATGGGGCGCATGGCCAATGTTACAAGTCTCTCAAGCTCACTCAAGCTCACTTTTCTCTTATTACAAGTTCACTCTGCTCTCTCTCTCTCATCTCTCAATGTTCGTCGATCCAGCGGAAGCTTCGGGAGGCGATGTCCATACATTATGTCCCGTATAAGTCTTCACTCCATGCGGCCGCACGCTTCGAATCGCCAAGGAACTCCGTGCCTCGACGCATCCAAGCGAACTCCGCGCCACGAGCTTCTACCTGTGCCTGCACATGAAACACTGTGTGGGTGTCAGTACCACTGTACTGGTGGAGTGAGCTTCTCGCCCACCCATACAAAACCTACACGTTCATTTACTTTGTGCAGCTTAAATCCCTTTTCGATTGTCTTTCTACTCTTGCCTTAGGTTCAGTTTTAGGACCGGCGCCTTGGCGCAACTTGTGTGTCAAAACCATCCCGTGCTTGCAATGTCAACGTTACTCATACTTTGCCTCTAGACCACTTCTCGTGCCACAACGTTAACCTATCAGGTCGTGCTTGCCTTTCGGCCAAAATCAGAGACGCAACTACGCGATAGTACCCAATTTCCTTACGGTCGTGCTATAACTCCTTTGTGCCGTGCCTCGCAACTCAGTGCGACTCAACCATATCGCCGCCTCGCGGCTCGTGCCATTTGATCACCAACCGACTTTGCCTTGCGGCGGTTTCCTTGACTTAAACTCAAACAACTCAACCAACTTATGCAACTATATGCCGACAACTCAAGACTCAATGCCACATCTCGTGCCGAAGCACGTCGCCTAGGTTGTAGCCATTCTTTAAGCCCAAACATGTGTACTCTAACTTGTATACACCTTCGACAACTCAACTCAATCCAAAGGCATACCCGCGGATCTGCCGCTATGCCGACTCATCTATATGATTTGGTCACTGACTCCCAGAGCCATAGTGGACTCCTTTTTGCTGAGTATAGGATGGACCTTCTTTGGGTAGCTAGCCCTATTCCGCGTCCACCGAATACATTGCCCCAGGCGCAGCTTGGCTCCCAGAGCCTTTATGTTTCCTTAGGCCGCAATCGGTCCCGTGGCGCCACAGGTTGCCGATTCGGGGAAACTCTACCTTGTCGACAAGTTGTCCATGACCATGCAAGACCGACTCAAACTGACGTCTCACCTAGTCATTCACTTCTGGTGTTACCATCTCTTTTAGTGCCATTCCTCTCTTTTAGTGCCATTTCTCACATCTGAGATCTTGCCTCAACGACCCGTAGTCGCGGGCATTGTTCTTTCTTGCCTCAACGACCCAGTCGTGAGCATTTCTTTCTTTCTTCTTTTCTTTTAACTCAAGACAACAACTTATTTAGACACTTTCCAAAACTCAACTAATCAATCGTGGCCCGTGCCTTTAAAAACTCTAGGATCGTGCAATCGTGCCTCAACTCGACTTCCGCTCTACGCGGCGCTATCGCCCACGTCATACTTTATATGACGGACCGTGGGATCGTGGGACTATTTAAGTTGACAACCGCAGAATGAGCGGGACAGTACTTGGAACGACTCAGGTCGACCGGCATAACTTTGCCTAACTTACTCAAGCCTACACTTATCGAGCAAAGGCTGCGTTGAGCCTTGCCTCGATGGAATGTGCCGTGCACGTACTCAACTTTGGACGACCAAGTCATTTGGGTGCTTAGACTTACGCCAGCAGTCCTGCGACGCAACTTAACTCTTGGGCAAGCCAGGGCTATGCCAAGCCCTGGACGATGGGTTACCGTGCATGCTTTAACAAGCATTCACGCAGGCGACGCCTATGACTTAGGCTATTTCATAACTTTGTGTCGAAGACCAACTTTCCTTCTCCCAAGCCACGGGACGAAGGACCGAGTGTCATTTTCAAAGCACGCCGTGCAGCAACTCTAAACCGACCGTGGGACGTTTTCCATGTTCTAACTCATTTTGACCCATCGGGATTATTCCCTTAGCTATGTGGATTCATCTCTTTTATTATTAAGCCTACTTGTGCAAGTTGAAAACACGATTTATTATGTGAAGGCAAAGATGAGGCAAGTTCACCGAAACTACCCCACCTGAGCGATGTCTTCAAACGGCCGTTGCAAGGCCAAGTCCGAACGCCGTCGGCGTCTCGATTCCTCTGATTGACTGAGCGGGACGGGGCACTACAACATACACCACTCAGAACAAGTCTCGTCCTCGAGACTTACTGAGCACTTACTTATTGTCTTACCACTTTACTCAACATTCAGGAACTCTCGCATACACTCGCTTGAGAAGCGAATCGGGCCATCTCGATGACCGAGATAAACGAAAGTGAATTTGCCTAAGTCTGCGACCATCGCAATTTGATGACTTACAACGTGCCTCGTGTAACCATTCCAGTTCCATGACACGTCGAAATGGCAACCAAGACGAAGAAATGCTCGAATTGAATAAGTACAATCAACTCTAAAATGAATAAAAGGCTATTCGATAAAATCGACCCAACGCGTGCGACACGGAACTTAGAAAGATATCAAATATGGTTCGATGCCGTCGAACGATAGGGCCGCTCGATGAAATTGTCTAAGAAACACGAAAACACGAGTTAAGAAATGGTAGGATGACCTGCACTCAGAAAGTCTCGAGGACGAGACTTATTTTGAGTGGTGTATTATGTAGTGACCCGCTCCGCCCTAGCGGAACGCCGATTCCAAACGGCAAGTGCAACGACTCAAACGAGCCGTCGACCCGAAGAGTTGCTTCGACCCGATGAAGTGTCGATGCGAATCGATGCAAGGCTTGCATTGGCCCGACAAGATGAATCCAGACTTAGACTATCGAAGGCGTGCTCGGAGGATCGCTCGGCCGATGCGAACATCGCTAAGGTGGGTGGCTCCGATGAACCCGTCTGTGCTTAGCCTAGACACATAACAATGCGGACACTATCACGAGAATCGCTAGGCGATAACACCCTGCATGCTAACAAATGTTTCAACGCACCTAGCTAAGGGAATAATCCCATCTTGCATGCTTGTTTAGAACATGGAAAAGAACTTGGAAATCATAGAAATGCTCGCACCGCGCTCTATGCTCGTGCTAAGGCACAAGCTCACGTTCATGTCCCTTATACGTTCAAACAATGAAACAATGAATGGTTTACAACAATGAAACGGGAAGGCTATCAACATAGTCGCTCCGAGTAGAGTTTAGCAACATTGGAAGGCTATGGGACCGATGGGTCGCCAAGGCGACTCCTACACTGGGAGTTGCATAATGCGTGAAAGAATGAATCCACGAACGAATTAATAAATTCATGAATGACTCTATGAACGAACGAACAAGTTAAAGAATGAAATGAAAGAAAGAATACATGAAAGATAAGACATGGAAGACGCTAGCGACAGGTATGACGGGCACGTGCAACGGGGCTCGCTACCCGCGCTGTACGGACGCCAACCTGGTCGTTAACGCATTATGGCTAAGGGTTAGCCTACGGCTCGGAGATAGCCGCTAAGTTAAAATGACAAGACAATACGAAATGGTCGTGGACAAACGGCACGGGCGATGGGGGGGAATACCGTGGCCGTCGTGTGGAAGGATTCTGCGGCACGGGCGTTGGGGGGGTAAACCGTGGCCGGCCTAGGCAGAATCAACGGCGCTTACGGGCTGCTTGGGTGCGGGCTTGGGCACCAAGAGACGTAAGTAGGAGGGTATATTCAAGAGACTTAACAGGGTGTACCAGCCATCACCCTACGCTAAGTTGAGAATTGCCACAGGGGAATGTCCTAAATGGCTCGTAAAGCCAGCGACCCGTGCATGTAGATTAAGTGGACTATGCTGGTGGCAATCCACGTGCAAGTTCTTGCATTGAAATCAAAGTAATCTAAGTTAAATGAACAAGTGTCTCCTGAACATGCTTGCAAAGTAACATCCTGAACATGAACGTGCTCGAAATGTAACATGCCCGAACATGCTTGAAATGTGCCTCATGAACATGCCCGAAATATAACACTCAGAACACGCTTGAAATGTAACCTGCTGAACATGCTCGATATGTAACACTCCTGAACATGCTTGAACGAAATACCCGAAACATGCTTGAATTGTAACACTCTAAAAACGTGCCTACGACGTGTTAGAACATGCCCCCGACATGCTAGAATCCCGAGACATGGACACACACTTGATATTGAATGCGTGCATGAATCGTGTCATGTTATTATTCATGAATTGTGGTTTAACTTGGTTTACCTTGAACAGGGAAGGCCGGACGGTAAGTATGGGTAAGTCGTGCATGTATTTCTCATGCGACACTTGAATTCGGTAACACGAGATAGGCTATGCAAATTGCCATGAAATTGATCCTAAGGCAAGATTAGAAAGACAATGAATGATAGAGATGCACAAAAGATTATAGAACGTGTTTGGTAATGATGGCATTGTGGGCGAGCCAGCCTCCCCACCAGTGCATAACAATGTACTGATAACCCCACAGTATGCTTGCAGGATAGCAGGAGACGTCGGCGGGTGCGGAGCTTTCGTCGAACGTGTCAAGGCACGGAGCCAACTCTGGGGGCCTTGGAACGTTGCAAGAAGCTGAAGCACCCTATACAGGACATAATGTATCGGAACATCGCCATGTATCCTTCCATGTTGTAAGCCATTTGGCACGCCTTTTATGTTTCAGAGAGAGAGAGCTTGAGCGACTTGTAATATCGGCCTAGTGCCGCTTGTAAACTTGTTGAATATCAATAAAGAATTTGGTTTCGCTTCAATTGTGTTCATTTATATTCCGCTGCAAATGGGGACACTCTGTGCGACTCTGTGGCCTAGAACTCAAATCGGCCGTTTCTGGACTTGGCCTTGCACGGGCGCAACCTAGGCCCGTGCGGCATCACGCCTTAGCGAGGACGATCGCTCCTACGGGAGCGGGGCGTGACAACAGAGGACCTTGCATCTTCTGTTCGCCTTTGAATGGATTTCGGCAATCGAATTACCATCGGCTCCACAGAGGACCTTGCATCTTCCGTTCACCTTTGACTAGATTTCGGCAATCGGATCACCATCGGCTCCACGACAGGTTTTGGTTCCTAGCTAGACCTCGGGAGTCGGATGACCATCGGTTCCAACTACGCGGTTGGGGTGGGGGAACCGAGCACTTCTTTATGCAAAGTTGCGACAAGGGGTACGACTTTGCCTGGTTTGCAGGCCTGGAGACGAATTTTTAGAGGTTCCTCTAACCCTGTTGTGGCCTCCAATTCATTTTGTGTCCCTACATCAACTGTGTGTTGTTTAGATTTCTTATATAAACAAGCCTCAGACGAATAGTGATACTCAACCCCTTTGAAGGGATCGATGTTGGCGAATTCCGTCTTTACGAAGCCGTACTTACTGACATACTTGAAGCACTGGTGGAGCGTGGACGGCACAATCATATAGTCATGTATCCATGGACACCCCAAGAGGATATTGTAGGATGTATCTGTGTCTATGACGTAGCAGGTAACCTCCGTCTTCAGGTCGCTGATCTGACACTTCAAGTGAATCTTTTCCAGGGGATAGCTTATTCCCGAGTTAAAACTGCTAATGTCAGTGTTGGTCGATTCTAGCCGGTGCATAGGGATGCCCAGGAGTTGAAGTAAGCTTTTCGGGATGATGCTTATTGACGAGCCAGGATCGATGTACATCCGATCCACCTTGATGTCGTCGATGTATCCAGTATAGTACAAAGGGCTATCATGCAAGTTGGTTTTGATTAACATGTCCTGTGGGGTAAATACGATGTTGGGCATTACATCTGCATAATTGCTGCACTGGAGATCAGTTGATGAGTCTTCCCCTGTAGCCTTGACCTGAGCTAAGTAGGCGTCAGCATTCTAGAGCGCTTCGCTCAATGCGACGCGAATATCCTTGGAGAGCCTTAGGAGCTCATATAACGACAACTTTGCTAGCGTATTAGCTAGTTGTGCTAGTATGTCAAAGTTGTAAGGTCTTTCCAGCCCCTGAGGAGTGTCCTTACGGAGTGGCCTGTCGAAGCGGGTTTCCTTCGGCTTGGATTTGTTTGCCGGTGGAGACTGACATGGTCCCAGAATATCAGTGGCAGGCAGCGTTGTCGGCTGAGGGTCATCGACTGAATTACCCATAGTAGGCTGGAATTGTGCGCCAGACCGGGTAACAATGGTCGCCGCCTCCTCAGCTTCGGCCGAGATTGTGTGGCAGGATTTGGACTTCCCGCCCTTCTTTTTGCTAGTTGAGGATGGCACCGCCTGGGTAACTTCGAGCACTAAGTCCGGGTGGACCCACAAGACCTCTCTCGTGACGTGGTGAGAGGCAATCCAGTCATCTGGTCCCGGACAGGTGGAAGGTTCGTAACCTCTATTATTGCCCGACGAACGGGTACTACCCCGTCCTTAGTTTTCGTTGGGGGGAAGTCGTCGAACTGAACGGATACCATGTTTGCAGCCACAGTAAGTTACTCTTTAAAATTCAGCGACAGAGCAATGGAGTTGATGAGGTTCTGGATGTACCGCTTTAATATGAAGCACTTCTGTGTGGGGTGGTGGACACAGCAATGGAAGTGACAATACTTCAGATCCTTGATCTCTACCACTCGAGGCTCGTGCTCTATATCACGAAGTCGAATCCTACCCGCTTTTAGGAGCATGTCGAAGATAGGCTTGACATGGCTATCTTCAAAAGAGTATGTCATCTCCTTGGGCATCGGAACTTCGGCTTGCTTTTGTTTAGGCTTTTTGGTCGTACCAGCGACCATGGCCTATTTGCTTTTGGTGTCCCGGTTATTAGTGGTACTGCCACTATTGTTGTTATTGGAGGTGGTACTAGGACGTTTGCCCTTGTCCTCTCCATCTGGGATGTCCCAGCTGGCAAGCCTTCTTTAACTTTGCCTCCGCATTTATAGCGCTTATGATGAAAGTCGTCCAATCCCTGAATTGATCGTCGCCCATCCAGAGGCTGATTGCAGGAAGCAACTTCTTTTGGCAGATTTCGATCAAAGAGCTTTTCGGATTGCCTTGGGGAAATCTCATCACAGTTTCACGAAACCGGTCGATGTAGTTTCTTATTAGCTCCCTTTCTCCCTGAACGACGTCCATGAGAGACGATATTGTCACATCATGTCCTACTTCGTAGAACCTTTCTAGGAACATGTGTTTGAAGCCGTCAAAGGAATGGATGCAGTTGTCCGGGAGATTGCGTTACCAGTCGAACGCGACTCCCTCTAATGCTACGATAAATATTGTGTGAGGATGGCGTCATTATGCGACAAATGGTCTGTTGTGACCTCAAAATAAGTCATGTACCGGCTAGCAGAGGTCTTCCCATCATATGAATCGATATGAAACGATTTGTACCACGGAGAAAAAAGAACGTCTCTCCATGCAACGGGATACGGCTGCCGTATTCTGAGATCCCGGGAGGAGTCTCGGGCGTTGAACATTGCTTGAAGCTCCTGAACTTCTCTTCTTGCCTCCCTGGCCTCGTCTACAGCTGAGGGAGCGGATATTCCAGGAGGATTATTGCCTAGAGAAGGAGCAATCATGTTTGAGTCCGCGTTGACTGTGAGGCCTAAACTTGTTTGTCCAGGTGTCCTTGCTGGTTGAGTTGGCAAGGCAGCCTTGATCTCGTCTACTGACTTGTCCACGGTTAGGATCATGGCTTCAAGTGCTTCTAGACGTTGTCGATCACTAGGCCTTTTGTGATCATCTTCCGCCATAAATACCGTCTACACGTGGGGAGAGACGGAAGGGACCGTAGAGGATGTGCTTTTAGTGTCGTACCCTCGTACAGAGAAATCGTCGGGGAACGTCAGAATGTCCTCCTCCTCGTACTCGGAAGGGGTGCTACCCCCTGCGCAGGAAACTGCATCGTTTTGTCGAAGGCGGTCACCCTCGAGGACGTCCAAGTCTGTTGCATAATTACAATGGATCGCTACCCCCTGTGCATCCTCATGGAACACTGGGTTGTCGCATACGTTCAGGGGACTACCACCCCCGGCTTCGTTCACCCCCAGGGACATCGATGATGAACCCCCGGGTGTTGGAAGACTCTTTCTTGAATGGGTGCCTAGGTCGACACCCCCCGAGATCGTCGGCGGCAATTTTCCAGATGAGAGTTTCTTTGTTGTGCTGGCTGAGGTTGCCGAGCTGGAGGAGCCTGTCTTCTTTCCTCCCTTGTCGGCAGGAATCTTCCGAGTTGAATTACAGGAGGCGAAAGAAAATTCCTCGTCTCCCAAAATTTGTACTTGTTTTTCGAGTTGTCGTCGGACAGGTGCTGGCTGGTACAGTCATTGGAAGACGGACTGCAGGTCTTTAGGTGCTGCCGACTTGTTACAGCAGCAGTTGATGAAGACTTGGGTACAGTGATGTCCTAGAGAGGGCTCACCGTACACCAAGGTTGCCTCTCTCTCTCCTTGTGTTTGTGGTTGAGTACTTCTCGTAAGTCGAGGGCAGGTTGATCTACCTTTGCATCCGTTTTGTGGGCCGGGTATCCCGGGCTCACGGGTGCGTAGGTATCATGTTTGCTCCCTGATCTAAGGCTAGTAAAAGCACTTGCTCTAGATCATTGTGGGGAGACTCTTAGGACCTACCTTGTCCGTTTGCCGTTGTGAGGACCCTAATTTTTGGGAATTATTTTTTATTTTATTTTATAGTATTTCTAATTATTAGGTTATATTGTATATTTAATTAGGATTTTATATGTACTTTTTGTGTCTTTGATTGTTGGAGCACAAGACATGCCCATCTCTCGAAACGTCCTTTATGAGTTTTGTAGTAGACAGGATGACCTTCAATTTGATATATCATGTCCCATTCGAACTTGTCCCCTAGCATTCTTTTGGCTTCGCACAATTTTGGGCCAATTTAGGCCATTTGATTATTTACCGTAATTCTAGACCGAACTTCCAATTTGAGTGCAGGACTCGACATCAATCAAAACCAGTTGACTCAATATATGGTTTTGACCCATTTTGAGTCTACGACACACATGCCAAGGGTGTGCCACTTGTCACGCCCCAGAACCAGAATACTGGAGAGCGGGGGCAGACATAGCCAGCTACGTATAACGGAATGGAATCCACACCACTATACGGTCACGGCTGTCTAGATATGTGAGGGTTTCACTACAATCCATCAGTCTCTTAAGGTCATAAAATAGCCTATTGTCTCAATCTCAACCAACTAATAATAATTACAAGATATCAGATCACCAAATATACAATTGTAAGGCGTCCCAAATAATACATATCCAGAAGATCATGAAGCTAGTCATTACAAAATGTGAGGACTAGCAAGAGTTCAGTCATACATGATTAACCCCCGGGGCTTGTTAATCATGTTACAGCCCGTAGGCAGACAGTAAGTAAGTACAATCAAGCTAACACTTGCTCGTCGGCTAAACGCCTCAAAAGAATAATTTACAATATTACAGTGGGAGAACAAAAGAAACCCACTCGATGCCCTGGTTACGCCTGGTGACCACCATCGGGCTGGAAGACAGGTAGATCCTTTGCTGCTGCTCCGGTATCTGGCCATACAAAACCAGCTGGGTCAAACCCCAGGAAGAGCAAGTGCCACAAAGGAGGCCACAAAATAAGAACCAAAGCCAGCAAATTAGCACAATAATGTAATTACATAATAAGAGACAGTGATTTAAGAAAAGCATGATGGGTAATTATAAAAGACAATCTTGCATAGAATCACTAAAAGATAAGACATATGGAAAAGCATGACAGGATGATATACGATGAGATAACCATGGGACTATTCAGATAGCTAGGTTACAACCCGTAAACCAAACAAGGACCGGGGTTGTAACCCTTCGTCTGAACGGAACTTGGTTTCTCTCACCATTTATCGGCAAGATAAATATAAGAAATCAGGTCAAGTAACAATCTGGAGTGACAATCATTACAGTGATAATCTGGAGTGACAATCATTATAGTGACAATCTGGAGTGACAATCATTATAGTGACAATCTTACAATCAATCAATTCGAGACAATACTATACTGGACTAGACTCCATCCAAGCAATCACGGCCAATCATTGCCTACGTCTTTCTACATTAACTAACTAGGGTTATCACAATCCTAGTTACTAGCAAGATGCAATGAGATGCTCCAAGTAGTCACAGGCCCTGCAGCTATCCAGGTTATCCAGGCAATCATTATAGTGACAATCTGGAGAGTACAATGCATTATAGTGACAATAGAGTTCAATCATTTAAGTGACAATGGTGGGTGCCCCACATAACGGTGGGCTGGAAATGTGCCTTACTCGTCGGCAGGCTACAAGTCCAATCATTTGCGACCGGGATAACGGGATCGCCTGTAACTGGGGAACATCTCTTCATGACTAGTGAATTATACTAATTATTAACCTTAGTCCAATTCAGTAGGTACTCCTGACCGTGGTACTCAGGAGTCCCATCCTAGACATGATGCAAGACAGGACAAGTGGATTTAACAATCAAGCAAGAAAGAACCACCCACGGTGTCAAGGCAAGTCCAGTTAAGTTATCAAGATAAATCATGTCAGGGTACTTGTCTGGAGTGCGCCATGACGGGCCACTATCATGTCAGGTTGGTCATGTCAGGAGTGCACCACTACGGGTCACTGTCGTGTCAGGTTGGTCATGTCAGGAGTACACCACTACGGGTCACTGTCGTGTTATGCTAGTTCCTTGTCATACCATGCCAAGTACAATAGTCAATCCAAACGTAATAAGTAAAATCAAGTTCATGACAAAAGGCGTAAGGATATAAAATAGACGTAAAATATCTAATAAAATACCAATATATATATAGGGCTATAGAAGAGCCAAGCTTAAAGAAATAACCAAAACTCCAAAAGCCAATGGATTGCGCAAGGGGTCAGGGAGTTGGATTGCGCAGGTGTCAGTTGCGCAGGGTGCCAAGTGCGCAGGGGCACAGGGCACAGGGGCAGATTGCGCATGAACATACTGTACAGAAGTGAACTGCGCATGGGTGGATTACGCAGGAACAGACTGCGCAGAAGTCAACTGCGCATGGGTGGATTGCGCAGGGGTTACTTTGCGCATGGCTGGCTTGCGCATGGATGGCTTGCGCCAGCGCAATCCAGCGTAACGCAAAGCATTGGCTGAGGTCATGCGCAATCGGTCCTGCGCTAAAGAGCACAGGCCGGGGGGGTGCGCAAACGGTCAAGTGCTAAAGAGCACTGGCCGAGAGCCTTCACCAAGGCTGAGACGAACTCCTCAAGAACACCAAAAACTTCAAATATTCATAACTTAGCCAAATCAAAACCAAATCTAGATTTTCAAAGTTCTAACTTGAGTAAAATCGAATTCTCTTCCACATGGAAGCATCAAAACAAACTAAAATCCAAGTTAAATAGATCAAAATCATGCAAATCCAAAAATAGTAAAAACCTAGATCTAGAACAATGGAAGCTCCAAATCACAAAATGTCAAGTTCTAAAGTTGTTCTCTATGGCCTAATCTAGTTAATGGACAAATAAAAAGTAGTGCTTATTTGATGGCAAGGTGCACTTGCCTATGGGTTGGGGAGTTGTGTGGAAGAATATCACGACCCGTTACCCAAATTGTTGGGCCGGGCCGAGCCATGTCCAGCCTACGCTTAAGATAAAGCGCAGTAAGCTGTTCTAGAGATAACAAGACAAGACTAAATGTGCTAACAGTTCTATAAGTGAAGAAGAATCATAAATGCTCCAAACACAAAAGTCGTCGTATATAGTGAAATATCCAAGTACAAGTAAACTGAAATGTAAAACTGGATACATGTCCAGTTACAAAATGATATAGTCTAATACATGACTACACTAAGTATCCCAAGCAGCTAAGCAAACTAGACGAGTCTCCCCGCAGGAACATCCTCGTAAAGCAGAGTCGGGTCCTCGGAAGTAACTCCATAATACGAATCACAGAGCAACTCCTCCTCAGTAAATATACCTACAACGTTATCCTGTCAGGACGGGAGCAAGTACTAAATCTGGCAAACTAGCATATGAAACATGGAAATGAACATGAGAGAAATAACTGGAAAGCATGGCATCACACAGTCTATCATGGCAAGGACACATATGTCATAGAGACAGATGTATATGTAATGTTTAAAACTGTAGCAGGTACGTGATCGATCAATAGGTGTACAATGTACCGAGGCACAATGTAAATAAAATGTACATACGTACAAGTGTAAAGGCGATATATGTACACACGTACAAATACAGCTTGGAGAGTAAGGCCTACGGCGCAGTATCATATAAAATGTAACTTTGCTCGATACTGAAGAGGGGGTATGATCACGTACTCTACTATCAGTTTCCCCATAACCCATATTCTAATCATGTGAGAGATACATCAAGACTGTTCTAAGCATGGTAGTAACTGAAAGTACAACATGTAGAGATCTAACTTGCTACCCCAAGGATCAGCATTTAACATGGTGGGGTTTGCAGTTCATTTTATGTGACAATATGTAAAGTTCGTAGAAAGTACTTGCCTCTAGCAAAGCAAAACAAAACAAGCTGCGATAACAATGCTATGGATGTCTGGTAGCTCGTCACTGTAGAAGTAAAATATAATAACTTAGTTTTACACTAAGCTAAATCACTAGGACACCAATTGGTGCGACACGACTTGTGACTGGGTACCTAGCCAAAATGATGACTTGGCATAGGAGACCAATGTGGGGTGACGCACTATGTTAACTAACTTTCTAGGGTCTTTACACTAGTGAGGGATGGGGTTCAATACGACTAAAACTCCAAATAACACAAAAAGCTACAAGTCGTAATTAATCAATAAATAAATTAAAAGATCATTGTGTTCTAATAATTTTAGAGATAGACAGAAAGCCTAGTTTTACATAAAACAAAGTACCAAAACAATCCTTGCTAATTATAAAAATTTATTATAATTTTTTCTGGAATTTATTAACCCGTACAAATATTTTATAAAAATCAGTTTTCCTAAGTATACAGAAAATGAGTTTTGGTTTCATATGCCAAACTAGGGGCAAAACAGTAAATTAAATACTACAAAATTTATACTAAATTAGCTAACTTAACATAGTATCTAAAAACTATTTTTCCATAATTTTAGCAATACTTTAAGTATTTTTAGAAAATCAAAAACAGCAATGCACACAATAATTAATTATCTGCGTATTTTGTCCATGTATATAATTTGAACCAAAGTTCAAATACAGGACCCAAGGCCATGAATCAAGTCCAATATGACTTGTACAGGTCTTGAATGTGTGAAAACACATTTGAGCCCAAATACCCATGCTAGGCTTGGACACCAAATGGTTGCAGTAATTTAAATACACAAAAATACAAATTGATAAAAGTGCAAAGTAAATATTATTATTTTAATAAGGCAAAATTATACATAGTAGTTACAAAAGTATGACAACTTATTTTATAAAGATAATTTACACAAAGTAAAGTAAAACACATATATAAAAGTACATCTACAATATTTATATTTATACATAAATATATAGATATTTATAGCAAGGATATATATACATCCATATATTAAAAGTTACATATATATATATATGTAAGAAAATAATTAATTTATAAAGTATATATATAATGTTTATATACAAATATATATATATATATATATATAAAACATTTGATAATAAAGTGTATAAATTAATATATATACACACATGATAAATATATACATATATAAATATAATTTACTAACTATAAAATATATACATATATACTGTTAAAACAGTATATATACATATATACTAATATATATATATATATATATATACATATATATATATATAAAAACAGCAAAAGAAAAAGAAAAGAAAAAGAAAAAGAAAAAAAGAAAAGGAAAAGAAAAAGAAACAACAGCACAGGGGGGCTCGAACCCGAGTCTCTGGAAGAGGGGGGGTTTCTAAACTGTGCGGGCTGGCCAGTAGGCCAGTCCGGCCGGTCTGTTAGGGAAGGGGGTTTGATTAATTTATTTTAGTCTGGTTTTTAATGGGTCTAAACCTGAAAAGTCCATTCGTTGCGTCTCTGTGTCCAGACAGTTTAGGACACGAGCACACACGAGTCCTGTGTCCTGGGCGTGCACGATACGCACGAGTCCAGTTGGCCGTGTCCGAGCTTACCATTAGGTTCGTCGGGACCAGGCGAGTCCGTGTCCGCGTACACGTGACACAAATCGAAGGGAGGAGGGTGTGACACGTACGTGTCCGAAGTTGGGCTGCTGTCGAGGAGGCGATCGACGGCTGGGGGCGTCGGGACGGCGGCGCTTGGGTGGCGCTGGACGCGGCTCGTCGAGGCGGACGTGATGGTGGTGGTTGTTTGCTGTGAGGGTGGGTGTAGGCGTCGGGACAGGGCTTCGCCGGAGTTTGGGTTCCGACTAGGAAGTTGGGGAAGAGTGGGGCGGTGGTGGTCGTCGTGGGGTGTAGATCTAGGGTTTTAGGTCTGGGGGTCGATGGGGGTTTTATAGGGGGAGTTAAGGCGGTCGGGGCAGCCGAGAATGGCAGGGACAGGGCGGCGTGGCGGTCGTTGGGGCAGTCGGGGCAGTCGTCGGGGGTGGGTAGGTAGTTTAGCACTTAGGTTCTTAGGTTTTAGGTTATTTACAAATAGGTCCTAATCAGGTTAAAATGCAAATGATAATTTGCATTCCGCATTCAAAACAAATGGTAAATTACAAAATGCTATAAAAACAATTTAATAAATTGCATAACCATATCAAAACAATTCTAAAATTTACAAAATGATATTAAAATATTTAAATAATTTGCAAAATGCTATTTTTGTATATTTAAAACTCATTAAAATTTATTTAAAAATTCTAGAAAATTCCTAAAATCATATTAAATTATTTTAAAACTAATAATGACATTTAATAATTAATTAACACTAGTTTAAAAAATTTTGAAAAAAATTAGGGGCTTACAAGTCTTCCCTCCTTGAAAAATTTTGTCCTCGAAATTCACAAGGATTGAAGACTCTACAATATTCTAACGTAGCAAGCAAGGCAACAAAAGACTAAGGCTGCAATCAAAACTAACCTCTAAGGTATCAAGCGGGAACGGGTGGTTCCCTTGGCTACTGGGCAGTCCCGAATCTGATGGATGGCAGATCCACAAACTAAGCACTGCTTCAACCTCTTCCTGCAGACGGCGAAGTCATGACCGGGTCTTCCGCAGAAAGAACACATGGCTCCCTTCTGCTGCTGAGTCGGAAGCGGCCCTCTAGACTTCGCTACTGGACACTCTCGAAGCTGATGGGTGGGAGACCCACAAGCCAAACACTGACCCAACCTCTTCCTACAAACAAGAGAGTCATGGCCTGGCCTCTTACAGTATACACAAAAAGCTCCCTTCGGCTGCTGTCGGGGTCCCGGGGTTCTAACTGGCGGAGTCTGATGATGGGGTGTAGGGGGACGATAAGTCTGCTGGGGTGGCGTCGGCGCTTTCTGCTGGAAAGCCTGACGCTTGGACGGTCCCTCATGATGTACAGAAGCTGGCCTCTTGCTAGACAGAAGACGCTCCTCAATGCTCCGGGCTAACTCTAGGCTCTGGTAGTAGTCAGTCGTACCGTTTGCCACTATAAGGATGCCAATGTCTGGAACTAGACCATGGCAAAATCTACGGGTCATCTCCTCTGGATCAACAACCAGACTAGGAGCGAAACGGCTCAGGCGACTAAACTCTGCCGCATACTCGTCAACAGAACGGTTCCAAGCTACTCGTACTAGGGGTATAGTGATAGGGGGTGGTGGAAGTATCGGGGCCTGCTGGGACTGGGATGTGGGAGGTGGTGGAGGTATCTGGGTCTGTGGATCTGTGGAGTGGAGAAATGTGGTAGGTGGAGGTGTGTCAGTCGACTGGTCAGCTGACTGGATAGGGAGTGCCCCATTCTCGGGAGTAATATGCTGGGATGAACGAGTAAGCACCATCTAGATAAAGACTTATAAGGACTTTGTTTTAAAGTAAGCAATTATAGGCAAGAAAATCTAATTATAATAGCAAATATGTGATGCATTTCCTATGTTGCAATCCTAGCATTCCTCTAGGTGTTCTAAGCGTCTTTTCTAATGTTGTCTAATTACCTTAAGTTCCTAATTGCAGGCCTGCTTGGTACAATAACGTAACCAAACAGTTTAGTCAGGACCTTGCATGGGCCGCCAAAAAACATGTCACGACCTGTTACCCAAATTGTTGGGCCGGGCCGAGCCATGTCCAGCCTACGCTTAAGATAAAGCGCAGTAAGCTGTTCTAGAGATAACAAGACAAGACTAAATGTGCTAACAGTTCTATAAGTGAAGAAGAATCATAAATGCTCCAAACACAAAAGTCGTCGTATATAGTAAAATATCTAAGTACAAGTAAACTGAAATGTAAAACTGGATACATGTCCAGTTACAAAATGATATAGTCTAATACATGACTACACTAAGTATCCCAAGCAGCTAAGCAAACTAGACGAGTCTCTCCGCAGGAACATCCTCGTAAAGCAGAGTCGGGTCCTCGACAGTAACTCCATAATACGAATCACAGAGCAACTCCTCCTCAGTAAGTATACCTACAACGTTATCCTGTCAGGACGGGAGCAAGTACTAAATCTGGCAAACTAGCATATGAAACATGGAAATGAACATGAGAGGAATAACTGGAAAGCATGGCATCACACAGTCTATCATGGCAAGGACACATATGTCATAGAGACAAATATATATGTAATGTTTAAAACTGTAGCAGGTACGTGATCGATCAATAGGTGTACAATGTACCGAGGCACAATGTAAATAAAATGTACATACGTACAAGTGTAAAGGTGATATATGTACACACGTACAAATACAGCTTGGAGAGTAAGGCCTACGGCGCAGTATCATATAAAATGTAACTTTGCTCGGTACTGAAGAGGGGGTATGATCACGTACTCTACTATCAGTTTCCCCATAACCAATATTCTAATCATGTGAGAGATACATCAAGACTGTTCTAAGCATGGTAGTAACTGAAAGTACAACATGTAGAGATCTAACTTGCTACCCCAAGGATCAGCATTTAACATGGTGGGGTTTGTAGTTCATTTTATGTGACAATATGTAAAGTTCGTAGAAAGTACTTGCCTCTAGCAAAGCAAAACAAAATAAGCTGCGATAACAATGCTATGGATGTCTGGTAGCTCATCACTGTAGAAGTAAAATATAATAACTTAGTTTTACACTAAGCTAAATCACTAGGACACTAATTGGTGCGACACGACTTGTGACTGGGTACCTAGCCAAAATGATGACTTGGCATAGGAGACCAATGTGGGGTGACACACTATGTTAACTAACTTTCTAGGGTCTTTACACTAGTGAGGGATGGGGTTCAATACGACTAAAACTCCAAATAACACAAAAAGCTACAAGTCGTAATTAATCAATAAATAAATCAAAAGATCATTGTGTTCTAACAATTTTAGAGATAGACAGAAAGCCTAGTTTTACATAAAACAAAGTACCAAAACAATCCTTGCTAATTATAGAAATTTATATAATTTTTTCTGGAATTTATTAACACGTACAAATATTTTATAAAAATCAGTTTTTCTAAGTATACAGAAAATGAGTTTTGGTTTCATATGCCAAACTAGGGGCAAAACAGTAAATTAAATACTACAAAATTTATACTAAATTAGCTAACTTAACATAGTATCTAAAAACTATTTTTCCATAATTTTAGCAATACTTTAAGTATTTTTAGAAAATCAAAAACAGCAATGCACACAATAATTAATTATCTGTGTATTTTGTCCATGTATATAATTTGAACCAAAGTTCAAATACAGGACCCAAGGCCATGAATCAAGTCCAATATGACTTGTACAGGTCTTGAATGTGTGAAAACACATTTGAGCCCAAATACCCATGCTAGGCTTGGACACCAAATGGTTGCAGTAATTTAAATACACAAAAATACAAATTGATAAAAGTGCAAAGTAAATATTATTATTTTAATAAGGCAAAATTATACATAGTAGTTACAAAAGTATGACAACTTATTTTATAAAGATAATTTACACTAAGTAAAGTAAAACACATATATAAAAGTACATCTACAATATTTATATTTATACATAAATATATAGATATTTATAGCAAGGATATATATACATCCATATATTAAAAGTTACATATATATATATATATATATATATATATATATATATATATATATATATATATATGTAAGGAAAATAATTAATTTATAAAGTATATATATAATGTTTATATACAAATATATATATATATATAGAAAACATTTGATAATAAAGTGTATAAATTAATATATATACACACATGATAAATATATACATATATACATATATAAATATAATTTACTAACTATAGAATATATACATATATACATATATACTGTTAAAACAGTATATATACATATATACTAATATATATATATATATATACATATATATATATATATATATAAAAACAGCAAAAGAAAAAGAAAAGAAAAAGAAAAAGAAAAAAAGAAAAGGAAAAGAAAAAGAAACAACAGCACAGGGGGGCTCGAACCCGAGTCTCTGGAAGAGGGGGGGTTTCTAAACTGTGCGGGCTGGCCAGTAGGCCAGTCCGGCCGGTCTGTTAGGGAAGGGGGTTTGATTAATTTATTTCAGTCTGGTTTTTAATGGGTCTAAACCCGAAAAGTCCATTCGTTGCGTCTCTGTGTCCAGACAGTTTAGGACACGAGCACACACGAGTCTTGTGTCCTGGGCGTGCACGATGCGCACGAGTCCAGTTGGCCGTGTCCGAGCTTACCATTAGGTTCGTCGGGACCAGGCGAGTCCGTGTCCGCGTACACGTGACACAAATCGAAGGGAGGAGGGTGTGACACGTACGTGTCCGAAGTCGGGCTGCTGTCGAAGAGGCGATCGACGGCTGGGGGCGTCGGGACGGCGGCGCTTGGGTGGCGCTGGACGCGGCTCGTCGAGGCGGACGTGATGGTGGTGGTGGTTTGCTGTGAGGGTGGGTGTAGGCGTCGGGACAGGGCTTCATCGGAGTTTGGGTTCCGACTAGGAAGTTGGGGAAGAGTGGGGCGGTGGTGGTCGTCGTGGGGTGTAGATCTAGGGTTTTAGGTCTGGGGGTCGATGGGGGTTTTATAGGGGGAGTTAAGGCGGTCGGGGCAGCCGGGAATGGCGGGGGCAGGGCGGCGTGGCGGTCGTCGGGGCAGTCGGGGCAGTCGTCGTGGGTGGGTAGGTAGTTTAGCACTTAGGTCCTTAGGTTTTAGGTTATTTACAAATAGGTCCTAATCAGGTTAAAATGCAAATGATAATTTGCATTCCGCATTCAAAACAAATGGTAAATTACAAAATGCTATAAAAACAATTTAATAAATTGCATAACCATATTAAAACAATTCTAAAATTTACAAAATGATATTAAAATATTTAAATAATTTGCAAAATGCTATTTTTGTATATTTAAAACTCATTAAAATTTATTTAAAAATTCTAGAAAATTCCTAAAATCATATTAAATTATTTTAAAACCAATAATGATATTTAATAATTAATTAACACTAGTTTAAAAAATTTTGAAAAAAATCAGGGGCTTATAAAGAAGGAAGAAGATGGAGAAGTTAATGGAGAATAAAGAGGAGAGAGAAAGGTTGGTGGAGATATAATGAGGGTGGGTGTGTTGTGTTGATGGTAGAGTATAGGTTAAAATGTACCAATTCATATTAAAAAACCTAATCAAACCAAACCAATTAAAACCGAGCCGAGCCGAAACCCGAAATACGAGAAAACCAAAATCCTGCAAGTCGAGAAAATAAAATATGTGCCAAAATCAAATTACGAGTACAAATATAAAATACAGGAAATACGGAAAATGAGGGTGACAACTCTACCCACCTTAAAAGAATTCCGTCCTCGAAATTTAATCAAGGAGCTAGAGATTGTCACGACAAGCTATACTAAGCACAGACAAGCTACACTAAGCAGTTTAATCATACAATCATACAATGCAAGCAAGGAAGGGAAAACGTAAGGCATAAGAAAGACATTATACCTCACGAGTCAAACAAGTCGGGATATCGTGATCGGATGTCATCCTCACACTCCCACGTTTGACTCTCCCAAGGGGCGATGAACTCAAGCAACATGAACTAAACTGATAGTCTTGAGCTTGAGGTCTCTCCCCTTGGTCAAACAGGGACACGAGCCTTTCCTCATACGAAAAGGTTGGTACCAATAACCGTTTTCGAATGATCTAGGACATGGCTCGGGCCCGGGATGTACCGTTGTAATTAGGATACATGAAATACGTTATGCACCCCGCATAATGACGGTAGAAAAGCAAGATGAGAGGACACATATACCTCTCGGTCGATTCTGAACCTGAGCCTGGGCTAGGGCAAACTGCCGCGGGTTTTGCTGCTGGAAAGCCTGGGCCTGAGTTGGTAATGGACCAGGGAACGGGAGCTGTTGTTGCTGGTGAACTGGAGCTTGTACTGGTGCTGGTGCTGGTCCCCTAACCGAGGGACTAGATACTGTCGATGCTGAATCAACTCTGAAAGGGCAGGACCCTACCCTATGATCCGGTGCTCCACACAATAAACACAATCCTAATGCCTTGCGACACTCCGCTACCACGTGTCCAGGCTTCCCACAATAAGAACAGCCTACGACGGAAGACTGCGCTTGCTTCTGTTTCTGTGGAGAGTACGTCGGGGTTGAGTGCTGGTCCGACGTAACTGAAGCTGCACGCCTCGGAGCTCCAATAGTTAAAGTCCTAGCTGCTGGGGCTGGTACTGAAGACTGATTCATCCGACTATGGGACCGCTTCCGACCTCCGGTCCTGTCCACTATTCTCTGGGAGGTATACTCGTGCCTCCTAGCTGCTCGCAAGACGGCATCAAAAGTTCTGTGCTCGAACTGTTCTACTGCTAATATGATCTCCAAGTGGAGCCCCTGCTGGAACCGCTGGGCCCTATCAAACTCGGTCGCCACCAAGGTGGGAGCAAACCGACTGAGTCTGGAAAACTCCGATGCATAACTGTCGACTGTCCTGCCTCCTTGCTTCAAGTTGGCAAATCTGGTCTGCAAGTCATATCGAGCCACCGCGTCGAAATACTTGGTCTGGAACCTTTCGCTAAACACTGCCCAGGGAACAGGTGCTATCAATCCCACCGCTTGTATGGCCCACCAGTTGCGGGCTAGATCTAATAACTGCAGGCGCACCACCGCCACCTTCTCGTCTTCTGGAGTCTTCGCGGCCTCTAGAATAACTTCTGTATCCTGGAGCCAAGCATCTGCGGCAATGGCATCCTCGGTGCCGTCGAAGAATGGAGGGTTCAGGCGCTTGAAACTGTTGGCTATACTGTTTCCTCGGGGTCCACTTCTATTCAGAGCATCTTCCACTGCCTGATGCAAGGCATCGCCTCTACGATCTTGGGAAGCTAACAATGATCTGATGAGGCCCACCAAAGTGCCATTATCAGGATCTACAGGCTGGACTGACTGAACTGGCGGCTCTCCTCCAGTAGGTACGACTCGGGAGGCTACTCCTGAGTGTTGGGCTTGATCCCCGGGCTGCTGATCAACAGGAGGTGCTCCACCTTGCTGATCGGCGGGGTCAGGTGTAGTGCCGCTGAAGAAGACGACAAGGGAACAATAAGGAAGGACCAGGACAGATCAACGATTACAAGCATGTGATCAGGACAAGAATTTTTAGGAATCAAGAGGATACGAGCAGAGATCAAGGGCGAGTACGGATTGAGACATCTATCTGGTAAACCCCCACATATCTTGATTAACAAGACCTGCATGGGCCACCACTTAAACCATGTCACGCCCCAGAACCAGAATACTGGAGAGCGGGGGCAGACATAGCCAGCTACGTATAACGGAATGGAATCCACACCACTATACGGTCACGGCTGTCTAGATATGTGAGGGTTTCACTACAATCCATCAGTCTCTTAAGGTCATAAAATAGCCTATTGTCTCAATCTCAACCAACTAATAATAATTACAAGATATCAGATCACCAAATATACAATTGTAAGGCGTTCCAAACATTACATATCCAGATGATCATGAAGCTAGTCATTACAAAATATGAGGACTAGCAAGAGTTCAGTCATACATGATTAACCCTCGGGGCTTGTTAATCATGTTACAGCCCGTAGGCAGACAGTAAGTAAGTACAATCGAGCTAACACTTGCTCGTCGGCTAAACGCCTCAAAAGAATAATTTACAATATTACAGTAGGAGAACAAAAGAAACCCACTCGATGCCCTGGTTACGCCTGGTGACCACCATCGGGCTGGAAGACAGGTAGATCCTTTGCTGCTGCTCCGGTATCTGGCCATACAAAACCAGCTGGGTCAGACCCCAGGAAGAGCAAGTACCACAAAGGAGGCCACAAAATAAGAACCAAAGCCAGCAAATTAGCACAATAATATAATTACATAATAAGAGACAGTGATTTAAGAAAAGCATGATGGGTAATTATAAAAGACAATCTTGCATAGAATCACTAAAAGATAAGACATATGGAAAAGCATGACAGGATGATATACGATGAGATAACCATGGGACTATTCAGATAGCTAGGTTACAACCCGTAAACCAAACAAGGACCGGGGTTGTAACCCTTCGTCTGAACGGAACTTGGTTTCTCTCACCATTTATCGACAAGATAAATATAAGAAATCAGGTCAAGTAACAATCTGGAGTGACAATCATTACAGTGATAATCTGGAGTGACAATCATTATAGTGACAATCTGGAGTGACAATCATTATAGTGACAATCTTACAATCAATCAATTTGAGACAATACTATACTGGACTAGACTCCATCCAAGCAATCACGGCCAATCATTGCCTACGGCTTTCTACATTAACTAACTAGGGTTATCACAATCCTAGTTACTAGCAAGATGCAATGAGATGCTCCAAGTAGTCACAGGCCCTGCAGCTATCCAGGTTATCCAGGCAATCATTATAGTGACAATCTGGAGAGTACAATGCATTATAGTGACAATAGAGTTCAATTATTTAAGTGACAATGGTGGGTGCCCCACATAACGGTGGGCTGGAAATGTGCCCTACTCGTCGGCAGGCTACAAGTCCAATCATTTGCGGCCGGGATAACGGGATCGCCTGTAACTGGGGAACATCTCTTCATGACTAGTGAATTATACTAATTATTAACCTTAGTCCAATTCAGTAGGTACTCCTGACCGTGGTACTCAGGAGTCCCATCCTAGACATGATGCAAGACAGGACAAGTGGATTTAACAATCAAGCAAGAAAGAACCACCCACGGTTTCAAGGCAAGTCCAGTTAAGTTATCAAGATAAATCATGTCAGGGTACTTGTCTGGAGTGCGCCACGACGGGCCACTATCATGTCTGGTTGGTCATGTCAGGAGTGCACCACTACGGGTCACTATCGTGTCAGGTTGGTCATGTCAGGAGTACATCACTATGGGTCACTGTCGTGTTATGCTAGTTTCTTGTCATACCATGCCAAGTACAATAGTCAATCCAAACGTAATAAGTAAAATCAAGTTCATGACAAAAGGCATAAGGATATAAAATAGACGTAAAATATCTAATAAAATACCAATATATATATAGGGCTATAGAAGAGCCAAGCTTAAAGAAATAACCAAAACTCCAAAAGCCAATGGATTGCACAAGGGGTCAGGGAGTTGGATTGCGCAGGTGTCAGTTGCGCAGGGTACCAAGTGCGCAGGGGCACAGGGCACAGGGGCAGATTGCGCATGAACATACTGCGCAGAAGTGAACTGCGCATGGGTGGATTGTGCAGGAACAGACTGTGCAGAAGTCAACTGCGCATGGATGGATTGCGCAGGGGTTACTTTGTGCATGGCTGGCTTGCGCATGGATGGCTTGCGCCAGCGCAATCCAGCGCAGCGCAAAGCACTGGCTGAGGTCATGCGCAATCGGCCCTGCGCTAAAGAGCACAGGCCGGGGGGGTGCGCAAACGGTCAAGTGCTAAAGAGAACTGGCCGAGAGCCTTCACCAAGGTTGAGACGAACTCCTCAAGAACACCAAAAACTTCAAATCTTCATAACTTAGCCAAATCAAAACCAAATCTAGATTTTCAAAGTTCTAACTTGAGTAAAATCGAATTCTCTTCCACATGGAAGCATCAAAACAAACTAAAATCCAAGTTAAATAGATCAAAATCATGCAAATCCGAAAATAGTAAAAACCTAGATCTAGAACAATAGAAGCTCCAAATCACAAAATGTCAAGTTCTAAAGTTGTTCTCCATGGCCTAATCTAGTTAATGGACAAATAAAAAGTGGTGCTTATTTGATGGCAAGGTGCACTTGCCTATGGGTTGGGGAGTTGTGTGGAAGAAGGAAGAAGATGGAGAAGTTAATGGAGAATAAAGAGGAGAGAGAAAGGTTGGTGGAGATATAATGAGGGTGGGTGTGTTGTGTTGATGGTAGAGTGTAGGTTAAAGTGTACCAATTCATATTAAACCAAACCTAATCAAACCAAACCAATTAAAACCGAGCCGAGCCGAAACCCGAAATACGAGAAAACCAAAATCCCGCAAGTCGAGAAAATAAAATACGTGCCAAAATCAAACTACGAGTACAAATATGAAATACAGAAAATACGGAAAATGAGGGTGACACCACTCAATCGAGTTTCCATGTGCTATTTAATTGTGAATGGCACACGAGACTTATTGGTTGACTCTTAGAGTTCGATTTGATTAGAAAATATATTTGGACCCTAACCTAACCAACCCCACCTGGTAGAAAGCCATGTTAGGTTGCCATGACAGTATAATTATTATGGATTTATTTTGGAATATTATACAGTCAAATAGATTTATATAGAAATTTGTATATATATGATTATATTTATAATAGCCTAATATTGTATATAGATATGACCTTAGTCATGGTTAAGTTCTAAGATGCATCGCAACTAGAAATTTTGGTACGGTTAGTGTAGTCGTGTACTTTGACTAGGTCTATTAGCCATGCTAGGAAAGACCCGGCCATAACATTGTCTCTACTAGGAAAACCAGTCAAGTTGTGACTTGACTCCTATAAAAGATTTAATTAGTTATTATTTAATATATTGATTTATTTTGATGATCCGGTTGTACCATATCAGCCCGAACTGGACCCAAACCAATTCCAAGCCCATGTAGGTATGTAGTGGACCAAAGACGACCATGTAGGCATATTTTATGTGTACAAATATTTCTTAAATTATTTTAGAACTTGATATTGCATTTCTAATTATTAAATATTGTACAATGTTGGTATTAGTATTATTAAATAAGTGTTTGATAATATTTGTATGATTTTCCGGAGCCAAATGAGGAGTGCGTAGGTTATGTTCATCCAACACTACCATTGGGTCATTTTAGTATTATTCAGCTTATTATTATTGTTAGTATTATTATTATTATTATTATTATTATTATCATTATTATATTATCGAGGTTATTATTAAATATTATTATTATTTTGTTATATGTTTGTGAATATATATTATGTCGGTGTACAGGTTGTTATAATACTCTATACTAGGAAGATTTTAATATTATATTTTTCATAGAAAAATTAGGATTATTATACCGTGTATATAGATAGATATATATATATATATATATATATATATATATATATATATATATATATATATATATAAATATATATATATATATATATATTAATTTATATATATATATATATATATATATATATATTTATATATATATATATATATATATATATATATATATATATATATATGTGTGTGTGTGAGTTGTGTATATATAAATATATATAATATCATAATAAGATATTGTATAAATCATTGTATATAATTATTGCATTGTATATATATAGATATGGTACACATGTATATATATAATTGTATATTTATATATATAGATATATACCTATATATTACATATATATTACATATATAGGTATATACATATGTAATATACCCACACCTATGGTTATATATAAAATAAAATGAGAAAGCAACCAATCCCATAACAAATCTCGGCCAGCCCGGCCAATCAAGCCCAGCAAAGCCCGAACTCAGCTGAGCCCTCCCAGCTGAACCGAGAGCTAACCCGAGCCCCTTCGAAACAGCGTGCATATAAAGAACAGAGAACGATCGATCGGGAGCAATCAAACCCAAAACCCTAACCAAGGACGACCCATACTCGCCACCCCCCGATGTCTGGGCGGCCACCCACCGCCGGCGCCACCGCCGCGCGCGGCCACGGCCGACAGACACGCGCGTGCGCACGGATGATGCAGCAGCACACAAGCAACAGAGGTGCCACTTTATCGCGGGAGTTTTTCGCACACGGTGGATCGATTCTCGAACCGATTTCTCTGGTACAATTCTAACCCATACGACTTCAACCTCCTTCTATTAGTTTGAATTTAGAAGCCCTAGGTTGCTCGATAAATTGACGCAAACTTTGTCGAAAAACTGCTTGTAAATAGTTAGAAAACTGTCCCAATCACCTGTTTTGGAAGACAGTTTACGAGCAGGATATTGGTGATTTACAAAATCCACCTAAAGGCATTCATTAACAACATATAGGGCTAGAGAACCCTTTTTATAGAAATTAATTTCCTAATATCGAGAAATCGGTTTCCTAATATTGAGAAAAATCTGTTTTAAAAATCATGAAAACCTCTGATACCACGTGCGTCCCGCCAAACCGGGCGACTTGGTCGTGAACCGCGAGCATCGAAAGGTGCATAATGGATTCGTGGTCGTGTGGGCTTTGACGGAATTCAAATTGGTCGCGTGTGCGCGACGAATTTGATGTGTATCCGTCGAAATTCACCGTATCGACCTCTGTGCAAATTTCTCAATTACTTTGTGCACGCTCGTCAGATCGAGACAAAACTTGTGCCAACAGGACCGTATCATTTTTCTGGTCCTGCATGCCAAGTTTGGTTCGATTCTGAGACAGTTGATCGGATCGCCATTTTGTGGGCCCCACGGTCCGATTCAACGGGCAATTTTGTGCACGGCCCCTCGGAATCCAAAATTGGACATACCGTTGGGTTCGTATCATCAAAACGAATCCGTAGATATGTAATTTGATGACTTTAGAGACCATTGACTCTGGCACATTTTTCGGTGCAAAGCGGGTCCAACGGCGGATACCGTTTTGGTCTAAAATTACCGTTTTGCCCCTGTGTCCAGAATTGGACTTAAGGACAGGCAATTCTAGCTAATTTGACTATTCTGAGAATGTTGGTAATGTTTATTTCAGCTTTCGAAGACAGTTGTGATGACTTGGACTTTTTGACTTGTTGATTGGCGATATATTGTTGGTTCTTCGTGCAACACTCAAGCAAGTACACCTTGCCAAACTTTACAGTACTTACATGCTATTCTATACTACTATTCTTTTGTGTCTCACTTGGTACCATTTCTTTTTTGCTTCATATCATGGATACTTTTTAGTTTTACGTGCACGTAGAATATTACTCTTTCATTTCTCTTGTTACTAGCCATATATTTTCTATCGTGTTCATGTCTAGTGATAGTATTGCTTAGCCTCTGTCGTGTCCCTTTGACATGATTGAGATGGACTTGACTTGTTGACATCTTGACTTGACTTGACTCGTAGTTCTAGGCAAGGACCTTGTGATAGACGATGACTATACTTGACTACTCTCTGTTGTGAGCCCCCACTGAGCTGCGATAGAGACTTACTATAGGTTGTGAGCCACCACTGAGCTGTGATCTATAGGACCGTGAGTCCCCACTAAGCTGCAGTTTACTCCGATTTATTCTTAGTCATGTTTATCAGCACGATTCTCGACGGCATGCCACTTCCTTATATTTTATTCTTGTACTACTCTGCAGTCTTTATTTCTTGTACTATTTCCTATCCTTCCTTGCATGTTAAAACTGTTATAGTAGACATGTATATTATGTGTCTTGCTAGTCCTCTGAGGACCTGGTGATCTCTCCAGGTATTAGTTGATGGCACGGTACACTGATGGATGATGTTTGCTACACCGAGACTTCAGGTATACATAGTGTGTTATTATCATATCTTCCGTATTTCAATTTTGTCCTATATTTGATTCTTGCTACATTATAGCCTAGTCTTGTACAAGCTTCTATTTCCTCTAGCTTGTTCATGATAAATGTGTTATTGGGGATCCATTCTAACATATTTATCTATTCTAGAATCAGTGTATCATGGCCTGATCAGCCTTATTGCACTTCATTCGTCATATTTGTCATTATTAAGTGGATTGAGATATAGTTAATCTAGAATAACTAGACAGCTTATACGTATTCGAGCTGGGCTGGAGTCCTCTCGATGCGTAGCTGGCATGTATATGTATCCTAGTCCTACGTATTTTGGGACTGGGGCGTTACATGTTTTTTGGTGGCCCATGCAGGTCCAGTTAGCCATTTCGGTTACGTCATTCTACCGAGCGGGCCTGCGACTTGATTAAAACATTAGGAATATCAATCCACAACTGTCTTGACAATTCTTTTGGAAATTTCTCTACCGCCCTTGAACTTCGTATTTGCTCTCGATTACTCTTCCTTTGCTTTCTCGTATCATTGCTTCTCGTCCCTTCCAGTTTCGGAGTGACGAATAATCGTGCTATATAGGATTTATCAGAAATTCTTAGGTTATAGTGTAAGATAGTCTGCTTATTGTATTGTGGTTGCTTGATAGATAATGGGGATTAGAGGTGCCATATGTCATAGGGCATTATGTGTTTGATGAGGTAGTTTAACCAAAGGTGGGTAGATGTCCTTAATATAGAAATAAATTGATGATCGTACTAGGTTACGTCCTTATGGTAGTCACTCGATAGAGAAAAGGGTAGTAGTTTTAGTGTAATAATTGACCCTCTACAAGAATAAAGTAGCCATAGTCTAACCTAACCCATTTACTATTATACCATGTTAGTTTAAAGTGAGAAATTAAGCGGATTACTAGGCACCACTTAGCTTGGTTAGGTAAAAAGGAGATTTATATAATTGTAATAATAGTATGGTTAGAAGGGACAAGTCTTCAATGTGATCTTTGCAAGACCGCCAGTACTAAGAAGAGCCACTAGAGATAACTATCTATCGTTTTACGATATAGAGGTTAAAAATCCAAATTGTTTAGGCTTGATTATTACTTGACTTATTAGGAGACACCATAGTGACCTAAGGTATCCCTTAAACTACTCCTAGTTACCATAGCACGGATCTTTGTTAGTGAGCCTTATTTTAATTTCGAGGACGAAATTCTTTTAAGGTAGGTAGATTGTGAGGGCCCTAATTTTTGGGAATTATTTTTTATTTTATTTTATAGTATTTCTAATTATTTGGTTATATTGTATATTTAATTAGGATTTTATATGTACTTTTTGTGTCTTTGATTGTTGGAGCACAAGACATGCCCATCTCTCGAAACGTCCTTTATGAGTTTTGTAGTAGACATGATGACCTTCAATTTAATATATCATGTCCCATTCGAACTTGTCCCCTAGCATTCTTTTGGCTTCGCACAATTTTGGGCCAATTTAGGCCATTTGATTATTTACCGTAATTCTAGACCGAACTTTCAATTTGAGTGCAGGACTCAACATCAATCAAAACCAGTTGACTCAATATATGGTTTTGACCTATTTTGAGTCTACGACACACATGCCAAGGGTGTGCCACTCAATCGAGTTTCCATGTGCTATTTAATTGCGAATGGCACACGAGACTTATTGGTTGACTCTTAGAGTTCGATTTGATTAGAAAATATATTTCACTACCAAAATTTATCGTTTTAGCGACGGCCACATCCGTCGCTAAACCGACGGTAATTACCATTAGCGACCGATAACCGACGGATTTTGGCCAAAATAATCCGTCGGCAATCAGCTCGTCGCTAATAACGTTCCGTCGCTAACTTGTCGTCACGGCAACGGAATAGTGACGGATTTCCGACGTCACAATACGAAGCATTAGCGACGGTTTCCCGACGAATTTCTGTCCATTTCAACTATTAAGTATTGAACTGTGTAGGCAATAGCGACGTAAATTTCCGTCGGTAACCCGTCGTAACAGCGTATCAGATCGTATCGGTCCGTCGCTAATCCGTCGGTAATTAACGACGGATTTGCGATGGTGTTCTGACGGACTATCCGTCGATCAGGTTCTGGAAATGCTTCGCATTTCCAGCACCATGGCGACGGAATAGTAGTCGCGGACCCGTCGCAACCGCGACGCCACAGCGACGGATTGCTGACTGGTTATCCGTCGCCATGGTTCTGGAAATGTCATGCATTTCCAGAACCATGGCGACGAATAATCAGCCGCTAATCCGTCGCCAGATACAGCGACAGATTAGCGACTGGTTATCAGTCGCCCTGCCGACGGCCTTTCCGTCGCTGTTCCGTCGAAGCTTATACCACCAGAACGTTGCCGACGGATGATCCGTCGATAACCCGTCGTTGACTGCAAACAGTTTAAAAACTCCAGGTAGCGACGGATTATCCGTCGAAAACCCGTCGGCAACTGGGAATATCTGTCGCTAAACGGTCACTAGTCCGTCGCTAACTGGGGTTTTTGGAGAAAAAAATTGGCAGCACTTTCCCTGTTCACAAATATATGCATAAACCAAACCAATATATAATGCACACCAATTATCCAACAATCACACAGACCAAATATATAATGCACACCAATTATCCAAGAATCACATAGACCAAATATGCACATACGACCAATTATCCAAGAATCACAGACCAAATCAAATTAATAGAAAATAAATATCAATTATCCTAAAGAGTAACATAATATCCGGTGCTATAAGCCGATTATAGCACAATTAGTTCAAAGCTCTCACAAATAATCTAAATTTTCTTAATACAACATTTTAAGAAGGAGGAGGTCGATTGTCCGTTCCCGTATTCGACCGACGCATATACTCCTCCACAAGGTACGGAGACAAGGCGTCGTAGACAGTGCTCGGAAGTCGGCAAAGCTGTTCTGCGGACATGAGATCCAGGAGTGCCGTCACAGCCGTAGGCGGTAGCGCAGGGGCTTCAGGGTTGAAAGAAAGATGGCCCATGGAAGACGGACCGACACCTGCAGTCGACGGACCAGTAGAAGACGGACGAGCACCATCAGCAGACGTACCGGCAGCAGCAGACGCCCCGGCAGCAGCAGACGCAGGAGGAAAGTGCGTGGCAAATTGCTCCCGCAAGGACGACACCGCCTCGTGCAGCTGTGTAAGCTGCGACCTAACATCATCGTCTGCCCGGGCCACGGGAGGAGGCGGTGTCGGTGGAAATCTCTGCGTCACCATATGCAATGGCCCTAGGGAGCCGACTCCGTACAGGTACCCTTTCTTAAAGCCGCCGACGGTATCTACGAACAAGTCGTTCCGAGCGGCCAAAGAAGAGGGCGTCCGGAAGGGCGTCGTTTCATCGACATCCTCGGTGTCAGTTAACTGAGCCCGACTAAGGGCCTCACGATACGCAGCCTATCAAATGAATGTGTTTATATTATAAGATTTACCTAAGTTGTAATCTAAATCCTATGTTTCACTAAGTTAAGTGTGAATCCTAAGTTTACCTAAGTTATATTATAAGTTTACCTAAGTTATAATCTCAAACTTCTTCTTCTTCGACTCAATCTTCATCAATGGCTCCCAAGGTCGACGCTGCTGCGAAGGGAAAGGGGAAGGCTCCTGCGGAGTCATCTCAACCTGCCGTCGCCGCTGCTAAGAAGACTACTGATGAGCGTATCCGACGAAGTGAACGCCCATTGAAGCCCCTCTATGGTGAGGATGTAGATGATGAACAGTAACTATCCCCTATTTAGGGCTCTGGTTAGAACAAGATCATAAAACGTATCCCCTTTTTAGGGTCAAATACGTCAGAAAATATGCTTCCCTCTTTAGGGTTTAGCCGTATTCCATATTTTTCGTTTATACGAAAAAAATATGTTTGAAGCGTATTCTGTAAGATACGCGTATTTTTGATAGAAATGTCAAAATACGCTGTCTTTGAAAGAATACGCTATGTCAAGTTGTCTCATTGAGATACGCAACTCCTGTGTTAGCGTATTTTTTTGATGATCATCTTTGTCAACTATACACTGATACGCTCAAGCTGAACATAAACTGAACTTAAAATTTATCATACGCTTAGGATAGACTGAGCGTAAAAATGATCTATGAATCCATCATACGCTTTGGATAGAGTGAGCATATGTTGATCTTTGAACTTGCTATACGCTTAGGATAGACTGAGCGTATGTTGAACTTTGAGTCTGTCATACGCTTAGGATAGAGTGAGCGTATGTTGAACTTTGATTCTGTCATACGCTTAGGTTAGAGTAAACGTATGTTGAACTTTGAGTCTGTCATACGCTTAGGATAAACTGAGCGTATATTGAACTTTGAGTCTGTCATACGCTTAGGATAGACTGAACGTATGTTGATCTTTGTCATCTCTTGATGTTGAAGATTTCTAACGTCTTATTCTTCTTTTGCATTGGATATTCTGGCTCAGGAGGCACAATTTGAAGGATGTGTAGGAAACAATTATAAAAGTGACCTATCACATGTCCGTTTTCCTCAATTCGATGGACCTTCCACCAGGATAGCTCTTCTGATAAATCAGTAGAATGATACCTTGCTGAATTTGATGAATGGACTGCCTCTACAGAGTGTGGATAGTGCTACCCACTCGAAGCCAGCATTTTTTTTTGGAGATGCTATTGATATAAACTCCCAGCCTGCTCTTGATAAAGTGTCATACTCATATTATAGAGATGGTGATGCGAATCAGCCAATGTATCTGACTGGTTTATCCAAAAGCATCAACATAGCTCGCTTATTCCACGCGAGTCAACAAAGGCAAATGAAGTGGGATATCACTCCATCCCGTCAAGCAAAAGCTGGATGGATAGGATATCGTCAAGGAAGATTCCGCAGTGGTACTGAACCACATGTCTCAGTTTTGCGAGGACTGCTGCCAGCTACCATTCCTCCTGAGGACTCGGCACTTCTATGGCCAGTTAGAGTCCCAATCTTTGCAAGTGAATTTGTTCAGCTGGAAAATGCTGTTTACCCAAAACAGTCTATGAGACTTACTGGTCTGGTGAACCCGGAAAATACCAGATGGACTGCTCTTGTAAGATGGATTCTGAAAAACTTTGGGGAACAGTTAAAGGTAATAGGCCTATATAATGCCATCAAGTTTACCGCTTATGGTTTTAGGCCAAACCCTGATTTGTTCTTAGCATTAGCGGAAAGGTATAATTACCGTACTGGCACTTTCATGACTCCCAGAGGCGAGATGGGATTCGCCCTCCATGAGATGGCACATATTTCTCAGCTGCCAACAGGAGATTTGCCATATGAAGAGTATATTCCTTTCATTGATGAAATAAATAAAATCTCCGATGCCAACCCACTGGTTCTTCATGTATTTGAAGAATTAATGTGCCATTACAGTATATGTAAGGCTTTTTATAAAGGACAAGGTGGAGAAGGAGATTCTAACTGCTATTCTTCTAAGTGGATGGCCTATTTATTTCAAGGCTGCACTGACGAAGTTCAAAAGAAGAAGAAGACTGATCAATATGTCGATGAATTTAAACCCCTGAGTCAAGCTGAGATTGACAAACTAATCCGGGACACCACTCATGACGACATCGTCATTGAAGAAGACGAAGGCACCTACAAAGCTGGTGATAGGTTGGAGACCTATATAAAGCAAGGTAGTCGGGAATTATCTGCTGAAGGTCATCTGGCCGGATTTATATCCCTCTGGCTAAGAAAATTTGTAGTACCTGGCACCTGTTCAGCAGACAGGATGCACAGAGGAGTTGTCTTTGCAGCAGTCCGTCTGACTTTCGGGTACAAGATGGATTTACTGACAGTAATGACATGCCGTCTGAATGCTGGCTTAAGGGCATATACAGACAGGATGTTTGAATTGGCGAAAAAGAAGCTCACAACCTTTCTCCGGATAGAAATGCCCTTTATATATTTATTTGGGTAGATGCTCCTCCATTTCGAATCTCTCATGAATGTCGGAATGGCTAGACCAGATGATACCTTTTTGGAAAGATACAGTCACACACCCAAGTAGAAATATGACACTCTGACAGATTGTAGAACCATATTAAACAGGGGAGAATTATGGAGCTTCACTTGTGTTCCTCCACCTGTTGGTTATGAAACTATGCCTGGGAAATTGATTGATGGCATTGGTGCCAATGAGTTGGATGATATTCAACATGAATGGCTGAAGAGAATCAGGCCATCGCACTTAATCTGTCGCCATGACAACATCACTTATCTGGAGCCATATCTTTCGAGTAGGTTTGTACGGCAATTTGGTTATGATCAGTTGTATGTGGGAAATGCAACGACATGTTTCGGCTACCAAGGCGGATTAATCGATGGCGCCAGAGCTTGGATATACTATATTTCTAAAGGTACCGGAGCTATCTTTTTTATGCTAGATCCGGTTACTTATCGGAGAGGAGCTAGAATATTGGCGTCTTATGCCAAATTCTATGTATCGGCTAATACCTTTGATAGAAAATTCAGCATCTTAGGTAGAAGCTTTATCCATGTTGAAAAGAGATCAACCAAATCAGCTCTGCAAAGAGATTGTCATGACCAAGAAGATCCTCTGGCTACTGATGAAGTTGATGATGAAGTCTTAGAGACTTTCTTCTCTGATGAACTTCATCAGCCATTACATGTACCCATTGGAAGTGTCGAAGAGAGTGTATCTGCCGACAGTACACCAAAAAGGAAGCGGGGCAAGGAGGCTTCTGGGCCTGCTCCAAAAAGGGTTACTCGGGCAGAGGCTCGTAATCGTGGAAGACGAATCAGAGATACGGACGAAGCAGGTAGTGTCTCCAAAGATAATTATCCTACTATTCCACTAACAAAAAGAATAGGAAGGAAAGTAATAGTTTCAAAGACTAAATTTGTGATTTGTCTCGATACAGAGAGTCCTACTAATCGTGCCGAGCGATTGGCTTTAGAAAAGCAAGCTGCCTTTGCTTTTTCTGTAAAGACAGAACCCATTGAAGAAGATATGCCTGAACCTGCTGGATCATCTATGCCTTCTGATATGGAGTCGATTCCGCCAACGGCCGATGATGCGCAGGTGATTAGTCAACCCGCGGTAGAGGCCGAGAATCAGACTAACACAGCTAATGACTTACTGATTTCGGGAGAATCAGTGAAGGAAGCCACTACTCTCAAGCCAATTGCTGAAGTTTCGGAGAGCAATAAGAGTGACGACGAACAGGTTGACTATGAACCTTCGTCTCATTCCTTTGAAGAAGAGAACATGGAGATAGATGATGAGTCACCATCTAAAACTCCAATTGATGTACTGAAGACAGTTGGTCAACATTCAGGGTTGACTCCAGAACCGGAGAAGCATCTAGAAATAGAAGTTCAAGTTCCGAGTACCTCTGGGCGGGCAGCAGTGAAATAAATCCTGTGTCAGAAAGCACTCTGAACAGACTACGAGCTGGGCTGAATGATCCAAAGGAAACAGAATATGAACCAGCTCCAGGTAATATTTTATTCAGCAAAGTTTTGTCTTTTCCTTGCTTTATTGTCTTTTAATTTTAATCATACTCCTTTGATTCCAACAGTTGTAGGAACTGCGCCGGCAATGAGTTCGACTCAAGCCCCACTTGTCTAGACTGATATGGGTGAGGGGAGTTCACATTTGCCTAGTTCTCCAAAAGCATCCACTTCAGCTCCCAGAATAGAGGCTCCTCTTGCTCCTTACTCTACCGTTGCAGCGACTCCCGGTTTTGAAACAGGGATAGCAAAGGTCATGGGGATGTATTCAGATATTATTTATTCATATCTAGATACATTCTCAAGGCGACTTATAAAGGATGACACTATGCCTTTTTCGAATCTTCGAGCGGCGATTAGTTTCCCGCTTTCAGCTTTGAGACAGGCTGGTTATGAGACCCAGTGTGTCTTCTTTGAGCATCTCCTGGATGACTTAGAAGCAACCATCCACAAGTACTGGGAGATCAAAAAGGAAGATATTAAGTCTTTGACTGCAGCTGAGATTTCTCAATTAGAAAGTGAAGCTCAAGCTCAGCACATTGCTTTGAAGGAATTCCTTGCTCTGTCTTCTGAACAGTTAATGGCGAAAGATGAAGAAATAATAACCATTCGTCAGAAGATGGAGCACCTGGAGAAAGATGAAGCATCAAAAGCCGATGAGCTCAAGAAATTGAAAGAGGAGTTGGCTCGTCTTCAGGAGCGAATTGCCTCCGTAGAAAAGGAGCAATCGGAGATTGCCACTGCTCATATCTCTGAAGCTGAACGCTGCCAACTTTTGCAGCAAGAGCGGAAACTGATACAGGTTAATCAGATTGAAGAGACCAATCGTCGTAGCTCTATTATCGTAGATTATGATCAACGAATGGTCAGAGTTGAAGCAGCAGAGCGGATCCAAAAAGCTCATGAAAAAAAGATGAATAATGTAATTGTTCGTATTCAGGAGATAATTACTCCTCCTAAATAGATCTTTTATATTTTTCATGTGCTGAATTTTTGAAATCCACTTGTAATCAATATTTTGACTTTGATTAAAGAAATGAATATCTTGACTTGATTTCAATTCTGTGGATGATATTTTTGTAGAAAATATGTTCAGAGGTAAATAATACATGACATATTTCAATAGAATAGAATATACAAATAAACTTTGTAATTCTATCAGATGATATTAAACCAAAGATAATTTTAGCTTAATACTGATTAGAGAAAACAGAATTCAGATATAAAGATATCTTTAGACTCTATTTTCCATGATCTTTGAACTCGGAAATCAAAAGACTAGATATCATTTTCATAGAATAGAAAATATGATACTGAGATAGAAAATTCAGAGGTAATATGGACGTGATTTTCTATACAAGATCTTTATTAAATCACTGGGGATCTAATACGACAGAATATCAAATTATCTGGGAAGATGATACGTGGTAGAATATTAGTTTCCGCTGGGGATAACGATATCGAGGTAACTTTTGTAGGGAAGAATTAACTCTGATTTTATACTTGTTGGGAAATAATGAAAATATTATATATATTGATGAAATTTATACATAATATTTCTTTAAGAATTTGCCATTGATAGACATCATCGTGACTTTCCTATCCATAGAGGCAAGCTGATATGCTCCATTAGAGAAGACTTTATTTACTACGAATGGGCCTTCCCATTTCGCGTCGAATTTGCCTTTGCTCATATGTGTCATAGTCATCAGGACGTCTGACAGTAAGGACCAGCTCTCCTTTCTGATATGCTCTGACTTTGACTTTTCGGTTAAAAGCTTTTGAAATTCGGGCCTGATACAGCTCGATATTTTGCTGAGCATACAATCGCTTTTCATCTAGAGCTTCCAACTCTTGAAGTCGAAGACGATCATTATTCTCTATTGTAAGCTCATTGGAGATTGCGATTCTTAGAGAAGGAATCTGGATCTCAAGGGGAAGAACAGCTTCACACCCATATACCAAAGAGAAAGGCGTACATCCAGTCGCATTGCGAACTGTGGTGCGGTAGGCCCATAAACATTCACCAAGCTTCTCGCTCCAGTTGCGTTTGTTGGAAGAAACAAACTTTTTCAAGAGTTTGATGATCGTTTTATTGAAAGCTTCTGCCAATCCATTCGCTGCTGGATTATATGCTGTAGAAGCTAAATTATTGATTCGATGGTCGTCGCAGAATCGAGTAAATTTTTGACTGACGAACTGCGGTCCTGTTATCATGAATAATACGCCGAGGAACACCAAATCGATAAATGACATGATGTTTGACGAAGTTGATGACATTGGAAGCTTTGACTTAGATAACGGGATTGCTTCAGCCCATTTGGAAAAGTAATCGGTTATTGCTAGAATAAACCGATGTCCTTTTGATGATGGTGGGTTGATAGGACCAACGACATCCATGCCCCAAGCCTCAAAGGGCCATGATGCCGCTGTTGGGTATAAGAACTCTGATGGTTGATGGATAAAGTCTACATGAATTTGACAGGCTTTACATTTTCGAGCATATTGAATAGCGTCAGCCACCATCGTGGGCCAATAATAACCCATACGTCGGATACGATCTTGAAGTTTAGGACCTGGTTGATGGGCTCCGCAGACACCATCATGTGCTTCACGGATTATCTGTTGTGCTTCTTCACCAGCGATGCATCGGAGGAGAAGATCGTCGTAGGTCCGACGATATAGTGTCTTCGTTGTATGATTATAATAGAATCTGAGAGATCGACGGCAGATAGATGCTACTTCGCTCGGATTATCGGGAAGTATGTCATATAACACAAAGTCTAAAAACGGACGTCTCCAGTCTTCAGTTATGGCTTCTATTTTGTTAGAAAAAACATATTCCATAGTAGAATCGGAAGAAGATGAGGACATTCTGTCAAATTTTAATCCGGTATTAAGGTTGGAGGAAAGTTCATCAAGGTTGAAAGAATTTTCGTCTGGATTGTGGGGAAAACCCAAAGCCAAATTATTCTCAACGTGGAATAGTTCTCTGTTATAAACCACTATCACTTGCTGACATCTGATTGGTATGGCTAACACAGCGGCTAGATTAGCCAAAGCATCGGCTTCTGTATTATAGGCTCGTCGAACATGTTCAATAAAGAAACCTTCAAAGGAGGATGCCATAGAGAGTGCTGCTCGATGATAAGGTATCAAATCCTGATGACGGACTTCATACGTTCCTCTGATCTGATTGACAATAAGCTTGGAGTCTCCATAAACTTCTAAATATTGAATATCCAAATGTTTAGCAAGTTGAAGACAGATGAGCAACGCATTATATTCGGCTACATTGTTTGAACATGATTGATCCAGAGAATAAGCCCTCTGAATAGTTAGTCCTTCTGGGGATACGAGAACAATCCCAACTCCGGCGACAATATCGCCATTAGGACCTATTCTAGATGCTCCATCAAAGAATAGACGCCAGGTAGGAGTTTCTTCAGAAATCAGATTCGAATCCAGGACTTCATCTGGAATCTCATCATATAATTTAGAATCTTCTGGAATCGCATGAGCTGCCAGAAAATCAGCAAGAGCCTGTCCTTTAACTGACTTCTGAGGAATATAATGCATGTCGTATTGAGCTAACAAGATTCCCCAATTAGCTAATCTGGAGTTGAGAATACAGGGTTTCTTCATCATAATCTTGATGGAATTCACTCTGGAAATGACATGAATTATTTGACCGATAATATAATATCGCGTCTTCTGAACAGCAAACATTAATGCTAGGCATTCTTTCTCGATTGGAGAATAACGCGGTTCAGCACCTGTCATTGTGCGACTGGGATAATAAATAGCCTGTTCATGGCCATCTTTATTTTTCTGGACGAGTAATGCACCGAGAGAATGATCCATGGCTCGAACATATAGAAGAAATGGTATTCCCGAGACGGGAGGTACTAAAACCGGAGGGTTCATGAGATACTGTTTGATATCGTCAAATGCTTTTTGAAATTCTTCGTTCCAGACGAAAGATACACCTTTCTTCAGAAGTTTGTTGAATGGTCTGCAGCGTCCTGATAAGTTGGAAATGAATCTCCTGATATAAGCAATTCTTCCTTGAAATCCTCGTAGCTCTTTTAAGGTGCGTGGAGGACGCATCTCTTGAATGGCTTTGATCTTCTCGGGATCCACGTGTATACCTTTAGCGGTAATGATAAAGCCGAGAAATTTGCCACTAGAGACGCTCAGGAAGGACTTAGTAGGGTTCATTTTAAGTTGATGCTGACGCATTAAATCAAAGATAGTCTTCAAATCTTGGATATGATCCTCCTTTCGTCGACTTTTTACTGCAATATCATCAACATAGCATTCAACTATTTTCTGGAGATGTTTGCGGAATATAGTGCTCATTGCTCGCTGATATGTTGCTCCTGCATTTTTGAGACCAAACGACATCACTGTATAATAGTATGTACCGATCGACGTTCTGAAGGAAGTATGTCTCTCGTCATCTGGAAACATTTTGATTTGATTGTATCCCGAATACCCATCCATGAATGACATTCGTTCGAAACCACATGTGTTGTCGATCATGACATCGGTAATTGGAAGAGGAAACTCGTCTTTAGGACAAGCTGCATTGAGATCGCAAAAGTCTATACAGACTCGAATCTTGCCGGTCTTTTTGAGGACAGGAACGATGTTAGCCACCCATTCAGGATGTTGTTCCTCTCTAATAAATTCGGAAGCCATAAGCTTGTTGACTTCAGCTTCAATTGCATCCATAATGTCTGGACGAAATCGTCGTTGTTGTTGTTTGACCGGTTTAGCATTTGGCATGATATTAAGTTTGTGAGTTGCGATCTTCGGATCTAGTCCTGGCATATCCTCATAGCTCCAGGCGAAGACATCGATATAATCATGAATAAGCTTGATCATGTCTTGCTTGTCTGTTTCTGAAAGACTTTTGCTGATAATATTGGTTTAGGGGACCCCTCTTCACCAACATCAATTTGGATCAGTTTATCTTCAGTGGAAGGTTCTCTTTGCTCGAACCTGAATTCCCATTGGTTATCTAATCTTTGAGCCCATTGTTCTGATTCGGGTGATATTTCAAAATCATCCTCATCTTCATCATTTTCTTGCGGGCCATCAGCAGAGACCATATTGATGGATAGAATAGAACGATGAAGATCGCCAATACTTGTGTCAGAATCCCAAGAAGGGAATCGGAAGATTCGGATCGTTTGTCTCCATCGGATTCTGAATCCTCATGAACTACGTTGATAAAGGAGGTAGAAGCAATGTAACCTAAACCACATTTTGTTCTCCCATATTTTAATGGAGGAATTCGAACAGGCATTCTTCTTCCTTTTCCATTATTGAGGCTGGTTCTGAAATCATAACCCATATTCTTGATGATGTTTTTGGACTGCTGACTGTAGCGACGTAGTTGTAATCTTCCAGTACCGTCGTTTGTGTCATCTTCTTCCAGGTTAGGAGGATTCTGGGGTCCTTTATAGAAGAATATTGGATTTTCTTCCAACTTTCTAACAGGGACCACGAAGTATGATTTTTGTATAGACTCTAATGATACTTCTGTATGAAGAGTTTGAACAACTCCTATAGTTAGTGGCTTTAAGCTATCTAGCAATTGTAAATAACTTTGTACATAATTACAGACATCAATATATTGTAAAGGAGATGCTTCATTAATATTAGATGCTGTATTTACAAAAGAAGGCTGAGCCTTATCAGACTTAGTCAAATTAATGACTAAAGGGGAGAAGAAGAGCGATCAAAAATTTTGTTTCGATTAAGATCGATAACAAAAGGCTCAGAAGAGGTGAGCTCCCTTGAAGAAGATCGTGGATAAGTAGTACGTCCACTGACCGGAATGACTAGAGTATCTGGTCTAGCCTGAGAAGATGGAAGGGGAGTGGTGCGTCCACTGACAGGAATTATCAGCGAACTTTGTGGAGCTTGAGAAAGTGATGAAGTGGTACGTCCACTGACAGGAATTATCAGTGAATCTTCTTTAGCTGGTTTAAGAGACTGCGGATGAGTGATACGCCCTTTTACAGGAATAACAAAGGTGTCGACTTTTGATATCTCATCGTCGTTATCCATAGCTTGCAAGACTTTTGAGTATTCATCTTTGTACATGCGAGCGTCATTGAAGTAAGCTTCAACTCCTTTGAATGGATAGAGATTTGTAACTTCTTTTGAACCTCTTCATTATCATCAACATATTTGAAGCATTGATGAAGAGTTGAAGGAACAACATTATGTTCATACAAGAATGGTCTCCCCAATAGAGCATTATATGAGCAGCCATGATTGTCGATGATGTAGAAAGTAACCTTAGTGCGAAGATCGCCTATTTGAAATTTGAGGCGAATCTTGCCCAAAGGCTCACTTTTTCCTTGATTGAATCCCAGGATGGTAGTGATAATACTGGAAAGACTATGTACGGGTATCTTCAGTGCATCTAGCATAGTTTTTGGCATAATACTGAGAGCGGATCCTGGATCAATCAGTAGACGATCAACCTTCATGGAATTGATATATCCTGTATGATATAAAGGACGGTCATGTCGATTATCCTCTAGTAGCATATCGTCCTGCGTAAAGGTAATGTTTGGAATTAATTCCAATACATTATGGCAATGAAGACGAGAGACTGGTTCTGTTTTCGACTTCTTGAGGAGAGTTAGGCAGGTTTCTGCTTGCAACAGTGCTTCACTCAGAGTTTCTCGAGTCTCTTTAGAGAGGCGTAAGAGCCTCGAAGATTGACAATTTAGCTGGTGTATTGGCTAGTTGAGCCAATATATCAAAATTATAAGGCTTTTCAAGTCCTGTAGGAGATAACTTCTTCAATGGTTTGTCGAAGCGGACTTGTTGTTTGCCTTTGTCAGCTGCTATTGGTTTAGAAGGAACCGTCTCAACAGGAACATTAGAAGTTCTTCATTAGAGATTGGTGCTGGGGTTGTAACCGGAGGGACATAAGGAGTTTCTTCAGGAATTTTAGCATAATCTTTTAGATATATTTTTCTTGACCGAGTTCCGGTAAGAGCTTCGATTTCAGATTCAGGTTTAGGGTCTATCGAAACCATGTTGCAATTCTTTATCTTGTTCTTGGTTCTTTTGTGCTTGATGAGAGCTTCATTCCAGAAACCAAGGCCAACACGAGATTGATTATGTCTCATAGTGATGGCTAAAGGTGCTTGGAGTCCTTTGCCTGAGTTTAAACCAGGAGCAGTGGCTAGATCATAACCCATCTTCGCCATTAATTTACGAGATTGTGAACTATATAGGTGGAATGCAGGCTTGTATCTTTCTTCAACTTTAAGTAAAGTTTTTACCTCCGTAGAGGGTGAATTTCCTGCCAAGATGAAAGTAGGGGTTAGAGAAAGATTGGGTGTGATACTAGAGGTCATATTACACGACTTAGTCTTCCCAGGCTTCTTTTTAGACAAAGGAGTCTTCCGAGGAGAAGAGGAAGATGTCTCGAACTCCGTCATTAAATCTGGGTGAATCCACATGATTTCTCCCTTCTTAGTTGTGACAGGAACAAGTCCTTCATTCTGTGCTGGTGGGATGTTCACAACTTCAAGAGTTGTTTTGGGGATAGGAACAATCCCACTTTCCACTATTAACGGAGGAAAGTCACCAAACTGCATTGAGATCACATTTGTTGTGACTGTCTTGTCTTTAGGTGTTAGTGTTACAGCTCCTGATTTAATCATTTCCTGGATCTTTCCTTTTAATACATAGCAAGATCGGATTGTATGACCCAGCATTCTATGATATGGACAGTATTTGGGTGATCCGTCTTGTTGGCTTCATCAGGCTTTTTGATTTCTGGCAATTGAATCTTGTTACCTTTGAGCAAGCATTCAAAGATACCCTGAACATCGTCATCGTCGAAAGAATACTCTTCCTTCGGTCGAGGAGGTCTCTGTTGTTGATTTGTTGGAGCTGGGATAGCTTGAGTAGTCTTTGTCTCCTGGCTATTGCTCTGGAGATTGACTTCAAGTGCCTCTTTTCCTTTACGATTGTTGGGTCGAGCACTATTGCTAGCACTCTGATTTGATTCTTTGGGAGCCATTTATACCCCCAGGCCTTTGAAGGTCTCAGCACTGACTTCGGCAGCTTTGGCACTGACGATGAACGAAGGGCAATCTTGGAACTGAGTAGATCCTGTCCACATAATGATGATTGGTAAGAGATTCGACTTGCAAGTATCGATAGTAACAGCATCGGGAGTTCCAAGAGGCATTTTGAGGGCTTCTCTTCGGAATCTTTCAATGAAGTCCTCAGTAGTTTTATTATTTTTCTGTTTGATTCTTATAAGAGCGGACATAGTCATGTCATTGAGCCCTTCATAGAACCGTTCCAGAAATATTTGTTTGAAACCGGTAAATGAGGTAATGCACCCATCAGGGAGACTTCTATACCATTCATAAGCCGTTCCCTTGAGACATCCGACGAATACCCGAGTGAGGAGGGCATCGCTTGGTTGCAACTGATCAGTCATTACCTCAAAGTGATTAATAAACTGACTTGGGGAGGTAGTCCCATCAAAGAATGAGATGGTCGGAGGTTTATATTTTGGGGGATATGATACTTGCTTCCATTCTATTGGATAAGGTTGCTTGATACCCAATCTTTGTAAACCATCCTTCTGTTTGAATGCCTCAAATTGAGTTCAGAGATTCCTTAATTCTTCAGTAACAACTCCGGAAGATTGTGGAGTTGTAGCTTGTTGAGTGTAATTGGGAGGAGGGACTGCAGCATATGTACCACCCCCAGCTCTGGACTGACTTGGAGTGGGTTGTACAGGAACATTAGATTGTACCCCCGGAATAGTATAGGGTTCCGGGTTTGGGGCAACAGGAGTATTTAATACCACTGGTGGTGCTGCTTGTTGGACTTGCTGAGTTTGATGTTGAGCTTGCATAAGAGTATGCATATCATTCAATGTATCTGCCATAGCTCGCAACTGTTGTTCCAAGGAAGAAATCCTCTGTTCATGAGCTTCAGTGCTAGTCGAAGGTTCATGATTGCCGTCTACCATATAAGTGGTAATCGTTCGAGGAATAGACGATGAAACAGTCTGTTCTGAATCATCGCTGTGAGAGTCAGTATCTTTTCCGGGGCTATTTACGGGAGTCAATACTGGAAAGTTGGACTCTCCAAGAAAGTCCTCTGTGATCTCCGGATTATCAATTGGATGAGAAGAAGAAGAGACTCTGGTAGAGGCTCCGGTCCTGGATCGGGTACCGAGGTAAACACCATCTTCAGAATCCGACATAGCATCAGATCGTATTCTACCCCCAATATTTCTGGAGATCATGTTGACAGAAGCATAAAGAGGTTCGTCTTCGTCCAGTATTGGTTCATATTGAATTCGTTCGAAAACAGATCGTCTTTTTGGTGAACAACAACACTGAATCACAACCCGAGGTTGGAAATTGCAACCATGCTTTTCATGGCAAATATGAGCAATGTCATAGCCAGATGGAGTATCGATTCTCCGTTTGTTTTGCAAATGTTCCCGGAGATCTATAGGAACAGATTGGGAAGTAGTTGAAGATAGTTTCTGTGTAGAAACTTGTCTTTTATTTTTTTGTCTTCTCGGTTCTTGAGTGTATAAAGACTGATTAATTTGAGCGACATAGTTCCTGGCATATTCTGCATCAGGGTCTAGTATACTTGTCTCCGTTTGATAAGGCTTCTTTATACAGGAAGTGGAACTGAGATGATTCTGGTTAAGTTTGTTACGAAGATCCGTAGGAGATATGACTTTGGTATCAGTCTTGAATACTTGTAACTTGCCTTTCTCAGATCGAGAAATATTGAGGGAAGGAAGATGGACATTATTCTGACTAGGAGTCGGTAATAATCCATCTTTAGAGGTAGTAGCCAAAAGGCGTTTTCCTTTATTTGATCTAGTAAAAGTACTAGTCAAATTAACTCCAGAGGTAAAAACCTTAGGAGTAGAGGAGTTGACTAAAGAGTCTTTCTCCTTGGTTGGCACAAGGTGTGCAAGTTGTGGGGGAATCATTTGTATGTTCTGTGGAGGAGAACCCCCAGCTTAATTTTGAGAAACAGTCAAAGGACTGTATCTGTTGGCATACGCTGACTTCAGTTTAGAATTCTGGTCATACGCTGCCTTTTTACTAGTATATGCTGGCTTTGGCTTAGCATACGCTGCTTGCTGTTGACTTTTGTTGTATGCTGCCTTTGCCGTACGCTGTCCTTTGACTGCCATGCGCACAGAGTCATTAATGGCTAAAGAGCCGACTGCTGTCGTAAGGGTAGAAGGAGAAGAGACTTGGACATATCCTGAGATGGTTTTCCTTGGACACGCTGACTTGGTTAAAGAACCCACTTTGTCAGCGTGACTAGGAGAAGCCACTGTTGTTGTGTTCAGAGAAGCTGAGACGTGCTTCGTTGAAGTTAGAGACGTCTTCTTGTCAGTGTGAGAAGTGACAGAAGCGTCTCGGGCCGTCAAAGAAGACTTAGGGACATAGACAGAGCGTCCCTTCTTCTTGGCAGCAGGAAGAGCAGAGAAAGCAGTTCGGCCTTCCTTCGCCTTGAGCATTTCTTCGTAAGCAGATTGGTCGAATTGTACGACCATCGTTTTCTTCGTCGAGCCGATCGACGAAGTATCGCATTGAGTTGTTGCTATCTCGTTGGAGGAGACAGCTTTCCCCAGCAGAGTCGCCAATTTGTTTTCCATAAATAAATTCACTTTATTTATTGTGTTTCTGAGAAAATTACAACTATAGGAATCTGATCTAGAAGACGATCACTTTATCCCTTGGACGATGCGATGAAGAAAACTCGAACTTCGAAGAACTTGGACAGCAACTGGGCAATCTCTCTGTTCTCTCTGAATTGGATGTAGTGTCTGATGAAGATGAAGAAACTCTCTTTTATAGAGTTCTGGATAACTGTTCTGAAGCATACGCTCAGTCAGTTACTTGACGTGTGCATAACTGCAGGGACGCGTGGCGAATTCTGGTGGAGACACATTAGAGTGCGGTTGAAAGTAGTAGAATATATCTAGGAGAGATTGATGGCATGGATGCCACGTTGCATAACTTCTGAATAATTGGGTAACTGAGTACAGGACACGTGAGAACGTGTGTGCATTTGCTGTGATACGCTGTCTTTGTTGAAGAGGAGTCATACGCTAGCTTTTGAAGGCACATGTCTTGTATACGCTGACTTGGACAGTATAGAGCTACATAAATCTGATACGCTCACTTTATTGACAAGGAGTCATATGAAGTCCATACGCTCACTTTATTGGCAAGGAGTCGTATGGAGTCCATACGCTCACTTGATTGGCAAGGAGTCATATGGAGTCTATACGCTCACTTGATTGGCAAGGAGTCATATGGAGTCCATGCGCTCACTTGATTGGCAAAGAGTCGTATGGAGTCCATACGCTCACTTGATTGGCAAAGAGTCGTATGGAGTCCATACGCTCACTTGGTTGAGCATTGAAGAAGTAGACACGTGGCTGTCCTCAATCTTCTCAAATACGCCATATCTTCTAATATCTCTCGAGCGTCGTGCTGCAGATATGATGGCTGACAGACTATCAGAAATGACAGTAATAATGGCTGTACATTTATGATGGCTGATGAGCTGTCCTCGTAAGAGACAAAAATCAATTCTCGAAAACCCATCCGACGGTTAATCTTTATAGGGCAGCTGTCTTTGCATGAAAGACGAAGTGTCAGATTCATCTTCCATTAAATGTATGCTGTGCTGTCAAAAATAATAAAATATTTTCTGAGCGTATGGCCTTTGGATGAGCGTATGGCCTTAGCTGAGCGTATGGCCTTTGAGCGTACGGCTTTTGCTGAGCGTATGGCTTTGGCTGAGTCTCATGTCAGCGTGTCATAATTTTTCATACCCTACAAATAAAATAAAAATAAATAATAGGTGCATAATAATTTTAGGTGAACACATTACTTCCACTTCCTTCAGTCCACATAATATCTAACAAATGTCCTAGAATGCCATATATAAATATCAATGACACTCATACCTATAACAAATATTTAGAAAAAATATTTGTTAATTCATTAAAATATAAAATGTATGCATATACATAAAATATACCTACATGGATGTCTCGGGATGCACTATCTATCTACATAGGTTTAGGTTGGGTTTGGGTCAAGTCCAGACTAAATTGGTACAACCGAGTTTCCTAAAAGTCAATAATCTTAATAAATAATTAATTAAATCCTTTATAGGGGTCAAGTTGTAACTTTGACTGGTTTTTCTAGTTGGAAAACAACTATGGTCAGGCCTTCCATAGCATGGCTAATATACTAGTCAAAGCACACCACTACACTAGCCGTACCAAAAGTTTTAGTTAATATGCATCTCAAAACTTAACCATGACTAAGGTCATATATATATAGCATTAGGCTATTATAAATATAATTAATTTTTAGGCTATTATAAATATAATCATATATATACAAAATTGTATTTAAATCTATTTGGATGAATAACATCCCAAAATAAATTCAAAATAATTCTTAAGTCCTGGCAACCTAACATGGCTCTACCAAGTGGGGTTGGCTAGGTTAGGGTCCAAATATATTTTCTAGGAAAATTGAACTCGAAAAAGTCAACCAATGAGTCTCTTGTGCCATTCACAAATAAATAGCACATAAAAACTTGATCCAGTGGCACACCCTTGGCATGTGTTTCATATTGGCCCATTGCCTAAATGGCCACACCTGATTTTGATAATCAAATGATAACTTAAGTCGATACACAAAATATATGTACTGCTACTAATGTTACAGGTTACTGAAATCAATATCAAAGAACGTACTACGTCTACATCCTGTATCTACAAAGAACAATCGAGTCATCATCCAAAAGAAATTGTATCGGAATCCAGATCAAGTTTTTTTATACTTTCTTCTGTATTTTTACTTTATTGAGTCTAGGAAATATAAAATATTAGATCGTTTAGGATATTACTAGCTTAGGTTATTTCTAGTCCACCTATCCAAAAAGCCTACCTACTTATCTCAAAAACCCTACATATCCAAACAGCCCAAAATACCTATGCAATTTGGCCCATCAAATTGAGTTCTTATCTACCAAAACTCTGGCAGAACTCAGACCGAGTTCGGTCCGAGTTCTGACCGAGTTCGGTCCGAGTTCTGACCGAGTTCGGTCAGGTTAGATTTGAAATTCAGTTCCCTCCAAACATGCATACAACGTTCATTTATGGAATTCTCGCATCCGAACTCAGCCTGAACTCTGCCCGAGTTTGGTCAGGAAAAATACTATAAATAAAGAAGTATTTTCACATTTCTAATCACTCATTCACTCTTCTCTCTTTCTCTTCCTAAGTGTTTTTTTATCGATCTAAAGCTTTCATATTTCGCCTATACCACTCTTAGCTGAAGCCAATAACATTTTGTTCGATTTAGAGGCTTTGGTTTACAGAGTTGTAAAGAGGTTGCAAGTCAAAAAATTTCTCAGTTTTCGTACTCAAGTTTGTTGGAGTCGGTCGTGCGCTCATCACCAAGCACGTTGTTGTGAAGTCGGTCGTACACTTGTCGCCAAGTATGGTATTGTAAAGAGATGGCAAGCTCTCATTTAGCATGTAAATAGTAGATTAACAGCGGGCAAGAGTACTTACGACTGGATTAGTCCTCTCAGAGGGAAACCAATATATATCGCGGTGTTCACTGAGTTTGATCTTCTATCTCTTACTGCAATTTAATTTATTGTCTCTTATTTTTGCCATAATTTATAATCTGCTAATTTTTTAAGTGGTGATTATCTTCCGCTGCACAAGCACATACTCTATTCACCCCCTCTAGAGGTGCTCAACGGTTCTATAATTGCTAGCCTAGCAGGTAATATTCCAATATAACAACTCTAGAGAGTATGTATGGCAGTCGTGAAATCAATATTCAACGGTGAAGGGCAATCCACAAATAGACCTACACTATTTGATAGAATGAACTACACATTGAAAAACATGAATAAGTTTCTTTCTAAAGTCTCTTGACTTTGATCTTTGGTCTATAGTAGTTGACGGTTATAAGAATCCGTCACCAATAGTGATTGAAGGTGTACTTGTAGACAAGCCACACGACAAATACGCAGACGAAGAAAAGACAAAGTCCAGTCTAGATGTATGTGCCATCAATGTACTATTCTGTGCAATTGATAAGACAAAGTTTAATCATGTTTCTACCTGTACTATATCTCATAATATTTAGAGACTTCTTGAGGTAACTCATGAAGGTACCTCCTACGTAAAAGAATCTAAAATCAGTAGACTAACACAGGAATATGAATCATTTAAGATAAAATCTGGTGAGTCAATTACACAGATGTTTACTCGTTTCATAGATATTACTAATCCTTTGCAATCTCTTGGTAAGGATTACAGTAACCATGAGAAGATAAGAAAGGTGCTACGGGCTCTAACCAAGAATTGGAACACAAAGGCAACTACAATCGTTGAAGGAAACGATCTCACCACTCTGGAGAAACTTATGGGCAAGCTGATGACCCATGAGTTAGACTTGCAAGAATTTGAAGAAACAACTCCCAAGGAAAAATCTATCGCCTTCAAAGCACAAGCCAAAAGAGTTGCATATAATAATTCTGACGAAGAATCATCAAGTGGTGATGACCAAGCCCTGCTAGTAAAGAACTTCAGAAAATTCTTAAAGTTTGAGAGATCAAACCGAATGAATAAAGACGTCCACGAAAGCAATGAAGAAGAAACTATATGCTTTTGATGCAAGAAGTTAGGACATATAAAGAAGGACTGTCCATTGTCAAAGAAAAGTAGTCTATATGATATATCAAGATCAAGCAGGAAAGCTACAACTGGATGAAAGTATGCAAACACAAGCATCTGGCACAAAAGTTATGCCAGTGAATCAGAGGAAGAGGACAGACCCTGCAGTACTGCCAATATATGTCTTACGGTATTTGATAAGGCATCTTCTAACCCTCTGTATGATGACTTTACTTTCGATGAATTAGAGACTGTCTTTAGCGAACTACTTGAAGAACACAAAAATGTGTTAGACAAGTATAAGCAATCTCGCAAAGAGGTTAAGGCATGCACAACCAAAGTAGCAAGATTGTCTAATCTTTTTGAAGACATTAAAGATACATCTGCTATCGGTAACACGAATGAGATAGCCAAGCTCAAAGTAGACTATCATGAGGCTATTTTTACGATCGAAAAGAAAGAAAGAGACTATGTCAAAGTACAGGAACTTTATGATATAGAGAAGAAGAGACACTTAGTCACAGAGCAAAGACTCGTTGATATGACTGCCAAATTTGAGGAGTCTTGTGCGGTCTCTAAAAAGTTAGAGATCAAGTTAGACAAATAGGCCATTCCTGTGACACAGCCTAAGGTTAGTCCTAATGCTAAGCATACAACTAAGAGGACTAAACCATAGAAAGCATGCAAGTAACACGTTAATCATAATTATGCTTTCACATATAGGTTTTCAAAGAAGACACAAAAGCATGTCAACACAGAAACAAAGAGGACTTTTTCAAAACATACTTGTACGTACAGTAGTACTCACAGGCATATATCACAGTATTGTCTAGCAAGAAAGCTTTTTGACAATCAAACACTTGTTTGAATATCTAAGACTAATCAAAATGGACCCTTCAAGAAATAGGTACCAAAGGATTTATCTACTAGTTTTGTAGGTGGACCATAAACCCTCTCATGCTAGAAGTAGGTGGATCCTCGATAGCGGATGTTCGCGGCACATGACTGGTGATGTATCTTTGTTCGCTATACTATTGATGAAGAAAGAAGGATACGTTCCCTTCGAAAATAACTTGAAAGGTGATATAATTGGAAATGACACTGTTGGTATGTCTCCTTACCCAGTAATGGAAGACGTTTGTCAAGTTACGGAGTTGAAACATAACCTACTGAGCATAAGTCACTTAGCAGATAATGGTTATGGTATGAACTTTGTAAAAGACAAATGTTCTATATATGAAATGTCATCTGGTAATCCCGTATATGAAGGGATTAGGGAAGACAACATTTATGTTTTATGTTTAGAAAATACTAACAATGCAAGAAGATGCCTAGTAGCAAATTAAGATGAAAGCTGGCTACGGCACATGAGGCTAGGGCATGCCAATATGGATACTATCTCACAACTATGCAAAAAAAATCTGGTAAAAGGACTCCCCGAAATCATATTTAAGAGAGATGTGGTATGTGTTGACTGTGAAAAGAACAAGGCAACTAGGTCAACATTTAAATCCATCAATGTTATCTAGCGATAGTGATGATGAAATGCACATATTAAATCCAAGTCATCTAAAGATACTGCTACCAAGGAGAGCCCTGTAGAAGATCTAACAGAAATGTTCAAATCTTGGAAATTCTTGCCAGATCATTCAGAGACACTCATCATAGGTGATGTATCAAGACGTGTAAGTACACGTTCTTCTACTAAAGACACTGATATAGCAGCTAATGTAGCTTTTATATCTCAAGTAGAACCTAAGACAGTAGCAGATGCATTTAATGATGAATTTTGGATTGATGCCATGCAAGAGAAACTTAATCAATTTAAGAGAAACCATGTTTGGGAACTTGTTCCTGAACCTATTGGTCAATCAATAATTGGTACCAAATGGGTGTTCCGAAATAAATTAAGTGAGGATAGAAAAGTTTTATGCAACAAAGTACGTCTAGTGGCACAAGGTTATAATCAAGAAGAAGGTATTGATTGTGACGAGACATATGCTCATGTTGCTAGACTAGAAGCTATTCGTATATTTTGTGCATTTGCTTGTTTTCACAATTTTAAACTATTTTAAATGGCGTAAAAAGTGTATTTTTAAATAGATTTTTGAAAGAAAAAGTTTTTGTGAAACAACCCCCTGGATTTGAAGATTTTTAAAAACCGGATCACGCCTTCAAACTTAGAAAAGCACTCTATGGACTCAAACAAGCACCTCGTGCTTGGTATGAACGCCTAAGTGCCTTTCTACTTGAAAATGGGTTTTCAAAAGGAAGAGTAGATACCACTTTATTATCAAGTCTAGAGATGATGATATTTTTTTATGCAAATTTATGTAGATGATATCATTTTTGGTTCTACTAACGAAAAACTTTGTCAAGAATTTGCTAAGTATATGCAGAGTGAGTTTGAGATAAGCATGATGGGAGAGCTATACTACTTCCTAGGACTCCAAATCAAACAGCACTCACAGAGAACATTCATCAATCAAGCTAAGTATACAAAGGATTTATAGTATAACTTCGACAACGTAATGCCTATCGGAACTCCACTGGCTATAACAACTCAGCTTGGCACTGATGAAAGTGGCAAACAAGTCGATCAGCATAAGTATCGAGGTATGATTGATAGTTTATTATATATAACTGCTAGTCGTCCTGATATCATGTTTAGCATTTGCATTTATGCTAGATATTAAGCTAATCCTAAGGAATCACACTTATGCGCCGTTAAGCGTATCTTTCGATACCTTAAGGAAACTTCTACAGTCGGCTTATGCTATCCCAAAACTACATCTTTTGACCTAATTGGTTATTCAGATGCGGATTTTGCAGGATGCAAAGTAGACCGTAAAAGTACCAACGGTACGTGTTATTTTCTAGGAAAAGCTTTAGTCTCCTGGTTTAGCAAGAAGCAAAATTCTGTAGCATTTGTTTGCCATTGATTATCAAAACAAGAACTACAGAGGAACTAGAATGATTGCAAACTTTGAAAGTACAATAGAGAGCCTAGAAAGAAATCCTAGAAAACAATCTAAGTACAATTGTTTAGTTTTGATTCTGGGGTGTGACGGTGGTGGCTCAGGAGAAGTGTAGAAACTCTGCCTTACTTCTTGGACTATCAGACACAATCTTTGCTCTTGAGAAAATTGCCAGCCCTTAGCATGGGTGTGGTATCCTGCTATTTATAATGATTTTAGGAAGAAACATATTTTAGGTTGCATAGATGGCCACATGGTTGTAACAGTACACGAAGACTCGGTCTTTGGCTGCCAGCTGGCGGTTTGTTGAGATTTCTTTGTTAGAGCAAATCTGGATGGTTGAGACTTGGTCAACTTGTCACGTGCCCTATCACAAAATAAAATCAATTTGTTTGAGACAACAATGAGGGGCCGCATAGAGCTTCGGGCATTTTGGATCGCATAGGCCCTTTTTTGTCCTTTAGGGCTCGGCCGTGCTGGACCGCATAAGACTCATGCAGCTCAGGTTGCAGTCTTCCTTAGCCACGTGTCCCACAAGCAGTGTTACAAGTCCGCATAAAGTTTGGAGACTTTTGGACCGCATAGATCCTGCAGTCTTGGCGAGCTGCTCAATCTTATTTTGTCATTCTAGGCCGCATAAGGCTCATGCGGCTCAGGTCGCAGTCCCTCTTAGCCACGTTCCCACCAGCAGTGCCACCAGTTCGTATAAAGCTTAAAGACTTTTAGGCCGTATAGATCCTGCATTCTGGGCCGCATAAGGCTAATGCGGTTCAGGTCGTAGTCCCCTTGGCCGCATGATACCCCTGCGGATCATGCCTCATACCGCATGAACTCTCAGACACGTGGGCCCTATGTCTGGTGACATGACACTTTTTATCTTTTTTGAAAGGTCACGTCTTATTTTCATCTTTTTATCAGGATGTGTCAGAGTTATCAGCTTTGTCAGAGGTGTCAGCTTTGTCAGAGGGACTTCTATGGCTAATCAGCTTGGCCGCATAAGTAGTTCTTCCCTCTGCGGCCCGCATCAATCTGTTTGAGACAGCAATGATGGGCCGCATGGAGTTTAGGGCATTTTGGACCGCAGAGTTTGTCATACGGCTCTTCTTTCTGCGGACCAAATTAATTTGGCCCAGAGCACCCATATGGTCAGCTTTGTAATGTGATCTGCATGAACCACATCTTTTTTATGCTTCTACAAGACCCCTTTCAAAGTTTTCAAATTGTAAATTTGGAATACTTTGAATAGAAAGCATGGAGATATGCAAGTCGTAGGGAGGCTTCGAGCCATGAGGAGACTTTGAGCTGTAAAAAAATTTTGAGCTACAGGGAGATCCCATCCAGGCTGTCCAGCTGTCACTGCTGTATTTAATACTCTGATTCGGGTTTGGATTTGGGGCTGCCTTTTTTTGTTACAGAGGATAGAATCCCAAGGGTCATCATTATCTCTTAGTGGATACGAGAATCGAAGTGGCGTCTATCGGTTTACGCTCTTTTGAAGACCTATAAATATGGGCCATACTACGGAGAGAGAGCTTCTCATTTTTCTTTTAACTTCTTCTCCTTCGGCTTTATCATCTTTGTCGCCCTTTCTGCTCCAGTCAACCACGGCTCCAAAATCTTCCAAATCCACCGGTGCTGCGTCCAAAGGGAAGGAACTCGCTTCTCCGTCGAGAGCTGCGGGCTCTTCTCCCGTTCATCCCGATGTGCAGCCCCCTATTCAGGGTAAGGATAGCGGGAGAACGATGACTTGAAATAAAATGGCCATGTCATATGCTTTATGCGCAGGCCTGTCATGTATCACCTCTGTGCTTTGGTATAATCGGCGCGTGTCCTATCTCACTGGACCGCATGCATTCTGTGTGATGGAGCCGCATGGACTGAGCCGCATAAGCGTCGCTGAACCGCATTGATGCCTCATGACAGAGCCGCATGAGCGTCATATAACTGAACCGCATGGATGCCTCATGACCGAGCCGTATGAGCATTACATAACTGAACCGCATAAGTGCCTCATGACTGAGCTGCATGAGCGTCAAATAACTGAACCGCATAAGTTTCACCCGACTAGGCCGCACATGCATCTCATGTTTTTTTAAGCCGCATGTACACCCTTAACAATTGGATCGCATAAACTCTGTCCGACTGGGCCGTATATGCCTTTTTTGATTCGAGCCGCATGTGCTCCTCACCACTAAGCCATATAGGTTCTGTTTGACTAGGCCGCATAGCTGAAGAAGGAATCTATTCACTTTGTTTTCTTCTAACTATATTCCTTTTTTGACCATTGTAGTGAACTTGCCTATAGCTCCATCAGGGGAGCTCTTGATAGGGTATGCTCAGTGTGCTTTGGGTGTAAGATTTGACCATATAGTCGAATACGTGTCGACTCAGATTACCCGAGGTCAACCCGAGGCCAGCTTAAAGGAGATCAGGGGCCAATCATTCTTCTACCTACTCAGCATCATGAATTCCGGGAGACTGGGGGACACTCATCGAAAGCCTGCGTTCTTATTTGGAGACGCTTTAACTGTCTCGAACCCAAGCATACTGGAGATATCTGAGAGCTGGGATTTTTCTTCCAACGGAGTAGCGGTTCACCTTTCTCTGATGGAATGTCATTTCCCCCTATCAGGTTATAACATGGTGCCTATCGAGAGACGAATGACGGATCCTATAACTCAGGGCCGGCATGGAGTCTTCATAGGCAATATCCATTATAATAGATGAGCGCGGTCGGTGGTCGCGACCAAGGAGTCAATCAGTTATTCTATTGTCAGACTAGCCCCCCGCAGTTTCATAAATGAGATGAGGCCCAATAACCGGTTCTCTGAAGCTGACACCCTCTAGAACCAGATTGCTCGCAAAGGGTTATATCCTACGGGCAGACTATCGCTGCTGAATTGGATGCATCGTTCTCCTCCGTGGGCCAACTTGACATCCTAGATTTTAACGGTGTATCAGGATACTTTGCAGCAGCTCGGCCTCTACTATGCCATAAGGAGCACCTGCTACGGTCTTCCTGTGAACCTAAGGCTATTCATAGCACTCCTCGAGATGTACAACTGTCGTACAGGGACCTTTTTTACACTTACTGGGAGATGGGGCTCGCTCTCCACGAGATGCATGACGTCTCCAAGTTGCCCTAGGGAGACGAAGTTTACGAGGAGTATACTCCCACAAATAAGGAGTTTGGTGAGATAGAGCAGCGGTTCCCCGGATTCCTTGTCGTTTATCGGGAAGTGTTATGTCATCATAGCACTTGTAAGCAAATATCAAAGAATAGGGATGAAAGCTCTGAAGGGAACCTTCCCCACACCAAGGCTTGGATCAGTTATCTGTTCAACCTTGGGGCCTCAGGCCGGGTTGCCCCTCGGAGCCCTCAGACTCAAGAAGAGGTGGTCCCTCAGGTTCAAAGCGCCAAGAGGACCAAAGCTTCCGATGACAGATTCGGAAACTAGACCGACACCGTCAGTTATTTCTATCAAGATAACCAACTCTTATATAATAAGGCTATCTTGGCTGGGTTTTTGATGATATGGCTGAGGATCTGTGTGCGAGGGGTTCTAGTTCTATTAAGAGAATCAGCCACAACTTGATCCTCTCTGCTGTCAAGTTAGTTTTCGGTGGCAGGCTAGCTCTACTCCCAGCCATGGTGTGCCGCATTCATCGAGGCCTTCGTATCTTTACGGCCAAAGCCATAGCTTGTGACATTATGAAGGATTTCAACCGAATTGAGCTGCCCTACCATTATCTGATGGGGTGGCTGCTAATGCACTGCCCCTCTCTGATGCGGCCTGGCCCCGAGGGTAATGCGACGGCCGATGAAGCCTTCATCTACCAGTACCATGACATGCCCTGGACCTGTTCAACCATACCCGACTGCCGAAATGCGCTCGTACGGGTGGACAGCTACTCCTTTTTTGTTTCGGTCCCGCCTTTCATCGACGAAGAAATGAGGCACTTTCATCTTGATGGCGGTGTCGCGCCCCAGATCCTATCCGAGAAGATGTTCCACTGGTTGAAGAATATTCACCTTGCACATCTGGTGTACCGCAACCATAACGTCATCTTCTTGGAACCTTACCTATCCAGCCGATACTCTCGACAATTCGGGTACAACCAGTTATTTTTGGACAACCCCAGCCTCTGTCTGGGTTATGAGAGCGGCGTCCTAGATGGCATCCGGGCCTGGCATTACTACAGTGCAGTCCGTACCCAAACTAGCTTCTGTCTACCCGACACAGGGGGCTCGGGGCGCATCTCGTACCTGGTGGCCCTCCACTATGTCTCCGTGAATGGGCCTCCCCGCGACTTCGATGCAAGTATCAGTTTCATTGCCGGTACCAAGTTGGGGGAAAACGCAAGGAGCCCAAAAAGAGGACCAGGGCAGGGAAGGCAAAGGCTATCGAAGTCTCTGACTCTGATTCTACTGATACGGAAGAGGAGAATGAATGCGAAGATCCACCACTCCCTGTGAGTACTTCGGTGACGCGTTTGCCTTTTCCTGTGCTGAGTCCTTCGCATAAGCGAAGTAAGCATGGACCCTCCGTCGCTGACTGGCCTCGTTCTCAGAAGCGGGTCACGATTAGGATCTGTGGGTCTGACGTCGCGGAAGGAGGCAGCGATGCCGAAACCATCTCGGAGGTAAATTTTATCTCGATAGACCACCATGTTACTTTTGGGACATTATCTTATTGTTCCTTTTTGCAGGATTTGGAAGAAATAAACCCTCCGGAGCCCGATGCTGCTTCCGAGATTCCTCTAGTTACAGACACCCTGGTCGAAGAAGGTACGAGCCTTACAAAATCGGATCTTGGGACTGCATGGTCTCCGTTGGCCGGTACCAACCCAGCTACATCTCCTTTCGGGGCAACCGGGGCTGGAGCGGCAGATGCAGGCGGCTCGGGTACAGCCGTTAAGGAGGATATGGGGGCAGTGGAAGGAGTTATGACTGTCCTGAACGAGTCACAGTCTCTATCGCCCTCCCCTGGTAAGCTATGTCATATTCATACCAACAAGGAGGTTCATTCGCACTTTCTCCATATCCTTCGAGTCAATCAGATTGTCGGTTGTTCTGGACCTATAGGCCCTGCTCCTTCATTGTCGATGGTGGACATGGCCACGAAAGAGGGGATAGTAGAGGACATCGGGGCGGACCTCATACAAAGAAGAAGGAGTGTACCTTCTCTCCTTCAAATTGAGAGGCCCCCCGCTGGGTCGAGTTCGGAGCTGTCCATGACAGAAATACCGGCGGTAGAGGTGGTGGTTTCTGTGCCAGCATCGGTGGATGCGGAGTTGGTTGAAGCTGCCCCTTCCCCGAAAATTGAACTCTCCGCTCTAACTAGTCTTCAGCTCCTTCGGGCTGCAGAGGGGGAGATTGCCACTGCACAGGAATCTCATTTTTCGGAGTTTGTTTCCCTTCTGCCAGCGTCGTCATGCTTCGCTGTACCTCCTTCCTAGACACCTTCAACTCCATTGGCTGCTATTCCTTCGATGCCGTCCTCTTTGGAGAACCTGGACGAGTTGTCAAAGGACATAGTCGAGAGGGGATGACTGATCTTCTGGAGCACAAACTGGCAGAGGCTGATCGGCGCCTAATCCAATTGCAAAAACTACGGCAAGTCGATATGCCCGCTGCAGTGGAACAGGAGCGTGCCTTCCTCGTAACGGCCGTGAAAAATGTGAAGGATTTACTGGAGATGACCAAGCCCACCATGGAGAAAAACCTCCAGAAGTTGTCTCTAAAGTATGACAAGCTGAGCCGGAAGTGAGAGGCTTGCCCAGTTCGTAAGGAGGCCACGGTTCGTACGATGGCTGAAACTAACGAGCAAATCCTCCAGCTCCAAGCTAAGCTGGCATCTCTGGAGAATGAGCTCCAAGCTACCCGTCAAGAGAGAGCTGATTTGCGAGGAGACCGATAAGGTCACATGAGCCTCTGCTGCTCTGGAGGGTACGCTAAAAAAGGTGGAGGACAAATGGCAGGCTCATGCACATCTTGAGGATGCTGAAAAGCTGACCCAGGAAGCTGAACGCCAAGCCAAACAGAAAATCGAACGCTCAACAGCACTGCTGGAGGACATACTCACCAAACTATGTGTTGCTGATGAGTAGTGAATTCCCCCTCTTTTTTCTTTTTTTTTGCATTCTTTTCCCCTTTTATTTTTGTTGCTGGAGATGTAGCCTTACCAATGTAGTTGATGTTTCTTGAAATAAAAAGATACATTATCTTCATTCTTTGCTTATGATATCTGAAATGCTCGTATTAGAGGGCCTAATACAACATTTGTGATTGGCAGAGCACATCCCACTTTGGAGACTTTTTGTGGACCTATTACTCTTTTGTGCATCTGTGATGCGAGTAAATAGATTCGAAATAATTTTCAGTGGACTTATTACCCTTTTGTGCACTGGTGGTGCAGGTAATAGATTTGACTAATTTTTTGGTGGACCTATTACCCTTTTGCGCACCAGTAGTGCTAGTAATAGATTTGAATGATTTTTTGTTGACCTATTACCCTTTTGCGCACTGGTAATGCGAGTAATAGATTTTGAAACAAAACCTAACAGAGATAGTATGGACGTGATAGGTTCTGTGGCCTTAACACCATGGCTTTATCCCAGATTGGGTACAAATGTTAAGTTAGGAGATTATCTATATCAGAGGTAGTATGGACGTGATATACAACAATCAAAACCAAGAAGTTTGCTCAGAGGCGACAAAAAGAAAACTGGCAGACTACGGAGGGATGAAGCATTAGAGTGGAAGTTCAGAGGTATTAGTATACATGACTTGTCACCCAGGGAGATGCGATGTGAATCCACTCGGAGCTAGTAGAGTGTAAGTTCATAGGTACTTGGTGTACATAACTCGACATTCTAGGAGCATGTCTTTAAGCATAGTACTTTTTCAGGAACTTATCGTATATGGGCATCATAAGCAAGCCTCCATTTTGTTTTGCGAGCCGGTATGCACCGTTGGAGAATACGGACTCGATGACAAATGGGCCCTCCCATTTGGGCTGGAATTTACCAGCGGTTTTATGAGTCATGACCATCGGTCTGCGAACGGCCAAGACGAGATCGCCTAATTGGAATGTTCTCCGCTTGACTTTCTTATTGAAGGCTCGAGAGATGCATGCTTGATAGAGCTTGATGCTTTGTTGAGCCTGCAAACGCTTCTCGTCTAGGGCTTCCAGTTCTTATAGTCGTCGGTGGTAGTTATCGTCCGATGTCAACCGGTAGGTAAGGGCCACGCGAAGCTAGGGGATCTGGGTCTCCAATGGAAGAACTGCCTTGCTCCTGTAAACCAGAGAAAATGGTGTATTTCCTGTAGCCGTTTGAATTATAGTGCGGTACGCTCATAAGTATTCGTGTAAACCCCCTAAATTTTCACTACGATTTTTTATTTTAAATTTGGTATTGAATTCTTTTTTTTTGTATTTGCTCGTCGAGTACGAATATGCGATGTACATATTTTTAGAAAATATTTTTTATTATTTATAAATTTTATTTATGTACAGAAAATATAGTTATTTTGATATGATATAGTTAAATATTTTATTTTCTCGAAAGTATAAATTTCGTCGCACCAGTGACAAAATTTTGTTTATTTCTTTATACCTATTTCAAGGTAAATATATTTTGTACTAGTCGCATGCGAAGTACGTGAAAGTTGATTCATGTAGATAATTTACCATTTTTCAAAATTTATTTTATCTACCTTAATTTTTCTTCAAAGGCATTTTTGAAATATTATTCATAATTTTAGAAATTTTAATTGTTATTATACAAAGAGTAGTTTCAAGTAATTTCTATCAATATTTAAATACTTATTATGAATTTTCAAAATTAATTATTATTATTATTTTAGTGTTCATAAAAATATATTTTTAAATTTTGTTTGATTGATATTTAGATTAATTATTATGATTTACAAGTATGAATGTATTTTATGGATTCTATTTTAATGTAAAGCTAGATTTACCTAGATTTAAAGTGATTCAGAATTGGTTGAATTTGCTTTAAATCTATTTAAATTAATATTAAATTATCCAATAGGGGGTTTGAAATTCCTAGTCCATATCAATCTAGGAGTCCACCTCCTATATGAGGAGAGCCTCCATATGTGTTTCATCTTCACAAATAGACTACAAATTTCTCCACAAATATGTGTGCGTGCATCGTGTCCATGTTCCCCGTCCAATTCTTATTCCAAATTTTACATATACATTGTGTTCTCCTCCGTGTCGACAACCCCGACACGACAAACATCAAATCCCTAATCTAACCCTATCCTAATCCCCGTCGGCGTCGACCTGGCATCACCGCCATCGCCTCCACCACTTGCAGCCTATCCCCGACCATCTTTAGGTCAGACCTTCGACACTACCAGCACCTACTACTGCCAACACTATCGTCATCGCCATTACCACCGTCCTCCATCCCGCACATAGCCAGACCCTCCCTACCCCTTCAACTGACAACGCAATAACTATCTTTGACCACCACCTTTACCACCGCCACCGCCGTGGCAGACCAGTCTCCGCCACAGCACGACCCCTCATCATCATCGCCACAATCACCGTCACCTTCCACACAAACCACCACCACCACACACGCACCACCGCCATGGCCACCGGCCGGAACCCCCCAAAAACCACGATCATCACCACCACCATGACCAGCCAAACCGACGGCCGGCGCCACCATCAAAAACCCACCAAATTCCCACAAACGAGTGAAACCCTAACCTGATCCCGACCTCTTCGTCCGCCACAGCGAGCCGCCCCTTCCGGCGAAGCCCCGTCACGCGCCTCCCCACAGAACGGCGAGCCCAGCCACGCCTGTGCCGCTGCCCTCTGCCGCGTACAGACCACGACCAAACCGCGCTCGCCTCTACGTTCGGGTAAGCGGTGCCACCTCCAGGATGCGTCCGCTCCCGCGCGCGCACACTTCTCCCATGCTGACCCAGCCACCGGCCCGAAACCGCTCTCCCGCTCTTCACCTGTCTCTTCCGTCCACTCTCTCTCCCGCCGAGCGCCCCAACCAACGGTCGATCACCCCCCGATCTTATCCTTCCCTGTCCTCCTCCTCCTCGACTTGCCGTGCCGGTTCAAACTCCTCCGCCCCTCGGCGACTGCTCCGACTACAAGTTCGTCGAGGAGCACTGCTCTCCGCAATGGACTCCCGCGTGCCCCGCCGTCTGATCATGCTCCCCTGCGGCCTCGATAAACCATCCGCCGCCACGCTCCGGTGAACATCGCAGTGGTAAGCTCCCGACTTCTCTGCACCTCTCGTCCCCTTCTCTATCTCTTCCTTCTCTCTCTCCTCTCTGATTTTTTCCCCTTTGACCCTCTCTCTCCTCTCTTGGGAAAAAGAAGTGTATATCTTATTTTTATTTTATTTATTTAAAAAATTATTTTAGTTTTTGAAAAGAGCTGCTGTAGCAGCAGATATTTCACCTAATAAAATATTATTATTATTATTACTGTAATTATTAAAAAAATTTATTTAGCTTATATTATTATTTATATATCTATGTTATTATTATTATTATTATTACTTTAATTTATTATTTTAACTATCTGTTTCCTTAGTTTGTGAGAAGGGACAGCTATAGTGGTTTAATCATCATTTATATTTATATTTTATTTTTCAGGTTTTGTGCAGTGTTAGGATGTTAATTACTCTAGTATTTAGTATTACAGTATTACTAATTACAGTATTATTTAATTGATTTTTTTGTTGTTTTGTGTGTGTTCTATTATTACATTCTTAGAAAATCTAATGAATATTTATTTTAATATTAGTATTTAGTAATACCATCAATATTAGTAATATTTTTACTTATTATTTTCAGATTTTGGGTTTATTCAAATATCATATTGAGGAGGGGCTTGGTCCTATATTTAATTTTCAAGGATGGATTTTGAAACCATAAATTTTTTCCCTATATAGATTTTCTATCTAAATCTAGCCTTAACCTTACAAAATTTAGTTTAAGCTTTAAAAACCCCTTTTAGATTTTTGTATTTCCATATTTGACAAAATTTGTGGTTTTGTCCTAAAAGGATTTTTGGTTTCCATTATATTTTAGCTTGACAAACTTAAAGATTTTGCATAAAAATGATTTTTGTTTTTTATATATTTATCTGAAAACTATCTTCTACTTATAGAAACATGAAAATTTCAGCAAATAAAGCCTTATGCGCCCAAGCCAAAGGAGGACATATGCGTCCAAGTGAACCACCTATGTGTTCAAGTCACCCTGTGAAGCCCCTATGCGCCCATTATCCTGCGAAGCTCTATACGCCCAAGCCTGTGAAGCTCTATGCGCCCAAGCCACCCTCTGTGAAGGAGGGCGCATAGCCTGAAACAGGACTATGCACCCAAGCCTGACTCGGTCAAAGCCATGATCAAAACGTGCATGGCCACGTCAGTCTCTACGAGCAGTCGTACACCGAAGCATACGGCCACGTCAACACCACGACCAACCTACGATCTCATAGCCTGCATGCGCTACACCCTATGCGCCCAAGGTAGGGCTATGCGCCCACATGAAAACCAGTGTATTTTCCTCATATGGGCGCATAACATTATTTCAGCTCAAGAACGACTATAAAAAGGGGCCTCATCCCTCTTCAAAACACAGAACGGAGATCATTTTCAAGAGCCAAATTGCTGCACTTCTTGCCAATGAGCCGAGAGTTAGCAATTTTCTTAGGTTTTCTCCTACTTTTGTGATCGAAGTGTCAACGGATTAAAAGAGCAACTGCCGCTCGATCTCCATCGTCCCATTCCCCAGAATTCTTTTTTTGTACTCGGGGATCCTCAGCACAGGGTCTCTCAGGCATACTCGATTTGTGGTGCCTTGCGCCAATAAAGAAAAGACAGCGTTTCTTTTTTTTGTCCACAAAAATGGCGACTCTGCTGGGGACTACCTTTTTCTCTTACGAGAAGGTGGTGACTGTCACAACCCGCACCCTAGAGTTAGGGCACGAGACGTGGGTACGTCCAGCCTCCGCCGCTGTGTCGGCGGTAGAACGCTGTCCTAGGTCACAACATCTAACAATATAATTCTAAGCAGTTTATACTCCCCGAATGGGGGTGACATAGCAGTAAATAAACTCAATCACAACTAAGGAAGAAGAAGCACGATATGATATAGAACTCAAAGGAAATACAGAAGATCAAAATAGTTTAAGTGTCTAAGATCACATCTCAGCAGATATCCAGAATACAAGTCTCAGCTACTGAATATGAAAGAATATATACAACCCAGATCTCAAAGACAGAAATAAGTCTAACTAAACAAGTCTCAAGACAACATAAGTAAGATAAAAGCTAACTAAGCTAGTCTAGACAGTAGGGGTAAAGTCGTCAGCTAGAGCTGGGTCCTCCTGAGGATCCAGCTCATAAGTGTCGTCTAGGGCTGCCCCGTAGTAGGTATCCACACAGGCCTCCTTCTCGTCCTTTATAATATTTTCAACAGGTCCAGTCAGGACAGGAGCGAGCACAATACATCTCAACAGATCATAGCAGGTTAGAAAATATAAACATGCAGTAGAGTAAGATACATAAAACTGAAAGAAGTACACAATGTAAAAGAAGAGAACTATATATAAATAGCTACTGTATATAGAGAACCAATAGTGGCTAGTGATGTAGAGTACATGATAGCACATGTGAACAGGACATATTAGTACATGATCTATAGTAAGGAGTTTCACATGATCTACACTACTATGGAATTTGTTTACATGACTATTAGCACTCCCCCGTTCCTCAATCAATACACAAGGATCTAAGCAAGTTAAGTTATTATACAGGATATCACATGAAGGCCCATGAAGGGTACACATAATAGTATATATGAGGGCTCTGTGAACATGAGAGTACATGATTCACAAGAGTGTACATGTATGGTAAAAGCACAGGAGTATATGATGAAAGTGAAACACACATGACACAATGTACCCGATGCTCCCGAGGGGGATAACATTGCATGAAGAGATCCATATAGTACTAATCCGTGATAATGTCATTATTTTCCATTGATTGTAAAAGTACAGAACAATTTATATAGGAGGACTGAACTTAGACTCACAATACAAACTTGCTTGTACAAAGAAAGCCTAGGGATGAAAACCTAGGTACAACAATCTTAGTACAATTGTTTATTTTAGATTCTGGGGGGTAACGATAGAGGCTCGGGAAAGCGACGACAGCTCTATCTTACTCTTTAGACGATCGGGTGCAGCCTTGGCTCTGGAGAAGAACTGCTTGGTGTTGATGAAGAAATGCTCTCCTTATTCTCTCTGTATATGCTCCTCTGTCCTTTCGATCTCTGTATATTCTCTCTCTGATTCTCTGGATCCGGGCAGGGTTTTGCAAGGGAATGGCACCTTGCTATTTATAAGAGTGGGAGGCATCATTAGGGTTTGTAATGATTGCCCATTCTCGGCGGCCTGAGGGTTAATTAATCTGGACCGTCCATCTCGAATATAATAAACTTAAATGTGATTGCATTAAATCTCTGTGGGCAATAAATGTTAATTGCCATGAATATTTGTGACTTGTAACGGCCTGCCACGTGTCCAATTTGCTTGATTTGATTTGATCTGGACAATTATGGTGATTGCAGCAAATCTGATTTTGTTAGGATTTGTTAGCACCCATAATTCCAAGAAGATAAGACTGCCATATGTCTCAATCATCGTGAAAAAGTACCACATGTCTCCACTAGGTCATCTTGGCAGAGTAGTGGGCCGCATGAGGATGTACGGCCGTATGAAGATAGGCAACCGCATGGGAATGAATAGCCACATGAAGGTGGGCAGCCGCATGGGAATAGGCAGCCGCATGCTGATGGGCGGCCGCATAAGGATGCAACCGCATGAAGATGGACGGCCGCATGGAGTAGGCAATCGCATAAATACAGCAGCCATATGCCTCTGGATTTGGTGGATTCTGCCAACTGTGAGAAAATTTTCTTCTCTTCCCTAGGAATACGCCGTTGTGTCAGTCATTATTGCGCCTTTATGTCAGAGCTGTCATTTGTCAGAGCTGTCAGCCGTCAGTACATTAAATGCAGCAAAAGACGAAGGAAAGAGCTATTGAGGGCCACGTGGCTCTTCTCTGGGCCGTACGGAATTATTCGAACCACATAGACGCTTGAGCCGTATGGACCCCTGAGCCGCATGGGGACCCTTGGCCGCATGGACCTTTCTTTATTCTTTTCCATGCTTCTACAAGACCCCCTTCAAAGTTTTCAATTTGTAAAATTGAAATACTTTAAATAAGAAGCATGGCCATGTAACAACTCTTCGGGCTGCATAGGATGTTCTAGCCGCATGGATATCCCAGCCGCATGGCCTCCTCAGCCGCATGGCCATCTGAGCCGCATTGGCCAACCAGCCGCATGGACTCTCAGGCCGCATAGGCTGTCTGGCCGTATGGGCTCCTTGCCACGTCATCCTGCCACGTGTGCAAATCTTTTGGATTGATTGCCTTTGATTTGCTGTCAGATTTAGAAGTCGCTTTTTGGGGTAGGATCCCAAGAGTTTAGCCTTGAATAGTCGGATCGCTTTGATAACCGAAGAGTCGGTTACACTGTACATGGATCGATGCGTCGGTCTACGGGCTCCGCCTATAAATAGAAGCATGTTTGGGACGAAGAGACTTCTTTATTCTCTCTCTCAATCAAGTCTCTCCTGCCCTAACTGTCATCCTCTTCTTCGATCACCGATGGCTCCCAAGAAGACTGTTGCGGCGAAGGGCAAAAAGGTGGCGTCCTCGTCGGCTGCGACGGCGAAGGGCAAGAAAACTGCTTCTACTTCGACTGCGGTGACGAATGATAATGTGGCAGCTCCTCTGCCAGCAGACGTGCCCGCAGTTCACCTCGACGTCCACACCACCATTGTTGGTAAGGATGCTGCGTGAACTTGAAACCCTAACAGTTATGGCTACGTCGCATGCTCTATGCACGAGCCTTCATCTTCATGTGTGCCGCATGTAGATCTCATGTCCGAGCCACATGAGAATTATTACTGTGGCCGCATAAGCACTTCGCTAACGGGGCCGCATAAGCTGTGCTGGGCCGCATAGGTTCGCACGAATTTGTTCGTCGCATAAGCCACATAAACTTATCCGACCTCTGTCGTATGAGACTTCGTTAAACATAGCCGTAAAAACACTGCCGCATGAACCTTCGCTGGACGGAGCCACATAAGTATTTTCTGAGTTGGGCCGCATGAGACTCCGACCATCTCCTAACTTTGTTTCTTTTTATCTTTGATTCTTGCAGCAACCCTGCCGAAGGCTGAGATCATTGTGAAGGAAGAGCTGCTGTCCCCTTTCAAACAAGAGTCCTCGCTTGTTAAGGAGGTAGTAATACCAAAAACGGAGGAACAAAAAGGAGAGCTGGCACCCCTTGCTGTAAAGGAGGAGCCCCAGTCTGACGACGGTAGTAATGGGAGTCCTGACTTTCCTACTTCGGACAAGGATTTTGCTCAAGTACATCCTTCAAATGCAAAATGGTTGAGGGATTGGTATATGCGCCCCCGCAACTAAGATTCGTGGGCTTTCACAAATGTCCATTTTTTGTCTTGATATTCCTGTCTGTCTTTAGCTGTAGTTTGTGTTTTGCTCATTTTGGACATCAATGTAATCTTTTTCCTTCTTGTCTGAATGGAATAATAGAGAACTTTTCTGGCTTGCTCATGAGATGTAGTCATGTGAATGTAATTGGTTTTGAACAGAATATATTTGCTCTGTTCTTTGCTTGTAGTAGTTTTCCCAATAGCTTTTTGTGGACCTATTATCCTTGGCGTACCCTGGTTCTGGATACAGATAATAAGTTGGGAGAGAACCAACATACTTACTCAGAGGTAATGGGGACATGGCAAGCATGAGGGTTTCTTCGATGGAGCCTTCCTACTCAGAGGTAATGAGGACGTGGTATGAGTGGGCTCCATAAAGGAGGGTACATAGAACGACTCAGAGGTAATGAGGACATGGAAGTTCTATGTAGAGGGGTGATTTGTTTTTGGCGTAAGTAAGACGACTCAGAGGTAACATCGACATGGTCGTTTTAGAAATTTGTGGATCTGTTACCCTTTTTGTGCACTGGGAGTGCGGGTAGTGGATCATGAGGAAGGAGCTCTTTCAGGAAGAAAGTTCAAAGGTATGGTTATACATGACTTTCTCCTTAAAAGAGTGACCGGGATGTAAGTTCAGGGGTACCAGCGGGTACATAACTCGACAATCCAGGAATTTTAGAATCAAAGTGTAAGTTCAGAGGTACAAAGGGTACATAACTCAATAATCTGGGATTTTTTTGTGGAGGAAGAATGTGAGTTCAGTGGTACTAGACGGTACATAACTCAATCAACTGGGATTTGGAGAATGTGAGTTCAGCGGTACCAGAGGGTACATGTGAGACTCGTCTCATAGTATCGGTATTTATATACAGATACGTATTTTGTAGTGTATTTCGTATTTTCTTGGTTTTCGTAATGCTTTAAAATTTTTCCTAACTTATAGATTTCTCCATGGCCGGCATACCGCCAGTATACCGGAGTATACCGACAGCATACCATCCAGACAGATTTTTCACATTTTAGATATTTTCGATTTCAGATATTTTTATGAATAGTGTTTTTAATATTTTCGTGAATAGTGTTTTAGATATTTTGATGAATAGTGTAGATGCACCCTATTACCCAATGGATATTTGGTTTTGTTTCGATGGTTAGGATTAACTTAGATATTCACATGGATCACCATCCGACGGCTAAGATTAATTCCCCCTTCTATATATACCATTTCACTTTCTCTCTCCTCTCTCTTTTCATTCTCTTCACTCTCTCTTCATTTCTTCTTCCTTTCTCTCCCCCTTGGAGCTTGCCAAGAGCTTGGCCTTGAGGCCTTGGGTGTGGTGTCTAACCCCCCTAGGAGGAGGAGTAGAAGATTAGGCTTGGAGCTTAACCTAGGCAAGTACATCTTGCCAAATCTTGAACAAAAATGTTTTTGTTGTCATTTTATTTCCCTTGGTAGTAAATGCTTAGAATTGCCTTAAACTCATTTTGTTAAATATGTTTTCCTTATGATTCTCGTCTATATGCATGTTTCTAAAATTTGTTTAAGCAAGGTTTTAATTTTCTGTTAAAATCCAATATGGACTTAGTAGAAAACTTGGTATCAAGAGTGATACTAGCGTTACCATCATGGATCTTGGTCACATATACATATATGAGGCCCTCACATAGTTTGTATATCATGGATTTTGAGTTTGGTGGCAATCGGAACCCGTTTCGGTGTCCCGATAACCTCTATTTGGGAGTATTTTGAGGTATTGATCTATCAAATATTTTGATTTGTGAAAACTAATACTTCCATGTTGTAGGAAATTCAATTCTATTCAATTTTGACTTTTGAAAGTCCGAATTTTGATTTAAAACGAAGTTTTCATGGCCGAAACAAGTTTTGGCAAAATTCTGAATTTTGTTGCTGTTTGAAAAACCGGTATACCGCCGGTATACCACAGTATACCGTCGGTATGCCATTTTTTGCACCAGAAACCTTCTGTCTTTAGGTCGGTATACCGCCGGTATGCCGCAGTATACCGCCGGTATGCCGTTTTATGCTGTTTTAGTCTGTTTTTGCCCGTTTCTGTCCGTTTTTGTCCGTTTTTGATATTTTCTTCGATTGTAATGATTTCTTAACATGATTAGATAATCTTGTATAGTTAGAGAATGCTTGTACACCCTATATACACTTGACACTAGCACATGTTCAATCATTTTCTATGAAATGTACTTAGCTTTAATTATTATTTCCCACATGCCATGATATGTCTTTGATAGATTCTTTCTTACAAGCTATGTTAATTGTTGCCATGCCCTCTTTGCTTACATGATAGTGGCCCGTCGTGGCATACTTTTCTTACATGTCTCCTTTGCTTACTAGATAGTGACCCGTCGTGGTGCACTCTTGTACATGTCTTTCTTTGCTTACATGATAGTGGCCTGTCATGGCGCACTCCCTATAGTGGCTCGTCGTAGCGCACTCCTAGCTTTCAGTTTATGATGTTTTCTTGTTGTGGCTTGTTATGGTGCACATTCTCGCTTTTGTCCAGTCTTGCATGTCTCATGTCTAGGATGGATTCTGCGGAATGCCACACCCAGAATCCAAGAAAATGGTAAGGATTATATAACTAGATTGATCATTAGAACATAGGTAGGGAGGATTTCCCAGTTACTCGTTGCCTTTGGTCTAGGTCGTTATAACATTAATTTAAGGGTTTGGAGCTATCCGTCGAGATGAGCACTCTCCCAGCTTCACCGTCGCGTAGGAGCACAAGGATACACATGTAATCACTTCCCGGCATGACCAATAGGTGGCAGCAAGCAGGTAACCGGACTAGGAATTCTCAAACTTGTATTTGTTAGTAGTTAGGATTGTGACAACCCTAGTTAGCTAATGTATAAAGCCGTACTCATTGCTTGGCCGTGACTATTGTATGGAGTCCAGTCTAGTCTAGTTTGTCTAGACAGTGTCCGGATTTGTTTATTTCAGTACATCTTTGTTTATGCTTTACTTTTGCCGTAAATGATTAGATACTAAAGTTCTTTTCAGGAGAAGGGTTACAACCCCGATCCTTGTTTGGTTTACGGGTTGTAACTTGGGTTCCAGAATAGTTCCTAAGTCATCTAATCATTTGTCGTTCTATATGGACTTAACATGCTCACATGCTCCAGTTACATAACATGCTCACATGCTCCAGTTACATAACATGCTCATATGTTCCAGTTCTCTTACATGTTCCAGTTATCTAACATGCTCACATGACCCGTCTACTTAACATGCTCACATGTCTAGTTTACATGTCTAGTTTATATTTCATGTTCACATGCTTCCTTTTCCTTACATGTACACAGTTTATATTATGTCACATGTCCTTTACTTTATGCTACATGTTGCTTTACTTATTGTCTTCCTATTCTCGGGATAAGTGCATTGGTAGCGCACGAGTCTCGATTTGCTTTTACTTATTTATGTCTTTATCCGTTGCTATGAATTGCATGCTGATTTTAGTTCATAGTTTGGCTTCCTTTGTGGTACTTGCTATTGGGGGTCTGACCCTACTGGTTTTGCATTGACCAGATCTGATAGCGGAGCCCGGAGGATCTTCCGTACCTTCCACTTGTTGGTGATTACCCAGAGCACCAGAGTACCTTAGTGGGTTTTCTATTTCATTCTCCCACTAGTTATGTACATTATTCTTTTGTGGCGTTTAGCCTCCGAGCACGTGTTTAGCTCATGTTTTGGACTTGACATTTAGCCTACGTGCCAGAACATGATTTGCATATTCTAGACTATAGCTAGAGCTTATCATGTATGACTATTAATCTTGCTAGTCTTTACTCTGTATTACTAGCTTCATGATCACTGATATATGATAGTTTGGGACGCTTTACTATTTTATATTCCAGTTGATCTTACTTCTTGTACATTGTTTACTGCCTGTGATTGAGATACCTAGGATTGCTTGACCTTGGATCGACTGTTGGCTTGTAGTAGTAACCCCCATCTATACAGCTTATACGTTATTTCAGAGTACTGGAGTACTTTGGTATACGTAGCTGGCCTGGTCCGTCCCTACTTGCCAGTATTATGGTTCTGGGGCGTGACATAGGTTTTAGTGGTGGCCCATGCAGGTCTAATTTATCAGATATGTGGGGTTACTGATATTTAGATATCTCAGTCATAATTCTCCTTTATTGATATCCTTCGTGTTATTCTATATCTCTGATCCTTTGACCTGATATCTGCCTTGATCGTTGATCCTTCCTGTTCTCTCGATTTAATCCTTGTGTCCTTTAACTTTCAAGAGCATTGTTCTTAATCCTTTCGATCATCCTATTTGGGTTTTGTCGATGGCAGGTCAGCAATCTTCTGTTAGGACAGTTATGGAGGATCAGTCTCAGCAATCAGGGGCAGAGTTCAGAGTTGACCCGAAGGCGGAGGTGTCAGTTCAGCCTGATCAGCCAGCAGGGTCAGTCCTGCCAGAGTCCAGCTTCACGGGCTACCCCGGTAGTCCAGCAGTATATGGCTCAGGTACCGGTTCAGCAGCAGCTGTTTTCCATAAATAATTCTATTTATTTATTGTATTTCTAAAAAAATTACAACTGTAGGAATCTAATCTAGAAGACGATTACTTTATCCCTTGGACGATGCGATGAAGAAGACTCGGATCTCGAAGAACATTGGACAGCAACTGGGCAATCTCTCTGAATTGAATATGATGTCCGTTGAAGATGGAGAAACTCTCTTTTATAGAGTTCTGGATAACTGCTCTGGGCATACGCTCAGTCAGTTACTTGACGTGCGCATAACTGCAGGGACGCGTGGCGAATTTTGGTAAAGACACGTTGAAGTGCGGTTGAGAGTAGTGAAGTATATCCAGAAGAGATTGATGGCATGAATGCCACGTTACATAACTTCTGAATGAGTGGGTAACCGAGTACAGGACACGTGAGGACGTATGTTGACTGTACATTTGAAATCATTCTGAATACATTTGTTTTGATACGCTGTCTTGTTGAAGAGGAGTCGTATGGAGTCTATACGCTGCTTAAATGAATAGTCATATGGAGTACATATGCTGCCTTGATGAGGAGTCGTATGAAGTCCATACGCTGCCTTGATGAGGAGTCGTATGAAGTCCATACGCTGCCTTGATGAGGAGTCGTATGAAGTCCATATGCTGCCTTGATGAGGAGTCGTATGAAGTCCATACGCTGCCTTGATGAGGAGTCGTATGAAGTCCATACGCTGCCTTGATGAGGAGTCGTATGAAGTCTATACGCTGCCTTGATGAGGAGTCGTATGACTGAGGAAGTAGACACGTGGCTGTCCTCAATCTTCTCGAATACGCTATATCTCTCAATAACTGACAAATATCTCTCGAGCGTCGTGTTGCGGATATGACGGCTGACAGACTGTCAGAAATGACAGTAATGATGGCTGTACATTAATGATAGCTAATGAGCTGTCCTCGTAAAAGACAAAATTAACTCTAGAAAATCCATACGACTATTAATTCTCCTAAGACAGCTGTTTTTGCACGAAAGACGAAGTGTCAGATTCATCCCCCACTGAACGTATGCTGTGCTGTCAGTCGAGAAATAATAAAATATTTACTGAGCGTATAACTTCACTGAGCGTATGGCCTTTGCACTGAGCGTATGGCCCTTGCACTGAGCGTATGGCCTTTGGCTGAGCGTATGGCTTTATGTCAGCGTGTCAGAATTTTTCATACCCTACAAGACCCCCTTCAAAGTTTTCGAACTTCATGATTTTCAAAAGTTCGAAATTACTTTGAACTAAAAGTGGGAATAAGTCTTGACACGCTGGCATGAATTTGTTATTTTTTCGATATCAGTGCATATCTCTAGGGATTCTACATTTGAAAAACAGTTGTCGTTTGGGCTTCTCTTTCTTCTATAAATAGGCCTTTAAGAACTTAATTCTTTTCTTTACTTTTGCCTTTGTCTTCGAGAGAGAATTCAGAACTCAAACATTCTTCTTCTCTAACCTAATCTTCGTCAATGGCACCCAAGCTCGATGCTACTACAAAGGGGAAGGGCAAGGCTCCTGCAGAGTCGTCTCAACCTGCCGCTGCCGCCGCAACCACTAAGAGAACCGCCGAGCAGCGTCTTCCACGGGACGAACTTCCTTTGAAACCCCTATACGGTGAGGATGGGGACGATGAAACATTAACCATCCCTTTTTAGGGCTCTGGTTAGGACAAAATCAGAAAACGTATCCCCTTTTTAGGGTCAATATATCAGAAAATACACTTCCCTCTTTAGGGTTTAGTCGTATTCCATGTTTTTCATCTATACGAAAAATATGTTTTGAGCGTATTTCTGTAGGATACGTGTATCTTTGATAGAAATGTCAAAATACGCTGATCTGAAGGAATACGCTATGTCAAGTTGTCTCGTTGAGATACGCTGACTCTCTTGTTACCGTGCTGAACTGAGAATCTGTCATACGCTTAGGATAGACTGAGCGTAGGTTGATCTTTGAATCTGACATACGCTTAGGATAAACTGAGCGTAAATTAATCTTTGAATCTGACATACGCTTAGGATAAACTGAGCGTAAATTGATCTTTGAATCTGACATACGCTTAGGATAAACTGAGCGTAAATTGATCTTTGAATCTGACATACGCTTAGGATAGACTGAGCGTAGATTGATCTCTAAACTTGTCATCCCTTTGAACTTTTTTAGAGTTTAAGGATTTTAACCTCTTATTTTTCCTTTGTAGTGGATATTCTGGCCCAAGAAGCACAATTTGAAGGATGTGCAGGGAGCAATTATAAGAGTGACCTATCCTATGTTCACTTTCCCCAATTTGATGAACCTTCCACAAGAATAGCCATTCTGAAAAATCAAGAGAGTGAAACCCTGCTGAATCTGATAAGTGGTCAACCACTGTAGAGTGTGGACGGTGCTATCCACTCAAAACCAGCATTTCTATTCGGGGATGCTATTGACAAAGACTCCCAGCCAGCCTCCGATAAAGTGTCATATTCGTATTACCGGGATGGTGATGAGAATCAGCCGATGTATTTGACTGGATTGTCTAAGGGTATCAACATAGCTCGCTTAGTCCATGCGAGTTACCAAAGGCACATGAAATGGGATATTACTCCAACCCGTCAAGCGAAAGCTGGATGGATAGGGTACAGTCAAGGAAGATTTCGCAGTGGTACTGAACCCTATGTGTCAGTCTTGCGAGGATTATTGCCGGCTATAATTCCACCTGAGGACTCTGCACTTCTGATGCCGGTCAGAGTCCCGATTTTTGCGAATGAATTTGCACAGCTAGAAAACGTTGTCTATCTGAAACAGTCTATGAGACTGAATGGTCTCGTGAACCCAGAGAATACCAGATGGACTGCTCTCGTGAGATAGATTCTGAGGGATTATGGGGAACAGTTGAAGGTGATAGGCCCGTACAATGCTATCAAGTGTACTGCTTATGGTTTTAGGCCGAACCCAGATATGTTCTTGGCATTAGCAGAAAGGTACAACTACCGCACCGGAACTTTTATGACTCCGAGAGGCGAGATGGGATTTGCTCTCCACGAAATGGCGTACATTTCTCAGCTGCCGACAGGAGATTTGCCATATGAGGAATATATCCCGTTCATTGATGAAATGAACAAGATTTCTGACGCCAATCCGCTAATTCTTCATGTGTTCGAAGAATTAATGTGCCACTATAGTATCTGTAAGGCCTTTTATAAGGCAAAAGGTGCAGATTCAGGCTGCTACACTTCGAAGTGGATGGCCTATTTATTCCAAGGCCGCACCAAAGAAACTCAAAAGAAGAAGAAGACCGAACAATACATCGGTTGTTTTAAACCTCTGAGTCAAGCCGAAATGGACAAATTAATCCAGGAGACCACCCATGATGACATCATAATTGTAGCTCCCCTTCCCGAAATTCTTAAAATATTTTATTATTATTTATTTATTTAAATGGTGACTTTAAAATTTTAGAAATGATTATTTAGTTAATCATTACGGTAGGTGATTTTAGCCATGACTGAGTTTTGGAGTACAAGACGACTATGAATAATGGCACGGGTAGTGCAGCAGCGTGCCTTGACTAGTGTACTAGCCATGCCAAGGGAGACCCAGCCAAAAGTGTGTCCTAACTAAGAAAACCAGGTCAAATTGCGACTTAACGCTTACCGAAGATTATTTATCTATTAATTACATTATTGAGGTTAGGGAAAACTGATTATACCATTTTAGTCCGGACTAGACTCGTACTGAGCCCAAGTCCATGTAGGTCATACGGCATGTCCAATGACGTCCGTACTGATATAAATTGGTACGAGCGTGTTATATTCCGTATTGTGATTTAATGAATATTTTCTAGTATTCGTATTAAATATTATAAATACCAGTATTAGTTGATATTCAATGGAAATTATATAAGTGGGTCCTTGTACGTTTTGGGACTACTAGAGGACTGTACAGATGATATATGTATGCCTATTATTGGCATACTAAATTTCGTTATTATTCTTATTATTATTTTATGGGGATTGTTATTTCATATTATTATTTTATTGGTTATATTATTTTATTGTCGAATAAATATATATGTATAAAATATGTGTATATGTGCATTTCATATAAAATATAAATATATATATTGTACAAATGCGTATGTGGATATATATATACGTGTGTATGTGTATAAAGCTATATGTTGTACATATGTGTAAATATATAAGTATATATATATGTATATATGTAAATATATATGTATATATATATATATATATATATATATATATATATATATATATATATATATATATATATATATGTAAAAAAAAAAAAAAAAAAAATATATATATATATGTATATATGTAAATAGGCAATTTTGTATATATATATATATATATATATATATATATATATATATATATATATATAGGTGTGGATGTGTGTGTATATATATATATATATATATATATATATATATATATATATATATATATATATATATATATATATATATATATATATATATATTTTTTTTTTTTTTTTTTTTTTTTATATATATATATATATATATATATATATATATATATATATATATATATATATATATATATTGTATATATATGTAGGTGTATACACATAAATATATAGAGGTATACCTGTGTATACATATGGATATATATATATATATATATATATATATATATATATATATATATAAACATGTATACATACATATATATGTATGGGGGTATTATTAATAAAGAAAAAAAGAAAAAGGGATAATGAATAAGGGGCAGTAGCAGCCCGGGCCAGGAGCCGACCAGCCCCACAGAACCGAGCCAGGCCTATGCACAAGCCAGCCCACACCCGATTGTGAACTCCTGAACCAAGCAGCCCCCGAGTCTCTGGATAACTATATAGCCGATAGCTATATACTAAGGAGATCGAAAAATTAACCCTAGCAATCATGAAGCGCCGCGCCAACACCGTTCCCTGGGCGCACCCTCAGGCGCCGTGCGCGCGCCAGCGCCACCGCGGCCGGCCAACGGACGGCCGACACGCGCACGCGCGTCGGAGAACAGAAACGACAGCAGCGGTCGTGCATGGAACACCCAACTTCGCGCGAAGTTTTCTCCCTCCTCGGTCGACGAAACGTCGAACCGTTTGCTCAGGTACAACCTCAACATATACCCCTTCCCATTCCTATATTAGGTTAGATCTGATTTGAACTGTAATCGAGTCGAAATTCGACGCGAAGTTTCCGAAAAACCTGCTCGAAATCAGAGCTTTAGTGCAGCCCAAACACCCAACTTGGCGTTGAATTTCCTGCCAACCTATTATTCGAATCACCAAACCTTCTAAACAGAAGTTAATCACAACATATAGGGCTAGAAGAGCCCAGTAGGAAGGTTGTAAAGTATTGCTTTGTACAGAGAATTATTCACTTGTAAACTTCGTCAAAAATCTGTTTTCAAAACATAGAAATCGCTCCACACGACGTGCGTCACGCCAATCCGGACGACGTGGTCGCGTACCGAAAGGATCGAAAGCTGCGTAACAGCTTCGTGGTCGTGTGGGCATTGACGGAATTCAAATTGGTCGCGTGTGCGCGACGAATTTGATGCGTATCTGTCAAAATTCACCGTATCGTGCACGTTGCAAATTCTCCAATTACTTTGTGCACGCTCGTCAGATCGAGACGAAACTTGCGCCAACATGACCGTATCATTTTTCTGGTCCTGTATGCCAAGTTTGGTCCGATTCTGAGACCGTTGATAAAATCGTCGTTTTACGGGCCCCACGGTCCCACTCAACGGGCGATTTTGTGCACGGCCCACCGGAATTCAACTTTGGACGTACGGTTGGGTTCGTATCAGAAAACTGGATCCGTAGACATATAGTTTGACGACTTTAGAGACCGTTGACTCTGGCACGCTTTTCGGTGCAAAGCGGGTCCAACGGCGGACATCGTTTTGGCCCGAAATTACCGTTTTGCTCCTGTATCCAGAATTGGACTTAAGGACAGGCAATCCTAGCTAATTTGACTATTCTGAGATCACTGGTATTGTCTGTTTCAGCTTCCGGGGACTGTTGTACGGGTTTTGACTATAGTGGCACATTGAGTAGTTCAGATTGTCGGTTTCATCAGCAAAGGACCACAGGCGAGTACAGTTTATTGTTTGCATTTCGATATTGATCTTTACTATATTTCATTGATTAGTCATTGGTTATGTGATTTTTATACTCTATTATAAATTGTTGAGTCGGGAATGAGAAGTACCAAGGATGTGTGATCAGACCGTAGACATTGTAGATATTGTAGACATTGTAGATATTGTAGACATTGTAGATATTGTAGACATTGTAGATATCGTAGACATTGTAGATATCGTAGACATTATAGATATTGTAGACATTGTAGATATCGTAGACATTGTAGATATCGTAGACATTGTAGATATCGTAGACATTGTAGATATCGTAGACATTGTTTATTTTATGCAGTAGACATCATAGACATTGTTTATTTTCTGCAGTAGACATCGTAGATATTGTTTAAATTCTGCAAGTAGATATCGTAGACCGTGCGGTGTAGCACCCCAGACCGATCACATGTCAAAGGTACTTCTAACGGTGGAAAGTATATTGGTCTATTTATTACTATTGATTTTTCTTACGGCTTTACTGTTATTTTCAAAACTCATGATTGATGTCTAACCTTTGTCTTATAGTCATTTTCTTTATTTGAAATTGCATTCAGTGAATTGTGCTCGTTCCATTCCTGACTGGAAACCAACATTTTCAGGTTAGCCATGGATTCACTTAGCTTGGGAGTGACGGGAGTACTTGCAGACAAAAGCCTAGAGACTAGTTAGATAGTTGAGTTGTAGTCATTCATTTAATTGTACAAGTTTATATTCTTCTATAAATGTAAAACTTGTAATCATTGTAAGTTAAATTAATTATGTGAATGAGCATTGTTTGTGATTTTGATCTTCATGGCCGTGACAGCGTTCTACCGCCGACACTGCGGCGTAGGCTGGCTTGGACACATCTCGTATCCGTTAAAAAAAAAATGGGTGCGGGTCGTGACAATAATCGAAGAAGATGAAGGCACCTATAAAGCTAGTGATAGGTTGGAGACCTACATAAAGCAAGGTGGCCGGACTTTATCTGCTGAAGGTCATCTGGCCGGATTTCTGTCCCTTTGGCTGAGAAGGTTCGTAGTTCCTGGAACCTGTTCAGCAGACAGGATGCACCGAGGAATCGTATTTGCAGTAGTCCGTTTAACGTTCGGGTACAGGATGGACTTGCTAACGGCGATGACATGCCGTCTGAACGCCGGTTTAAGAGCATATACATATAGAATGTTTAACCTGGCGAAGGAAAAACTTATAACTTTTCCTCGGGTAGAAATGCCCTTCACATATTTATATGGGTGGCTGCTCCTACACTTTGGGTCTCTTATGAGTGCTGGACTGGCCAGACCAGATGACACGTTCCTGGAAAGATACAGCCATACACCAAAGTGGAAGTATGACACCCTGACAGACTGCAGGACCATACTGAATAGGGGAGAACTATGGAGTTTCACCTGTGTTCCTCCGCCTATCGGCTATGAGACTATGCCTGCGAAAATGATTGATGGCACTGGTGCCAATGAACTGGATGATGTTCAGCACGAATGGCTGAAGAGGATCTGACCATCCCACCTGATCTGTCGCCATGACGACATCACTTATTTGGAGCCATATCTTCCGAGTAGATTTGCTCGGCAATTCGGCTATGATCAGTTGCATGCAACGACATGCTTCCATCATCAAGGTGGATTAATTGACGGTGCGAGAGCTTGGATATATTATATTGCCAAAGGCACCAGAGCTACCTTTACAATGTCAGATCCGGTAAATCATCGGAAAGGAGCTAGGATGTTGGCGTCTTATGCCAAGTTCTATGTATCTGCGAATACATTTGATGAGAAGTTCAACATCTTGGGTAAGAGCTTCATTCATGCTACTAAGAAGTCAACCAAGTCAACTCTGCCGGAAGATTGTCACGACCGAGAGGATCCTCTCGCTACTGACGAGATTTATGAAGAAGTCTCAATAGGGAATCTCTTTTCTGATGAACTTCATCAGCCACTACACGTACCACTTAGAAATGTCGAGAAGAGTGTATCTGCTGAGGGTACACCGAAGAGAAAGCGTGGCAAGGGTGCTCCCGGGCCCGCTCCAAAAAGAGTTACTCGAGCAGAAGGTCGTAGTCGCGTAGGAATTACTATCCTGGAGACTTCTCCTGCTTCGAGTCAACAAACAAAAGATGCTGACGAAGAAGGTATTGATCCCAAAGAAGATTATCCTACTATTCCACTAATGAAAAGGGTAGGAAAAAAAAAGTGGTAGTTTCAAAGACTAAATCTATAATTTGTCTTGATACAGAAAGCCCCACCAATCGTGCTGAACGATTGGCTCGAGAGAAATAAACTGTCCTTGCTCCTCAGCAAGGAGTTGAAACGGGATCTTCTACTGCCAAGAAGATTATTGAAGTTTCTTCCCCTGTCCCCTCGGAAGCGCAGCCCATGCAGGACGCTAATATAGAACCTGCTACAGAGGATGTGCTAGAAGAATCGGCAGCTAAGCCATCTCCTGATCGAACAATACTGGCTGTCGAGGATCTTTCCAAGGTAGTAGATGAGCATATCGAACCATCTGAAGAAGAACATGTTGACTATGAACCTTCATCTCATTCCTTTGAAGATGAGGATATGGAGATTGAAGATGAGTCACCAACTGAAATCCGTGTCGATGAGTTGAAGACGGCCGGCCAACATTCGGGGTTGACTCCAGAACCAGAGAACCTTCTAGAAATAGAAGTCCATGTTCCGAGCACCTCTGGGGCAGGAAGCAGTAAAATAAGACCAGTGTCAGAAGACACTTTGAATAGACTGCGAACAGGGCTGAACGATCCTAGAAAAACAGAGTATGAGCCCACTTCAGGTAATATTTTATTCAGTACAGTTTTGTCTTTTCTTGCTTTTTTATTGTCTTTAATTCTGATCAAGCTTCTTTGATTCCAAAAGTTGTAGGAACTACACCAGCGATGAGCTTGACTCATGCTCCACCTGTTCAGACTGAGGTTGGTGAGGGAAGCTCGCATTTACCGAGTTCTCCAAAAGCACATACTTCTGTTTCCAGAATAGAATCCATTTCGGCTTCTTCTTTCACAATGGCTGTAACTCTTGGTTTTGAAACAGGGATAGCAAGGACCATGGCAATGTATTCAGATATTATTTATTCATATCTGGATACATTCTCCAGGCGATTTATGAAGGACGAGACTATGCCTTTTTCCAACCTCCGAGCAGCGATTAATTTCCTACTCTTAGCTTTGCGACAGGCTGGTTATAAAACTCAATGTACTTTATTTGAGCATCTCTTAGATGATTTGGAAGTAACCATCCACAAATACTGGGAGATCAAGAAAGAAGATATTAAATCCTTGACTGTGGCTGAGATTGCTCAACTGGAACGTGAAGCTCAAATCCAGCAAGCTGCTTTGAAAGAATTCCTCGCTTCGTCATCTGAGAAGTTAATGGCGAAGGATGAGGAAATAGTATCAACTCGTCAGAGGATAGAATGTCTGGAAACTGAAGAAATATCTAGAGCTGAAGAACTCCAGAAGCTAAAGGAAGAATTAGCTCGTCTCCAGGAGCGCATTGCATCCACAGAAAAAGAGCAATCTGATATTATTGCTGCTCGTATAGCTGAAGCTACCCGCTATCAAGTTCTACAGCAAGAACGGGAACAGATGCAGACTGATCAGATAGAAGAAACCAATCGTCGTAGTCCTGTCATCATTAATTTTGACCAACAGCTAGTTGCGATTGAAGCAACAGAGCAAATTCGTAAAGCTCATAAAGAGAAGATGAATAATATACTTGCTCATATTCAGAAGATTATTACTCCTTCTAAATAGATTAATACTCACTTGTAATCAATATTTTGATTTTGACTGAGGAAATGAGCATTTGATCTGATTTCAATTTTGTGTATGATGTTTTTGTAGAAAATATGTTCAGAGGTAAATAATACATGACATATTTTAATAGAATGAAATATACAAATGAATTTTGTAATTTCATCAGATGATATTAAACTAAAAAAAATTAGTTTAATACTGATTAGAGAAAATAGAATTCAGATATAAAGATATCTTTGAACTCAATTTTTCATGATCTTTGGACTCGGAAATCAAAAGACTAGATATCATTTTCATAGAATAGAAAATATAATACTGAGATAGAAAATTCAGAGGTAATATGGACGTGATTTTCTATATGAGATCTTTATTAAATCCACTGGAAATCTAATAAGACAGAATATCAAATTCTCTGGGAAGATGATATGTGGTAGAATATCAATTTCTGCTGGGGATAACGATATTGAAACGACTTTTGGGGGAAGAATAAACTTTGATTTTATATTTACTAGGGAATAATCGCAGCAGATGAAAATATTATATATTAACAAAATTTATACATAATATTTCTTTAAGAATTTGCCGTTGATAGGCATCATCGTGACTTTACCATCCATAGAGGTAAGCTGATATGCTCCGTTAGAGAAGACTTTGTTCACGACGAACGGGCCTTCCCATTTCGCGTCGAACTTGCCTTTGCTCATATGTGTCATAGTCATCGGACGTCTGACGGTTAGAACAAGTTCTCCTTTCCGATATGCTCTGACTTTCACCTTCTGGTTAAAAGCTTTTGAAATTCGGGCCTGATACAGCTCGATATTTTATTGAGCGTACAATCGCTTTTCGTCTAGAGCTTCTAGCACTTGAAGTCGAAGGCGATCATTATTCTCCGTTGTGAGTTCATTGGAGATTGCGATTCTCAGAGAAGGAATCTGGATCTCGAGGGGAAGGACAGCTTTGCACCCGTATACCAAAAAGAAAGACGTACACCTGGTTGCATTGCGAACTGTGGTGCGGTAGCCATAAACATTCACCAAGCTTCTCGCTCCAGTTGCGTTTGTTAGATGAAACAAACTTTTTCAGGAGTTTAATAATGGTTTTATTGAAAGCTTCTGCTAATCCATTAGCTGCTAGATTATATGCTGTAGAAGCTAGATTATTGATTCGATGGTCATCGCAGAATCGAGTAAATTTCTGACTGACGAATTGTGGTCCATTATCATGGATAATATGCCGAAGAACACCAAATCGATAGATTACATGATGCTTGACGAAGCTGATGACGTTGGAAGTTTTAACTTCGGATAGCAAAATTGCTTCAGCCCATTTAGAAAAGTAGTCGGTTATTGCTAAATAAACCGATGTCCTTTTGATGACGGTGGGTTGATGGGACCAATGATGTCCATGCCCCAGGCCTCGAAGGGCCATGATACCGTTGTCGGATGTAAGAACTCTGACGGTTGATGGATAAAGTCTGCATGAATTTGACAGGTTTTACATTTCCGGGCATATTGAATGGCGTCAGCCACCATCGTGGGCCAATAATAACCCATACGTCGGATGCGATCTTGAAGTTTTGGACCTGGTTGATGGGCTCCACAGACACCATCATGTGCTTCACGGATAATCCGTTGTACTTCCTCACCAGCGATGCATCGGAAGAGAAGACCATCGTAGGCCCGACGATATAGTGTCTTTGTCGTATGATTATAATAGAATCTGAGAGATCGACGCCGGATAGACGCTGCTTCGCTCGGATTATCAGAAAGTATGTCATGCAATACAAAGTCTAGAAATGGACGTCTCCAATCTTCGATCATGGCTTCTGTTTCGTTGGAAAAGACGTATTCTATAGTAGACTCGGAAGAAGACGAGAATGCTCTGTCAAACCCTAATCCAGTGCTAAGGTTGGAGGAATCAAATTCATCAGGGTTGAGAGAATTTTCGTCTGGGTTATAGGGAAAACCCAAAGCCAAATTTTTCTCGACATAGAATAGCTCCCGGTTATAAACTACTATCAATTGTTGACGTCTGACCGGTATGGCTAGCACAGCGGCAAGATTAGCCAAAGCATCGGCTTCTGAATTACAGGCTCGCCGAACGTGTTCAATAAAGAAATCTTCAAAGGAAGAGGCCATAGAGAGTGCTGCTCGGTGATAAGGTATCAAATCCTGATGACGGACTTCATATGTACCTCTGATTTGATTGACGATAAGTTTGGAGTCTCCATAAACTTCTAAATATTGAATATCCAGATGTTTAGCAAGTTGAAGACCGATGAGCAACGCATTGTATTCGGCTACAATGTTTGAACACGATTGATCCAGAGAATAAGCCCTCTGAATAGTCAACCTTTCTGGGGATACGAGAACAATCCCGACTCCGTCGACAATATCGCCATTGGGACCCATTCTAGACGCTCCATCAAAGAATAGACGTCAGGTAGGAATTTCTTCAGAAACCTGATTTGAATCCAGAACTTCATCTGGGATCTCATCGTATAATTTAGAATCCTCTGGAACTGCATGAGCTGCCAGAAAATCAGCAAGAGCCTGTCCTTTAACTGACTTTTAAGGAATATAATGCATGTCATATTGAGCTAACAAGATTCCCCAATTAGCCAGTCTGGAGTTGAGAATACCGGGTTTCTTCATCATAATCCTGATGGGATTCACTCTGGAAATGACATGAATCGTTTGGCCGATGATATAATGTCGCATTTTCTGAATGGCAAAAATTAATGCTAGGCATTCTTTCTCAATTGGAGAATAACGTGGTTCAGCAACTGTCATTGTGCGACTGAGGTAATAAATAGCCTGTTCATGGCCATCTTTGTTTTTCTGGACGAGTAATGCACCGAGAGAATGGTTCATGGCTCGAACATATAGAAGGAATGGTATTCCCGAGACGGGAGGTACTAAAACCGGAGGGTTCATGAGATACTGTTTGATGTCATCAAATGCTTTTTGACATTCTTCGTTCCAGACGAAGGATACACCTTTCTTCAGAAGTTTGTTAAACGGTCTGCAACGTCCTGATAAGTTAGAGATAAATCTCCTGATGTAAGCAATTCTTCCTTGAAATCCTCGTAGCTCTTTTAAGGTGCGTGGAGGACGCATCTCTTGGATGGCTTTGATCTTCTCGGGATCCACGTGTATACCTTTAGCGGTAATGACGAAGCCGAGAAATTTACCACTAGAGACGCCCAGGAAGGACTTAGTAGGGTTCATCTTAAGTTGATGCTGACGCATTAAATCAAAGATAGTCTTCAAATCTTGGATATGATCCTCCTTTTGTCGACTCTTGACTGCAATATCATCAACGTAGCATTCGGCTGTTTTCGAAGATGTTTGCGGAATATAGTGCTCATTGCTCGCTAATACGTTGCTCCTGCATTTTTGAGACCAAACGACATCACTGTATAATAGTATGTACCGATCGGTGTTCTGAAGGAAGTATGTCTTTCGTCATCTGGAAACATTTTGATTTGGTTGTACCCCGAGTATCCATCCATAAATGACATTCGTTCGTAACCACATGTGTTATCGATCATGACATCTGTGATTGGAAGAGGGAACTCGTCCTTAGGACAAGCCGTATTGAGGTCACGAAAGTCTATACAGACTCGGATCTTGCCGGTCATTTTGAGGACAGGAACAATGTTAGCCACCCACTCAGGATGTTGCTCCTTTCGGATAAATCCGGAAACTATAAGCTTGTTGACTTCAGCTTCAATTGCATCCATAATGTCTGGACGAAATCGTCGCTGTTGTTGTTTGACTGGTTTAGCATCAGGCATGATATTAAGTTTGTGTGTAGCGATCTTCGGATCTAGCCCTGGCATATCCTCATAGCTCTAGGCAAAGACATCGATGTAATCATGAATAAGCTTGATCATGTCTTGCTTATCTGTTTTCGAAAGACTTTCGCTGATGAATATTGGCTTGGGAGATCCCTCCTCACCAACATCAATTTGGATCAATTTATCTTCAGTGGGAGGTTCTCTTTGCTCGAACCTGAATTCTCATTGGTTGTCTAATCTTTGAGCCCATTGTTCCGATTCGGGTGATATTTCAAAATCATCTTCATCTTCATCATTTTCTTGCGGACCGTCGGCGGAAACCATATTGGCAGATAGAGTAGAACGATAAAAATCGCCAATACTTGTGTCAGAATCCCAAGAGAAGGAATCGGAAGAATCAGATCGTTTATCTCCGTCGGAGTCTAGATCCTCATGGATTGTGTTGATGAAGGAAATAGGAGTAATGTAACCCAATCCGCATTTTGTCCTTCCGTATTTTAAGAGAGGAATTCGAACAGGCATTATTCTTCCTTTTCCACTATTGAGGCCGGTTCTGAAGTCATAGCCCATGTTCTTGATGATGTTTTTGGACTGCTGACAGTAGCGACGTAGTTGTAACCTTCCGGTATCATCGTTTTTGTCGTCGTCTTCCAGATTAGGAGGATTCTGGGGCCCCTTGCAGAAGAATATTGGAGCTTCTCCTGACTTTCTAATAGGAACAAAGAAGTATGAATTTTGTACAGACTCTAATGATACTTCTGTATGAAGAGTTTGAACAACTCCTATAGTTAGTGGCTCTAAGCTATCTAACAAATGTAAATAACTTTGTACATGATTACAGACATCAATATACTGTAAAGTAGATGCTTTATTAATATCAGATGCTGTATTTACAGGAGAAGACTGAGCCTTAGCAGATTTAGTCAAATTAATGACTAAAGGGGGAGAGAAAGAGCGAGCAGGAGTTTTGTTTCGATTAAGGTCGATAACAAAAGGCTCAGAAGAGGTGAGCTCCCTTGAAGAGGATCGTGGATAGGTAGTGCATCCACTGACTGGAATGACTAGAGTATCTGGTCTAGCCCGAGAAGATGGTGGGAGAGTAGTGTGTCCACTAACTGGGATTATCAGCGAACCTTGTGGAGCTTGGGAAGGCAATGAAGTGGTACGTCCACTGACAAAAATTATCAGTAGACCTTCTTCAGATGATTTAGTAGACTACGGATGAGTGATACGTCCTTTTACAGGAATAACCAAGGTGTCAACTGTTGATGTCTCATCATCATCCATAGCTTGTAAAACTTTTGAATATTCATCTTTGTACATGCGAGAATCACTGTAGTAGGCTTCGACTCCTCTGAAAGGATTAATGTCCACGACTTCCTTTTGAACTTCTCCATTTTCATCAATGTATTTGAAGCACTGGTGAAGAGTGAAGGGGACGATATTGTGTTTATGGAGGAAAGGTCTTCCCAAAAGCAGGTTGTAAGATCCAACTAACTCGATCACATAGAATGTGACACTCGACCGGAAATTACCTACTTGTATTTTTAGGCAAATTTTCCCCAGAGGTTCGCTCTTGCCTTGATTGAACCCTAAAATGGTAGTAACTGTCTTGACTAGACGATAAACTGGAATCCGTAAGGCATCCAAGAGACTCTTAGGCATAATACTTAGGGCTGATCCTAGATCAATTAGAATACGGTTGACCTTCATCGTGTCAATGTACCCAGTGTAGTAGAGAGGGCGATCATGACGATTGTCCTCTAGAAGCATATCGTCTTGGGTAAAAGTGATGTTTGGAATGATTTCCAAGACACTGTTGCAATGTAGGCAAGTCACCGGCTCTGCTTCCGGCTTCTTCAGATGAGTCAGGCAAGAGTCTGCTTGTAGTAGAGCTTCACTTAACGTTTCCCGAGTTTCCTTGGATAAACGTAAAAGTTTGAAGATGGACAACCTGGCTGGAGTGTTAGCAAGTTGAGCCAGAATGTCAAAATTATATGGCTTCTGCAATCCAGAAGAAAGAGACTTCTTGATTGGCTTGTCGAAGCGGGCAGGTTGCTTCCCTTTATCGGCTGCTGTTGGTTTAGGGGGAACCGTCTCAGCAGGGGCATTTAATGGTCCTTCATTAGAGATGGGTGTTGGAGCTGCAACCGGAGGGACATCAGGAGTTTCCTCAGGAACTTTAGCGTAATCTTTCAGATAAGTTTTTCCTGATCGGGTTCCGGAGAGAGCTTCGACTTCAGGCTCAGGTTCAGGGTCTATCGAGACCATGTTACAATCCTTCATCTTGTTCTTGGTCTTTTGGTGCTTGATGAGAGCTTCAGTCCAGAAACCGAGGCCAACACGGGATTGATTATGTCTCAAAGTGAGGGCTAGAGGCGCTCGGAGTCCTTTGCCGGAGCTTAAACCAGGTGCAGTGGCTAGATCATAACCCATCTTCGCCATTAATTCACGAGATTGTGAACTATATAGATGAAATGCCGGTTTGTATCTGTCTTCAGATCGAGGTACAGTTTTTACCTCCGTAGAGGGTGACTTTCCTGCTAAGATGAAAGTAGAGGTTAGAGAAAGATTAGGTGTGATGCTAGAAGTCATATGGCATGACTTAGTCTTCCCAGGTTTCTTTTTAGACAGAGGAGCTTTCCGAGGAGAAGAGGAAGATGTCTCGAACTCCGTCACTAAATCGGGGTGGATCCACATAATCTCTTCCTTCTTAGTGGTGACGGGAACAAGTCCTTCATTCTGGGCTGGTAGAATATTCACAACTTCAAGGGTTGCTTTAGGGATAGGGACAATCCCACTTTCCACCAATAACGGAGGGAAGTCACCGAACTGCATTGAAATTACATTTGCTGTGACTGTTTTGTCTTTAGGTGTTAATGTCACCGCTCCTGATTTGATCATTTCTTGGATCTTTCCTTTTAATACGAAGCAAGACCGAATTGTATGACCCAGCATTCTGTGATATGGATAGTATTTTGGATGATCCGTCTTGTTGGCTTCATCAGGCTTCTTGATATCTGGCAGTTGAATCTTGTTACCTTTAAGTGAACATTCGAAGATGCCCTGAACATCATCGTCGTCGAAAGAGTATTCTTCCTTCGGCCGAGGAGGTCTCTGCTGTTGATTTGTTGGAGCTGGGGTAGCTTGAGCAGACATTACCTCTTGTTTGTTGCTTTGGAGATTGACTTCAAGAGTCTATTTTCCTTTACGATTGTTGGGTCGCACACTATTGCTAGTACTTTGACTTGATTCCTTGGGAGTCATGTGTACCCCCAGACCTTTGAAAGTCTCAGCACTGACTTCGGCAGCTTTGGCACTGACGATGAAGGAAGGCCAATCTTGGAATTGAGTGGATCCTGTCCACATGCTGATGATTGGTAAGAGATTTGACTTGCAAGTGTCGATAGTGACGGCATCGGGAGTTCCGAGGGACATTTTTAGAGGTTCTCTTCTGAATCTTTCAATGAAGCTTTCAGTGCTTTCATTATTTTTCTGTTTGATTCTTATAAGAGCTGACATAGTCATGTCATTGACGCCTTCATAGAATCATTCTAGAAACATCTGTTTGAATCCGGCAAACGAAGTAATACATCCATCAGGGAGACTTCGATACCATTCATAAGCAGTTCCTTTTAGACAACCAACGAATACTCGAGTGAGGAGGGCATCGCTCGGTTGTAGCTGATCAGTCATTATCTCAAAGTGATTAATGAACTGACTTGGGGAAGTAGTCCCATCAAAGAAAGAGATGGTCGGAGGCTTGTATTTTGGAGGGTACGATACCTCCTTCCATTGTATGGGGTAAGGCTGCTTGATACCTAATCTTTGTAAGCCGTCCTTTTGCTTGAACACTTCGAATTGAGATCGAAGATTCTTTAACTCTTCAGTGATCGTTTCAGAAGATTACGGTGTCGTTGCTTGTTGGGTATAATTGGGAGGAGGGACTGCAGTATATGTACCACCCCCAGCTCCGGACTGACTTGGAGTGGGCTGTACATGAACAATAGACTGTACCCCCGAAATAGTAGAAGGTTCCAGGTTTGGGGCAACAGGAGTATTTAATACCACTGGTGGTATTGTTTGTTGAACTTGCTCAGTTTGTTGCTGAGCTTGTATAAGAGTATGCGTAGCAGTCAATGTATCCGCCATGGCTTGTAACTGTTGTTCCAAAGAAGAAATCCTTTGTTCATGAGCCTCAGTGCTAGTCGAAGGTTCATGATTGCCGTCTACCATATAAGTTGTAATCATTCGAGGTATCGACGATGAAACAGTTTGTTCCGAATCGTCGTTATGAGAATCAGCATCTTTCTCGGAGCTATTCACGGGAGTTAATACTGGGAAGTTGGACTCTCCTAGGAAGTCTTCCGTAGTCTCAGGATTATCACCTGGATGAGAAGAAGAAGAGACTCTGGTCGAAGCTTCGGTTCTGGATCTGGTGCCGAGGTAAACACCGTCTTCAGAATCTGACATAGAATCAGATCGTATTCTACCCCTAGTATTTCTGGAGGTCATGTTGACAGAAGCATAAAAAGGTTCGTCCTCATCCGATATTGGTTCATGTTGAATCCGTTCGAAGACAGATCGTCTTTTCGGTGAACAACAATACTGGATCATGACCCGAGGTTGGAAGTTACAACAATGCTCTTCATGACGAATATGAGCAATGTCAGAGACAGATGGAGTGTTGATTCTCCGCTTATTTTACAGATGTTCTCGAAGATCTGCGGAAACAGACTGGGAAGTGTTTGAAGATAATTTCTGTGTAGAGACTTGTCTTTTATCCTTCTGTCTTTTTGGTTCTTGAATGTATAAAGACCGATTGATCTGAGCGGTGTAGTTCTTAGGATATTGTGCATCAGGATCCATTATACTTGTCTCAATTTGATAAGGCTTTTTTATGCCGAAAATAGAACCGAGACGATTCCGGTTGAGCTTGTTACGAAGATCCATAGGAGGTGCAACTTTGGTATCAGTCTTAGATACTTGCAATTTGCCTTTTTCGGATCAAGAAATTTGGAGAGAAGGAAGATGAACATTATTCCGATTGGGAGTTGGTAATAATCCATCTTTAGAGGAAGTAGCCAAAAGGCGTTTTCCTATGTTTGATCTAGTAAGAGTACTAGTCAATTTAACCCCAGAGGTAAAAACCTTAGGAGTAGAGGAGTTGACTAGAGAGTCGTTCTCCTTGGTTGGCACAAGATGTGCAAGCTGTGGGAGAATCATTTGTATATTCTGTGGAAGAGAACCCTCAGTCTGGAGGCGTATCCCCAGCAGAGTCGCCAATTTGTTTTCCATAAATAAATTCTATTTATTTATTGTATTTCTGAGATAATTACAACTGTAGGAATCTAATCTAGAAGACGATTACTTTATCCCTTGGACGATGCGATGAAGAAGACTCGGATCTCGAAGAACTTTGGACAGCAACTGGGCAATCTCTCTGTGCTCTCTGAATTGAATGTGATGTCTGTTGAAGATGGAGAAACTCTATTTTATAGAGTTCTGGATAACTGCTCTGGGCATACGCTCAATCAGTTACTTGACGTGTGCATAACTGCAGGGACGCGTGGCAAATTTTGGTGAAGACACGTTGAAGTACGGTTGAGAGTAGTGGAGTATATCCAGGAGAGGTTGATGGCATGAATGCCACGTTGCATAACTTCTGAATGAGTGGGTAACCGAGTACAGGACACGTGAGGACGTATGTTGATCGTACATTTGAAATCATTCTGAATACATTTGTTTTGATACGCTGTCTTGTTGAAGAGGAGTCGTATGGAGTCCATACGCTGCTTAAATGAGGAGTCGTATGGAGTACATACGCTGCCTTGATGAGGAGTCGTATGAAGTCCATACGCTGCCTTGATGAGGAGTCGTATGAAGTCCATACGCTGCCTTGATGAGGAGTCGTATGAAGTCCATACGCTGCCTTGATGAGGAGTCATATGAAGTCCATACGCTGCCTTGATGAGGAGTCGTATAAAGTCCATACGCTGCCTTGATGAGGAGTCGTATGAAGTCTATACGCTGCCTTGATGAGGAGTCGTATGACTGAGGAAGTAGACACGTGGCTGTCCTCAATCTTCTCGAATATGCTATATCTCTCAATAACTGATAAATATCTCTCGAGCGTCGTGTTGCGGATATGACGGCTGACAGACTGTCAGAAATGACAGTAATGATGGCTGTGCATTAATAATAGCTAATGAGCTGTCCTCGTAAAAGATAAAATTAACTCTAAAAAATCCATACGACTGTTAATTCTCCTAAGACAGCTATTTTTGCACGAAAGACGAAGTGTCAGATTCATCCCCCACTGAACGTATGCTGTGCTGTCAGTCGAGAAATAATAAAATATTCACTGAACGTATAACTTTTACACTGAGCGTATGGCCTTTGCACTGAGCGTATGGCCCTTGCACTGAACTTATGGCCTTTGGCTGAGCGTATGGCTTTATGTCAGCGTGTCAGAATTTTTCACACCCTACAGCAGCAGGTCAGAGCAGCAGTTCCGAGACGTGGGCAGGCAGAGTCTGGTATGTTAGAGCAGGTTTTGGTTGAGGGTGGTCATGTTGTAGGTATTGTCCTATTCTGTTTCCACTCTTATTTATCTCTTGGGTTACACATATTTGGCGAGTTTCTCGTCTCACTCTTCTGTCTTCGTATCTTGAGATACATGATATCTATCACGTGTCTCGACTATGAAGATACGTCCTGGGTAGAGTCATGTCTTGGATTAAGTCATTGGTACCGGCTTATTTTGAGAACTGACTTTTATCTAAGTTGTGGAGTCAGCGTAGGCATGCTCCTACTCAACTGACTCAGGAGACATATTTATTCATATGCCTCCATCCCTTCTTGATTGTGGTTGTGTTATTGCTTACGCATTTACTTATATTACTGTTGTCTTTATCTTACCAACATGCCATGCTTTGTTTTGATTGACATAATTTTTCAGCTCTTTGGTTTGGTTTTCATGCTTGACTAGATTTAGGAAATTTCGAGGACGAAATTTATTTTTAAGTTGTGGAGAGTTGTGAGACTTGTCTCACAGTATCGGTATTTATATACAGATACGTATTTTGTAGTATATTTCGTATTTTCTTGGTTTTCGTAATGCTTTAAAAATTTTCCTAACTTATAGATTTCTTCTTGGCCGGCATACCGCCAGTATACCGGAGTATACCGACAGCATACCGTCCAGACAGATTTTCCACATTTTAGATATTTTCGATTTCAGATATTTTATGAATAGTGTTTTTGATATTTTCGTGAATAGTATTTTGGATATTTTGATGAATAGTGTAGATGTACCCTATTATCCAATGGATATTTGGTTTTATTTCGATGGTTAGGATTGACTTAGATATTCACATGGATCACCATCCGACGACTAAGATTAATTCCCCCTTCTATATATACCATTTCACTTTCTCTCTCCTCTCTCTTTTCATTCTCTTCACTCTCTCTTCATTTCTTTTTCCCTTCTCTCCTCCTTGGAGCTTGCCAAGAGCTTGGCCTTGAGGCCTTGGGTGTGGTGTCTAACCCCCCTAGGAGGAGGAGTAGAAGATTAGGCTTGGAGCTTAACCTAGGCAAGTACATCTTGCCAAATCTTGAACAAAAATATTTTCGTTGGCATTTTATTTCCCTTGGTAGTAAATGCTTAGAATTGCCTTAAACTCATTTTGTTAAATATGTTTTCCTTATGATTCTCGTCTATATGCATGTTTCTAAAATTTGTTTAAGCAAGGTTTTGATTTTCTGTTAAAATCCAATATGGACTTAGTAGAAAACTTGGTATCAAGAGTGATATTAGCGTTACCATCATGGATCTTGGTCACATATACATATATGAGGCCCTCACATAGTTTGTATATCATGGATTTTGAGTTTGGTGGCAATCGGAACCCGTTTCGGTGTCCCGATAACCTCTATTTGGGAGTATTTTGAGGTATTGATCTATCAAATATTTTGATTTGTGAAAACTAATACTTCCATGTTGTAGAAAATTTAATTCTATTCAATTTTGACTTTTGAAAGTCCGAATTTCGATTTAAAACGAAGTTTTTAAGGCCGAAACAAGTTTTGGCAAAATTCTAAATTTTGTTGCTGTTTGAAAAACCGGTATACCGCTGGTATACCGTAGTATACCGCCGGTATGCCATTTTTTGCACCAGAAACCTTCTGTCTTTAGGTCGGTATACCGCCGGTATGCCGCAGTATACCGCCGGTATGCCGTTTTATGCTGTTTTAGTCTGTTTTTGCCCGTTTCTGCCCGTTTTTGTCCGTTTTTGATATTTTCTTTGATTGTAATGATTTCTTAACATGATTAGAAGATCTTGTATAGTTAGAGAATGCTTGTACACCCTATATACACTTGACACTAGCACATGTTCAATCATTTTCTATGAAATGTACTTAGCTTTAATTATTATTTCCCACATGCCATGATATGTCTTTGATAGATTCTTTCTTACAAGCTATGTTAATTGTTGCCATGCCCTCTTTGCTTACATGATAGTGGCCCGTCGTGGCGTACTTTTCTTACATGTCTTCTTTGCTTACTAGATAGTGACCCGTCGTGGTGCACTCTTGTACATGTCTTTCTTTGCTTACATGATAGTGGCCTGTCATGACGCACTCCCTATAGTGGCTCATCGTAGCGCACTCCTAGCTTCCAGTTTATGATGTTTTCTTGTTGTGGCTTGTTATGGTGCACATTCCCGCTTTTGTCCAGTCTTGCATGTCTCATGTCTAGGATGGATTCTGCGGAATGCCACACCCAGAATCCAAGAAAATGGTAAGGATTATATAACTAGATTGATCATTAGAACATGGGTGGGGAGGATTTCCCAGTTACCTGTTGCCTTTGGTCTAGGTCGTTATAACATTAATTTAAGGGTTTGGAGCTATCCGTCGAGATGAGCACTCTCCCAGCTTCACCGTCGCGTGGGAGCACAAGGATACACATGTAATCACTTCCCGGCATGACCAATAGGTGGCAGCAGGCAGGTAACCGGACTTGGAATTCTCAAATTTGTATTTGTTAGTAATTAGGATTGTGACAACCCTAGTTAGCTAATGTATAAAGCCGTACTCATTGCTTGGCCGTGACTATTGTATGGAGTCCAGTCTAGTCTAGTTTATCTAGGCAGTGTCCGGATTTGTTTATTTCAGTACATCTTTGTTTATGCTTTACTTTTGCCGGTAAATGATTAGATACTAAAGTTCTTTTCAGGAGAAGGGTTACAATCCCGGTCCTTGTTTGGTTTACGGGTTGTAACTTGGGTTCCAGAATAGTTCCTAAGTCATCTAATCATTTGTCGTTCTATATGGACTTAACATGCTCACATGCTCCAGTTACATAACATGCTCACATGCTCCAGTTACATAACATGCTCATATGTTCCAGTTCTCTTACAAGTTCCAGTTTTCTAACATGCTCACATGACCAGTCTACTTAACATGCTCACATGTCTAGTTTATCTTTCATGTTCACATGCTTCCTTTTCCTTACATGTACACAGTTTATATTATGTCACATGTCCTTTACTTTATGCTACATGTTGCTTTACTCATTGTCTTCCTATTCTCGGGATAAGTGCATTGGTAGCGCACGAGTCTCGATTTGCTTTTACTTATTTATGTCTCTATCCGTTGCTATGAATTGCATGCTGGTTTTAGTTCATAGTTTGGCTTCCTTTGTGGTACTTGCTATTGGGGGCCTGACCCCACTGGTTTTGCATTGACCAGATCTGATAGAGGAGCCCGGAGGATCTTCCGTACCTTCCACTCGTTGGTGATTACCCAGAGCACCAGAGTACCTTAGTGGGTTTTCTATTTCATTCTCCCACTAGTTATGTACATTATTCTTTTGTGGCATTTAGCCTCCGAACACGTGTTTAGCTTGTGTTTTGGACTTGACATTTAGCCTACGGGCCAGAACATGATTTGTATATTCTAGACTATAGCTAGAGCTTTTCATGTATGACTATTACTCTTGCTAGTCTTTACTCTGTATTACTAGCTTCATGATCATTGATATATGATAGTTTGAGACGCTTTACTATTTTATATTCCAGTTGATCTTACTTCTTGTACATTGTTTACTGCCTGTGATTGAGATACCTAGGATTGCTTGACCTAGGATCGACTGTTGGTTTGTAGTAGTAACCCCCATCTATACAGCTTATACATTATTTCGAAGTACTGGAGTACTTTGGTATACGTAGCTGGCCTGGTCCGTCCCTACTTGCCAGTATTCTGGTTCTGGGGCGTGACAGTACATAACTCAATAATCTGGGATTTGGAGAATGTGAGTTCAGCGGTACCGGAGGGTACATAACTCGATAATCTGGGATATTAGTGGAAAAATGATGTGAGTTCAGCGGTACCGAAGGGTACATAACTCGATATTTTAGGATTTGGAGAATATCATTTAGACATAATACTTCTTCAGGAACTTGCCGTTGACGGGCAACATGAGCGAGTCTCCGTTTTGTTTTGCGAGGCGGTAAGCACCGTTGGAGAATACAGCCTCAATAATAAATGGGCCTTGCCACTTTGGCTGGAACTTGCCGGCGGTTTTGTGAGTCATAACCATCGGCCTCCGAACTGCCTGAACGAAATCGTCCACTTGGAATGTTCTGATTTTAACCTTCTTGTTGAAGGCTCTGGAGATGCGTGCTTGGTATAGCTCGATCCGTTGCTGAGCTAGTAGGCATTTTTCATCTAAGACCTCCAACTCTTGTAGCCGGCAACGGTAGTTATCGTCCGTCGTCAATTGGTAAGTGAGAGCGACGCGGAGCGAGGGGATTTGAGTCTCCAATGGGAGGACTGCCTCACTCCAGTACACCAGGGAAAATGGCGTATTCCCAGTAGCTGTTCGGACTGTAGTACGGTACGCCCATAAGCATTCACCAAGCTTCTCGTTCCAGTCGCGTTTGTTGGAAGATACTTCTTGAGTAACTTGATGATGGTTTTGTTGAATGGTTCTGCCAATCCATTTGCTGCCGGATTGTATGGCGTTGAAGCAACATTCTGAATTCGGTGTTTGTCGCAGAACCGATAGAAGGCGTGGCTTGCAAACTGCGGACCATTATCGTGGATGATCCTTCGGGGCAGTCCAAAGCGATAGATGACGTGATGCTTGAGGAAGCTGATCATGTTTGAAGTCTTCACTTCTGCAAGCGGAACAACTTCCGTCCATTTGGAGAAATAATCTGTAATGGCGAGTATGAAACGATGTCCTCGGAAAGAAGGTGGAGCGATCGGACCGATGATATCCATCCCCCATGCCTCGAATGGCCAGGACGCCACTGTCGGATGTAGAAATTCGGATGGCTGGTGGATGAAGTCCGCGTGGACTTGGCAGGCTTTGTACTTTCTTACATAGTCTATCGCATCTGGTACCGTCGTGGGCCAGTAGTAGCCCATTCGGCGAAGACGGTCTTACAATTTAGGGCCAAGCTGATGGGCCCCGCAGACACCGTCATGAGCTTCGCGTACGGCTTCTTTGGCTTCTGCGCTTGACAGACATCGAAGCAGTAATCCATCGTAGGATCGGCGGTATATCATTTTCGTCTCTGTATCGTAGAAGAATCTGAGAGAACGCCTTCTGATGGAAGTGGCTTCCTTTGGGTTCTCGGGCAGGATATCGTAGACTACGAAGTCTACGAATGGTTATCTCCAGTCTGGCGCTTCGTCGATCGTCTGAGAGGAATAACTCGCCACAAATTGAACGTTGTTCTTGGGACAGACCAGTTTGTGGCCTATCACGTCAACCGAATGATGAGTATGATTTGGCACTGCTAGGGAAGCGGCAAGGCCTGCTAGGGCATCGGCTTCGATGTTTTGGAGTCTGGGAACGTGTTCGATGAAGAATCCCTTAAATGATGAAATAATGTTGATCTCTATTTGGTGATAGGGGATCATGTCTTCATGGCGGACTTCGTATGAACCCCGGATCTGATTGACGATTAACTGCGAATCGCCGTATGCTTCAAGATATTCTACCCCCAGCTCTCTTGCAAGTTGGAGGCCAATGACCAAAGCGTTGTACTCGGCCACATTGTTAGAGCAGGGTTCCATGAGGGAGTAAGTACGATTGATCACCAGTCCAGAAGGAGAAACCAGCACCACCCCGACACCGACGACGATGTTGCCCTTAGGTCCGGTCCTTGAGGCGCCGTCGAAGAACATTCGCCATATATAATCGTGAGAGGTTGCATGCGAGTCGGCGACCTCATCTGGGATTCCTTCATATATTCTGGACGACTCCGAGCCTGGGTGGGCTGCTAAAAAGTCTTCCAGAGCTTGACCTTTAACAGCCTTTTGCGGGACGAAGATCATATGATAAGGAGACAGCAATATTGCCCATATGGCGAGGCGGGAGCTGAGTGCCCATGGTTTAGTCATGAGGACCCTGAGAGGGTTGACTCGTGAGATCACATGTATGGTTTGTCCTGTGACATAGTACCGCGTCTTTTGAATGGCAAACACCAGGGCGAGGCATTCCTTCTCCACGACGGTGTATCGGTGCTCTAGCCCAATCATCATTCGGCTGAGGTAGTATATAGCTTGTTCATGGCCTGTATCGTTGTTTTGTGCCACCAGAGCACCGAAGAAATGCTCCATTACTCATACATATAGCATGAATGGTTTTCCAGCAACCGGGGCCACCAGGACTAGAGGGTTCAACAAATATTCTTTGATGCTGTCGAAGGCACGTTGGTATTCTTCATCCCATACGAACGAGACGCCTTTCTTCATGAGATGGGTGAATGGCCGACATCGCCCAGAGAGGTTAGAGATAAACCTTCTGATGTAGGCTAGCCTCCCTTGAAGGCCTCGGAGCTCACGGGGATTTCTCGGGGGACCCATCTCCATAATTGCCTTTGTCTTCTCTGGATCTACATGAATTCCCTGGGCAGTAATGATGAAACCCGAGAACTTCCCGCTGGATACGCCTAAGAAGGATTTTGTGGGATTCATCTTCAGGTTGTGCGCTCGCATCAGGTCGAATACCGTCCTCAGATCCTGTAGATGGTCTTCCGTATAGCGACTCTTGACGGCGATGTCATCAACATAGCACTCCACAGTCTTGCGCAAGTGGTCTCTGAAGATGATACTCATGGCTCTTTGATATGTGGCGCCAGCATTCTTTAAACCGAAAGGCATGACTGTGTAGCAGTATGTGCCAATCGGTGTTCGGAATGATGTATGCTTTTCGTCGTCAGGAGACATCTTAATTTGGTTGTACCCCGAGAAGCCATCCATGAATGACATACGTTCGAAGCCGCATGTGCTGTCGATCATGATGTCTGTGATAGGGAGGGGAATTCATCTTTGGGACATGCCTCGTTCAGATTGCGGAAGTCGATGCAGATTCGAATCTTCCCATTCTTCTTGAGGACAGGTACTATGTTGGCGACCCAGTCCGGATGTTGTTCTTCACGAATGAAGCCGCTGGCTATCAGTTTGTTGACTTTGGCTTCGATCGAATCCATGATGCCCGGGCGGAAGTATCGTTGTTGTTGTTTGATCGGCTTTGTATCTGGCCGAATGTTGAGCTTGTGAAGGGTAACCTCGGTTTTAGTCCTGGCATGTCTTCATAGCTCCAGGCAAACACATCAATATATTCTTTGACAAGTTCCAGTAGCGATTCTCGCTCTTCGTCTGTCAGGCTTTTACTGACGAAGAATGGTTTTGGAGAAGATTTGCTGCCGAGGTCGACCTATATAACCTCATCTTCAGTAGGAGGTTCTTTCTGTTCGAACCGCTTTTTCTATTGTGCATCCAGCTGTTGGGCCCACGGCTCTAACTCGAGGATTTAAGGAATGTCTTCATCTTCTTCGTAAGCGTCGGCGAATGCCATATTGACTGACAGGACTTGTCTGAATACATCTCCGATGCTGGTATCTGAATCAAAAGTTGGTGACCCGGTTAAATGTGAATGCCAGTCGCATTCCTCATATGAACTTTCAGGGGTCGTTACGGGCGTAACATACCCTAATCCACATCGGGTCTTGCTGTAGTAGTCCCGTGGTTTGCCAGCCGGGACTGGCGGCTTTAAAGGTAATCGTCGACCAGTGCCGTAGTTCAAACCTAGCATAGTCTCCAGATCATACCCCTATGTTTTGCATGAGATGTTTGGATTGGGGGCTATACAGATAAAGAGGCAGTCTCCCGTCATCTGATTCGAGATCGACCTTCTCTATGGTGAAGGGCTGTGGGTCGTCCTTCCGGCCAAAGATGATTGGATGGTCCCCTCCCTCGATTATGCGGTAAGCGTATTCCACTGGAGTAAGCTGGTTTGCGGTGTAAACATTGGTCACTTGTGTGTGTAGGTGAGTGCCTATACCGTGTTCTATAGCATACATTGTAAAAAGCTTATTAAGCTCGAGGTAGTTCAAAGATAGCCCTTTATTGATGAAGTAAGGTATCTTTTCTAGCGGGATTACATCATCTGCAGAGGGAACATCGGTGTGGGCAGCCACATACTTGGCCAGTTCCGGTTCTTCTTCGGCCACCCCTGTATAAATGAAGGCTGAGAGGATGACCTGGGCAGCTTGATCGTCATGGGTTCTGCTGTTGGCAAACTAGCGACCCCCAGTTTGGAACTCGATGCTGGACGGAGAGTTGTTGGCTCGCTAGAAGCCCCAGACTTTGCATCGGGGTGAAGATTCTTTTTGGGAAGACGTATCGTCATTAGCTTCTCAGAGGGATTGAGCTTCTCTGCTTGTGACTGGCCGACTCTCGGTAGTCTGATTGTCAGTGGCTTCGTTGTGGGTCTCGGCGCTTGATCGGACCTTGGCAGCCGGATTATCATTTGCCCTTCTTGTGCCGAGAGGCTGATTGCGTCCTTACGCAGAGCGGCCGTAAGGGGTGCTGATTTGCCAGGTTTGCGAGCTTGGAGGTGGATCGTTAGAGGTTCTTCTGATCCTGTAGACGCCTCAGTTCGAGCTTGCACATCTTTATCCAGGTGCCTCTTCGACTTCTCGTATAGGCAGGAGTCCGAGTAGTAGGATTCGACCCCTTTGAAGGGATCGATATCGGCAAATTCTGTCCTTACAAAGCCGTGCTTGTCGATATACTTGAAGCATTGGTGCAGCGTGGAAGGCACGATCATGTAATCGTGTATCCAAGGGCGTCCCAGGAGGATATTGTATGAAGTATCCGCATCTATGACGTAACAGTCACTTCTGACTGAAGATCGCCAATTTGGCACTTCAAGCGAATCTTTCCCATTGGGTAGCTCCTGCCCGAATTGAAACCGCTGATGGCGGTGCTTGTCGGCGTCAGACGATGCATAAGGATGCGGAGATGATGTAACAGTCCCTTCGGGATGATGCTTATAGAAGAACCAGGATCAATGTGCATCCGATCCACCTTTATGTCACCGATGTATCCAGTGTAGTATAACGGACGATCGTGCAGGTTGGTCTTAATGAGCATATCTTGCGGAGTGAAGACAATATTGGGCATCGCTCATGTGCAAGCGCTGTCTTGGAGATTTGCAGGCGGGCTCTCTCCCGTGAGGTTGACCTGAGCTAGATATGCGTCGGCGTTCTGGAGTGCATCGCTCAAAGCCGCGCGAACATCCTTGTAGAGTCTCAGAAGCTCGTATAATGACAATTTGGCCGGTGTGTTGGCCAATTGCGCGAAGATATCGAAGTTGTAGGGCCTCTCCAGTCCCTGAGGTACCTCTTTTCGGAGGGATTTGTCAAAGCGAGTCTCCTTCGGCCTAGGCTTGTCGGTCATCGGAGGCTGAGAAGGTCCTGGAGTGTCAGCAGTAGCTGGCTGATGATCTTCAGCCGAGTTATCAGCCACAGGTTAGGATTATGCCCCAGACCGGGTAACGACTGCCGTGACTTCTACGACATCTGTCGAGATTGTACGGCAGGATCTGACTTTTCCACTCTTTTTCTTGCGAATGGAAGGTGGTATGGACTGAGTCACTTCAGATACCAAGTCTGGATGGACCCACACAACCTTCCCCCATGATGTGGTGAGGGGCACTAGGCCAGCAGTCTGATCTCGAGGAGGTAGAAGATTAGCAATCTCCATTGTCACCAAAGGGACGGGTACCACGCTGTCTTGAGTCTCCGTTGGAGGGAAGCTGCCGAACTGTACGGACACCATGTTGGCTACCATGGTTACTTCCTCAAAATCGATGGCCAGAGCCTTCGAATCGATGAGATGTTGGATGTATCGCTTCAGTTGGTAGCAGTCGTGTGTAGCATGGTGGACATAGCGGTGGTAATGGAAGTAGTTTGGGCTCTCCATTTCTACCGGCCGAGGTTCCCGTCTTGGTAGAGGGAGCTGAATTCTGTTTTCCTGTATGAGCACGTCCAAGATGGGGTTGACATGGCCGTCTTCGAAGGAGTAGGTCATTTGCGGCCATTGCTTGTCTACCGGTTTTGACTCAGGTTGCTGGGCTGTGTCAGCCACCATAGCCTGCTTGCCCTTGCTGTCCCGATTGTTGGAGGAGTTACTACCATTGTTGCTGTTGGTATTAGGGCGCTTGCCCTTGTCCTCTCTCTCTGAGATGTGCAATCCCAGTTGGCGAGCCTTCTTCAACCGTTCTTCGGCGCTAGTGGCACTGATGATAAACGCCTTCCAATCCTTGAATTGACTTTCATCCATCCAGAGACTAATTGTTGGGAGCAGTATCTGTTGGCAAATTTTAATCAAGGAGGAATCCGGGTTACCAGACGACAACTTCATTACGGTTTGGCGAAACCGCTCAATATAGTTCCTTGTCAGCTCCTTCTCCCCTTGGACGACGTCCATGAGGGTGGACTTCGTGACGTCATGTCCTACTTCATAGAATCTCTCCAAGAAAATGCGCTTGAAGCTGGCGAAGGAGTGGATGCAGTTGTCTAGCAGGTTGTGGTACCAGTCGAAGGCGACCCCTTCCAATGCCCCTATGAATAATCGCGTAAGTATGGCATCGTCATGGGGAAGATGGTCGGTGGTGACCTCAAAGTAAGTGATGTATCGACTCGCGGAGGTCTTGCCATCATAAGGATTGATGTTGAACGGCTTATATCTTGGTGGGAAGGGGACATCCCTCCATGCAGCAGGGTATGGTTGCCATATTCTGAGGTCTTGAGAGTTCTCTCGAGCGTGAAACATGGCTCGGAGCTCCTGGACCTCTCTTCTTACTTCTCTGGCCTCATCCGCAGCAGTGGGAGCCAACATTTCAGGAGAATTATTGCCCGGGTTTGGTGCCGCTGAATTTGAGTCCGCATTGACCGCGGGATCCGCGCTTGTTTGGCCAGGTATCCCTCCTTGCAGAGTTGGAAGAGCCGCTTTGATCTCGTCTAGAGACTTGACCAAGGCATGCAGTATGGCCTCCAGAGTGTCGATACGTTGGCGATCACTGGAACCACCTTGATTGCTGTCCGTCATGAACACCGTCCTTACATGAGGAGAGAGATGGAAGAAACGATGGAGGACGTGCCCTCCGAGTCATACCCCTGTACAGAGAAGTCATTGGGGGTATGTGGGAATGTTCTCCTCTGGTTCAGACTCAGAAGGAATAGTACCCCCAGCTTCAGAGCTTGCTTCATCTTGAGAGTCGTGGACGTCCTCGGGGACGTCGGCACCTGCTGTATCTGATGGGAGAGTTGTTTCCCCGGGCTCATCTCCTTGGAACATCGGATTATCGTGGATGCTATGAGGAGTGCTACCCCCAATTTCAGTAACCCCCAGTAGTGTGGATGACAAATCTCCTACTGTAGTAGATTTTATCTTCGAACGGGTACCTTAGAAAACTCCGGTGGTGGACAATCGTTTAGACGACAGTTTTTTAGTTACAGTGGTTGAAATCTTTGGGCTGGGGATGTTTATCTTCTTCCCTCTCCCGTCGGCAAGGATTTTCTGAGTAGAGTTGCAAGAGACGACGGGAGGCGCTTCGTCCTCTGAGCTTGATCGTTGTAGCCTTTGGAAAACAGACTGCCGGTCTTCTCTTGCTGTCGCATTGTTGCAACAGCAGTTGATAATGACCTGGGTACAATGACATCCATGTGAGGACTCTTTGCATACCGAGGCCTCTTCTCTTTCCTTGCGCTTGTGGAGGATAACCTCACGCAGGTCAGACGAGTCTCGAACACCCATGTTTGCTCCCTGGGTTTTGGGAGACTTTTTGGAACCATTCTGTCCGTTTGCCGTCAGGGACGGGACTCGAGCGGTTCTGTACAACTTTCCATCAGAGGCCCGCATAATGGTATATGGAGCGCTTGGATGGTCAGAGGTTGGGACAGCCGACTGAGCTTGCCAAGCTCGCACTGTCCTTGACTTCTTCACTCTGGCGCCTGAAGGCGCATAGTAGGAAGAGTCAAAGTGATGCTGCAGAGAGTCAGACATATTCTCTTGGGCACATGAGAAATCAGGACCATATGAGAGGCGATCGAAGACTGAGCCTGAGTTGTGTGGAGCAGGCAGTATGCGGCTGGAGTCAACAGTCTTCATGCGGCTGGCAGTTGTGGCCGTATAGGCTTTCTTCATACGGCTGGAAGTTCTGGCCGCATGGATAATCTTCATACGGCTGGCAGTTTCGACCGCATGAGCATCATGCATGCGGCTGACAGTCTTGGCCGCATGAGTGTTCGACTTTTCCTGGAGCACATAGAATCGCTTTTTGACCCTGTAAGTCCAGCATCGTAGTGCTTTCCTCTGCCGGCCTTGGGGACAGCAGAGTCCTCTATGGCTTGAAGTGGGGCCGCATGAGAGTAGCCTTCGCCATCTTGGGCAGCAGAGAGTACTCCGTCGAGGGCCTGGGAAGGAGCAAATAATTTTAGCCTCCACTCCTTGTGAGCCTTCTTTGTGCGGGTTTGCTTCTGGACCGGGCCAGTGCTCCCATCGGAGAGCATTTCTTCAAATGCCTGTTGGTCGAATCGGACGACCATCTTCTGTTGCGTGGAGCCAAGTTTGGCTGTATCTGATTGCGTCACCAACTTCTCAGCCGTGGAGAAGTTTGTCCCCAGTAGAGTCGCCATCGTGTTTGCCATTGTATCACTCCCCAATCTTGGAATACGTATTTTAATACGTAAACCGATAAATTGTATTTACCTTGTATTTATACTATATTTATTATGCTGTATTTCTTCATGCATTTCCCAAAAATATTCGACAAAATATTATTTCCTAATTTATTTTCTGCATTTGGGCCTACAGTTTTGGCTCATTTGGGTAACCTATTCTTGGTTCACCAATGGTTCATCATGAACCCTTTGGTTCATCATGAACCCATGGGTCCAAGATCTTTATATATAACTCATCTCATTCTCTCTCCTCTCATTTACTTCATCTCATTTATTTCCTCCACCAACCAAATATTTCCTCCATCAACCAAGGCAAATACCAACTTGCTCAAGAGATGGATCCATAATTTTATCAATGATTTCTTACAAAACTATTTGCCAAAACATGTTCTTCTCCTCAATCTATACTAGTTTAGAACTTGGAAATTTCCATTTTGAAGCTTTGATTGTTGTAGATCTAAGTTTTAATCATTTTCGGATTTCCTTGGTTTGATCTATTTTCGTTGGGGTTTTGTGGGTTTTGATGCTTCCATGTGGAAGAGCATTCAGTTTCACCCAAGATGGAACTTTGGAAATCCGAATTTGGAGTTCGGATGGCCAAGTTGTGATGTTTTGAAGTTTTTGGATCATCCATGGTGTTCTTGCTGTTTGGAGAAGACAGAGAGCAGTGTGCTCCTGTTTGAGCACGCTTCCTTTTGGAAGCGTGTCTTCCCTTGAGTTTGCGTGACTTTTCACGCTGCTCTTCCCTTGAGTTTGCGTGACTTTTCACGCTGCTCTTCCCTTGAGTTTGCGTGACTTTTTACGCTGCTCTTCCCTTGAGTTTGCGTTACTTTTCACGCTGCTCTTCCCTTGAGTTTGCGTGACTTTTCACGCTGCTCTTCCCTTGAGTTTGCGAGACTTTTCACGCTGCTCTTCCCTTGAGTTTGCGTGACTTTTTACGTTGCTCTTCCCTTGAGTTTGCGTGACTTTTCACGCTGCTCTTCCCTTGAGTTTGTGTGACTTTTTCACGCAGCTCTCTCCTTGAGTCTGCGTGACTTTTTCATGCAGCTCTCTCCTTGAGCCTGCGTGACTTTTCATGCAGCTCTCCCCTTGAGCCTGCGTGACTTTTCACGCACGCTACCTTGAGTGACCCTGCGTGACTTTTCATCCCTTGAGCGTGCGTGCTTTTGTGCGTACGCTTTTGATATTTTATCAGATATTATATGCCCATTTTATATCCTTACGCCTTTTGTCCCGAGCATGATATGAGCACTAATGTGACCCCGGAGAACAAAGTGTTCCTACCTGATACATGTACCTGAATGTCCCAGTTCTTGTTCATGCTCGACAAATGACTCGTAACTCCACGTAGCGTATTTGCAATGATGTATTACACTAAGGAGGGTAGAACATGTTGACATACTGATTGACATGGATCCTCTTTAGGGTACTCGTACTAAAGTACGACTTTAGGAGGATAATCATGCAGGCCACAGCATGTGAGTCCAAGATTGCACCTAGGGTTAAACTAGGCAACTAAATATACTAGATGCATGGGGAGGGCAAAATCCCGAGATCGTGTTACACCAGCCGCCTTGAGATATTGTCTTGACGCGCCGGCTGGTCTCCACGGATACTGTGTCATCTGCAACGAGTGGATGACTGTATCCGATTAATTCCTGCTATATAATATATATTTTGGCAAGGTGGCCTTACGAGGGACCTGTGCTCAATAACACCTGTCTACGCGAACCCCTGGATGGGCTAGCCTTGCTGGAAAGATACGATCTGAGGATTTTCTAATAACATGACGCGAGGATAACCTCGTCCCACTAGAAACTCGTAGACTTGATTGGCCGTGAAAACGACTTGCTTGTATCCTATTACCTTCCATGAATAACTGAGAGAAGCGGACTGTCATGGTACGTGATCCAACCCATGTTCTTGTTTGATTGTTGGGTTGGTTATCGTACTATGATAGGCTGTGGACCGAAGTTATGAACGGAAGACATATTCTGGTTATGAAGTGCTACTTCTGTGAATGACTGAGGAACATGGTCTATCATGGTGCATGATCCAATCCATGTTCTTGTTTGATTGTTGGGTTGGTTATTGTGCTGCGATAGGCTATCGACCGAAGTCACGATCAGGAGATTTTATTGTTTATACCTTTTAACTTATGTGAATGTTATAGAGTATGACACGTCCCGACTCCATGCGGCACCTTTTGTCCTTGTTTGGTTGTAAGGGTGCCATATGGGTTCGAAGATGTTGCGCTACCCTATAATAGTAGCATAAGTATTACTATTATCAATCATTCTATTAACTGGGTTTTTAATCTTAACTCTTGTGCCCCTTTGGCGGTACTTGCTATTCGGGGCTGACCCCGCTGGTTTTGTTTGGCCAGATCTCGTAGCAGAGCCGGAGGACACGATCTTCCTCCCTGACATCCATGGTGCATACTAGGAGCATGGCGGTTCGGGGACTCGAGTAGATTTCTTCTCCACCACTCCTGCTTATACTTTTGCTGCGTTTATCCACCGGCACCTGTTAGCCGAATTACTCGATATTTTGGTGTCAGTACATAATTGTAATTAAGCAGACTGCAGCTGTGTATAATTTTGTACTTCTGACTCTCTAAGATAGCTAAATTATAAAGCTAGTCTCTCATGACCATTTTGATGAAGCGTCGGGGACGCCTTACTGCTTTACATTTAATGTTCATTTAATTGCTGATGTGACTTGATTGATTGAGACATAGAACTCTGTGGGACCATAGGAGACTTGATTATAGCATGTACCCCCTAGTCTCTCGACAGCCACGATCGCCATATGACATTACGTATCTCATATGGAGTAGCTGGCCTAGTCCGTCTTCCTTATTTCGGTACTGGAGCGTGACAAGGTTTTAAGTGGTGGCCCATGCAGGTCTGATTTTAAGACTTGTGGGGTATTGTGAATTATTATGAGTCTCAATCAAAACTTGTTCCCCTTGAAATTCTGTTTCGAATTCTCTGTCCTTGCCTTGATCTCTAACCTGACTTGCATCCTCGAAATCTTCCTCGTTCGGACTTGATAATCTTATATTCTTCTCTATAGGGGTGCTTCATTCTCAGTAGCGGGTGAGGCCCAAGAGGAAGAGCAGCAAGAGCATGGCTCGACTCGGCAGCAACAGGGGAGAGAACCTTCTCCAGTGCAGGCACGAGCAGAAATGGAACCAGAGGCAGTACAGCCGCAGGTTATTGAAACTTCTGCAGCACCAGCAGCGACGGCAGTACCAGACGCCTTAGCACTCCTGGAGATCATCCGGGGGTTTTTTGTCACTAACCAACAGCAACAGACTCGGCAGCAGGAGCAGAACGTGTTGCTGAACCAAAGGATTTAGTTAGCTCTTGAGAGGAATGTCGGGGCTGACTCGGAAGCATCAGGAAGGTTTCGTCGCTTGAACCCGAGGTATTTTGATGGCACGGAGGATGCCATCACTGCGGATGCCTAGATTCAAGACATTGAAGCCATTCTTGTGGCAGCCAAGGTTCCAGATGATGAGAAGGTTGATCAGGTCAAATTGGTACTTTAGGATCTTGCCCACGACTGGTGGGCATCAGAAGAAGTTGGTGCAAGACGCCCTGTTCGTTGGACCACCTTCAGTAACAGATTTAAGGCCAAGTATTTTGGCGTAGTAGCTCAATATGAGCTCCAGCAGAAGTTTATCTGTCTCAAGCAAGCAGGCAAGACCGTAGATGGGTATGCAGCAGAGTTCTGCAGATTGTGCCGTTTCGTACTAGCAATGGTAGCAACGGAGCCAGAGAAAGCTATGAGGTTCCAGCAGGGACTTCATTTGGAACTATTACAGCCTGTGGAAGGACTCGACTACCAGACATTTGACGCTGTTTTGACGGTCGCTCGGAGGCACGAGCATACCCAGCAGAGGTTGGCATCGAGGACAGGAGGTCAGAAGAGATCTCATTCCCAGGTTGGAAGAGGAGCAATACAGCGAACATCGGTACCAGCACCCGCTGTACGTATTCATGATGCAGGAGCGCCACAGAGGACGGCCGTGTCAACTAATACAGCGCCAGTTCGGCATCAGCAGCCGAGGAACCAACAACAGCGTCAGGGAGCACCCCAGGGCTGTACATTCTGTGGGAAGGCAGGGCACACGAGGGAGGTGTGCCGGTCAGCGAATGGCTTATGCTTGAGGTGTGGTAGTTCAGACCACCGTATCTCCACTTGTCCTGTGATGCAGAGGCCAGGAGGGCCAGCTCAGCAGTTTCTAGCATTGCCAGCTCCGGTGGCAACCCCGAGTGGAGGGCCAGTATTAGTAGTAAGGCTCATAGCCCAGCGTCTACCAACGCAGGCTCAGATGTTCCGCCAGGCACAGGAAGCCGAAGGCCCTCAGAGGCAGCAACAGCATGGTCGAGGAAGGCCGCAACAAGGGGCTCCGCTGGGCCAGGCTCTCACATTGACCTTGGGAGAGGCTCTAGCGTCTAGCGACGTGGTGGCAGGTAAAATTCTTGTCACCTCATTTCCCGCTGTAGCATTATTTGATTCAGGCGCTACTCATTCATTCATCTCTGCACAATATGCTACACGGATTGGATTAGAGTTTGAGGCATTGCCGGAGAGGATGGATATACTCACCGGCAATGGGCTCGTAGAAGTTAGCAGAGTGCGCTTTTCATGTCCGGTGGAGGTGTGTGGGCATTTACTGCCCGTATCTTTGATTGAATTCCCTATGGGGAATTTTGATGTCGTTCTTGTCATGGACTAGTTGAGAGACAGTCATACGACAATTGATTGTAGAGGAGGTAGGGTCATATTCAGCGTTCCTGGGATGGAGCAGTTCATCTTTACTCGAACCTTGAAGAATCAGACCGGAGGCGTCATCTCAGCAGCAGTGTCAGAGCCAGGACAGACTCCGAGAGTGGTCGAAGATTTTCTCGACGTCTTCCCTGATGAGCTCCCAAGGATACCCCCAGTCAGAGAGGTAGAATTTAGCATTGAGTTGAACCCTGGAACGAGGCCTATTGCAGACAGAGTTTACAGAATGTCGCCGTCAGAATAGGATAAGTTGGATCAACATGAAGAAGAGTTGAAGTCTAAGGGATTCATCTGAGACAGTAAATCGCCCTGGGCCGTGCCAGTGATTCTAGTTCCCAAGAAGGATGGGTCGACGAGGATGTGCATCGACTACCGCAAACTGAATGCAGTAACAGTAAAGATAAGTACCCACTACCAAGGATTGATGACATGTTTGACCAGTTGAGCAAGGCCAGCGTCTTTTTCAAGATCGATCTTCGGTCAGGATACTATCAAGTAAGAGTCCGGGAGCAAGACATACCGAAGACAGCATTCAGATCTAGATATGGGCATTATGAGTTTTTAGTAATGCCCTTTGGACTAACCAACGCCCCCGCAGTATTCATGGATTTAATGAACCGCATCTTTTTGCCGTATTTGGATAAATTTGTGGTGGTGTTCATAGATGACATTCTTGTCTATTTCAGCAGTGAAGAGGAGCATGAGAAACATCTTAGGACTGTCTTACAGACATTGAGGGATCATCAACTTTATGCGAAGCTCGACAAGTGTGAATTCTGGTTAGATCATATTTCGTTCCTGGGGCATATAATTTCTGGGGCAGGAGTGTCAGTGGATCCGAAGAAGATTGAGGCCGTAGAGCATTGGCCAGTCCCGAGAACGGTTGCAGAAGTGCGAAGTTTCTTAGGATTAGCTGGTTACTACAGAAGGTTTGTGGCGGACTTTGCCAAGATCTCTGCGCCCTTAACGCGTTTGACGCACAAGGACGTAGAGTTTGTTTGGTCAGCTAGCTGTCAGGCATCATTTGAAGAATTGAAGAAGAGATTGATCTCAGCCCCGATCTTGACGCTTCCAGTAGGAGCGGAAGGCTTTACAGTATATTGTGACGCATCTGGGAAGGGTCTTGGATGTGTATTGATGTAGCACGGAAAGTTGATAGCATATGCGTCTCGACAGCTTCGAGACCATGAGAAGAATTACCCGACTCACGATTTGGAATTAGCAGCTGTGGTGTTTTCACTCAAGTTGTGGAGGCATTATTTATACGGAGATCGGGTAGTGATCTATACTGATCATAAGAGTTTGAAATACGTATTCACGCAGCGAGATTTGAACATGAGGCAGAGAAGATGGTTAGAACTACTGAAGGATTTTGACTTAGATCTTCAGTATCATCCAGGCAAGGCGAATATAGTTGCAGATGCACTGAGTAGGAGAGACAGTGCCTTTAACTTGACCTCGCAGAAGCATATTTTAGAAAACCTTCTGAGTATGGGAATCGAAGTAGTTTTGTCGAGGGATATAGGAAGAATGACCAGTATGCAGATTCAGTCAACCTTAGTAGAGAGGATAAGGGCAGCACAAGCAGGAGATCCACAGATTCAGAAGTTGCGGTCGGATTGTGAATCAGGCCGTAGGAAGGAGTTAGTGATTCATGAAGATGGTACGCTCAGGTTTGGAAACAGACTCTGTGTACCGAGTGGAGACCTTCGGCAAGAAGTTATGTCCGAAGCTCATAGTTCTATTTACTCCATTCATCCAGGAGGAACGAAGATGTATCGAGATATCAGGCAGTACTTTTGGTAGAATGGCATGAAAAGAGAGATAGCGAGATTTGTATCCAAGTGTCTGGTATGTCAGCAGGTGAAAGCCGAATAGCAGAGACCAGCAGGGTTGCTACAGCCACTTCCTATCCCAGAATGGAAATGGGAGCACATCACGATGGATTTTGTGACCGATTTACCTAGATCCCTGAATGGTAAGAATACAGTCTGGGTAATAGTAGATCGACTCACGAAGGTCGCTCATTTCCTTCCCTTTCGAGTTGGACAGACTACTGAGCAGTTAGCAGAAATGTACATAAAGCAGATAGTAAGGCAGCACGGTGTTCCAGTTAGTATAGTATCAGATCGGGATACGCGGTTTACTTCCTATTTTTGGCGGAGCTTACACCAAAGTTTGGGAACCAAGTTAAGATTCAGTACTGCTTATCATCCACAAACCGACGGGCAATCAGAAAGAACCATCCAGACGTTAGAAGATATTCTACGGGCGTGTACCTTGGATTTTGGCAGATCTTGGGAGGACCACCTTCATCTAGTGGAGTTCTCCTATAACAACAGCTATCAGGCTAGCATTCAGATGGCCCCGTTCGAAGTATTGTACGAAAGAAAGTGCAGGTCCCCTTTGGCATGGGACGACGTCGGAGAACGGAAGTTGTTGGGACCAGAGATGATCACGCAGACTGTGGAGATAGTTAAGTTGGTCAGAGAACGCCTTCGAGTTGTGCAGGACCGACATCGTCATTGGGCAGATCAGCATCGTAGGCCTCTAGAGTTCAGAGTTGGCGACCAAGTGTTTCTGCGGATTTTGCCTACTCGGGGTATCATCAGATTTGGAACCCGAGGAAAGCTTAGTCCAAGATACGTTGGTCCTTTTGAGATTCTCGTTCGGGTAGGCGATGTGGCTTATCGACTGGCCCTTCCGCCTTCGTTAACTGGCATACATGATGTGTTTCATGTGTCCTAATTACGTGGGTATGTCCCGGATCCGAGTCATATCCTCGATCATTCTGAGTTAGTCGTTGGTACCGACCTAACTTACGAGGAACAACCCGTATCTATTTTAGACCGACGAGAGAAGGTACTCAAGAATCGGACGATAAGCCTTGTCCGTGTTTCTTGGAACCATCACCCTCTGGAAGAGTCAACCTGGGAGCGCGAGGACGAGATCAGATCTCGGTATCCGCATTTGTTTGACTAATAAGGTATATTTTTGCACCTTATTGACACGATTCCATGCTTATCTGCACCTGCTTGTTTTGCACTTTGTGATGTATGATAATAACTGCTATGATAGTTAACTTGTATATGATTGTGCCTTGCTCGCCCTGATTTCACTATCCTGTCTTGGCTGGAATTCCGAGGACGGAATTTTTCTAAGAAGGGTAGAGATGTCTCTCCCTAATCCTGAAATACGTATTTTAATACGTAAACCGATAAATTGTATATACCTTATATTTATACTATATTTATTATGCTGTATTTCTTCATGCATTTCCCAAAAATATTCGACAAAATATTATTTCCTAATTTATTTTCTGCATTTGGGCCTACAGTTTTGGCTCATTTGGGTAACCTATTCTTGCTTCACCAATGGTTCATCATGAACCCTTTGGTTCATCATGAACCCATGGGTCCAAGATCTTTGTATATAACTCATCTCATTCTCTCTCCTCTCATTTACTTCATCTTATTTATTTCCTCCACCAACCAAATATTTCCTCCATCAACCAAGGCAAGTACCAACTTGCTCAAGAGATGGATCCATAATTTTATCAATGATTTCTTACAAAACTATTTGCCAAAACATGTTCTTCTCCTCAATCTATACTAGTTTAGAACTTAGAAATTTCCATTTTGAAGCTTTGATTGTTGTAGATCTAAGTTTTAATCATTTTTGGATTTCCTTGGTTTGATCTATTTTCGTTGGGGTTTTGTGGGTTTTGATGCTTCCATGTGGAAGAGCATTCAGTTTCACCCAAGATGGAACTTTCGAAATCCGAATTTGGAGTTCGGATGGCCAAGTTGTGATGTTTTAAAGTTTTGGGATCATCCATGGTATTCTTGTTGTTTGGAGAAGACAGAGAGCAGTGTGCTCCTGTTTGAGCACGCTTCCTGTTAGAAGCGTGTCTTCCCTTGAGTTTGCGTGACTTTTCACACTGCTCTTCCCTTGAGTTTGCGTGACTTTTCACGCTGCTCTTCCCTTGAGTTTGCGTGACTTTTCACGCTGCTCTTCCCTTGAGTTTACGTGACTTTTCACGCTGCTCTTTCCTTGAGTTTGCGTGACTTTTTACGCTGCTCTTTCCTTGAGTTTGCGTGACTTTTCACGCTGCTCTTCCCTTGAGTTTGCGTGATTTTTTCACGCTGCTCTTTCCTTGAGTTTGCGTGACTTTTCACGCTGCTCTTTCCTTGAGTTTGCGTGACTTTTCATGCTGCTCTTCCCTTGAGTTTGCGTGACTTTTCACGCTGCTCTTCCCTTGAGTTTGCGTGACTTTTTACGCTGCTCTTCCCTTGAGTTTGCGTGACTTTTCACGCTGCTCTTCCCTTGAGTTTGCGTGACTTTTTACGTTGCTCTTCCCTTGAGTTTGCGTGACTTTTCACGCTGCTCTTCCCTTGAGTTTGCGTGACTTTTTCATGCAGCTCTCTCCTTGAGTCTGCGTGACTTTTTCACGCAGCTCTCTCCTTGAGCCTGCGTGACTTTTCACGCAGCTCTCCCCTTGAGCCTGCGTGACTTTTCACGCAGCTCTCCCCTTGAGCCTGCGTGACTTTTCACGCACGCTACCTTGAGTGACCCTGCGTGACTTTTCATCCCTTGAGCGTGCGTGCTTTTGTGCGTATGCTTTTGATATTTTATCAGATATTATATGCCCATTTTATATCCTTACGCCTTTTGTCCCGAGCATGATATGAGCACTAATGTGACCCCGGAGAACAAAGTGTTCCTACCTGATACATGTACCTGAATGTCCCAGTTCTTGTTCATGCTCGACAATTGACTCGTAACTCCACATGGCGTATTTGTAATGATGCATTACACTAAGGAGGGTAGAACATGTTGACATACTGATTGACATGGATCCTCTTTAGGGTACTCGTACTAAAGTACGACTTTAGGAGGATAATCATGCAGGCCACAGCATGTGAGTCCAAGATTGCACCTAGGGTTAAACTTGGCAACTAAATATACTAGATGCATGGGGAGGGCAGAATCCCGAGATCGTGTTACACCAGCCGCCTTGAGATATTGTCTTGACGCGCCGGCTAGTCTCCACGGATACTGTGTCATCTACAACGAGTGGATGACTGTATCCGATTAATTCCTGCTATATAATATATATTTTGGCAAGGTGGCCTTACGAGGGACCTGTGCTCAATAACACCTGTCTACGCGAACCCCTGGGTGGGCTAGCCTTGCTGGAAAGATACGATCTGAGGATTTTCTAATAACATGACGCGAGGATAACCTCGTCCCACTAGAAACTCGTAGACTTGATTGGCCGTGAAAATAACTTGCTTGTATCCTATTACCTTCCGTGAATAACTGAGGGAAGCAGACTGTCATGGTACGTGATCCAACCCATGTTCTTTTTGATTGTTGGGTTGGTTATCGTACTATGATAGGCTGTGGACCGAAGTTATAAACGGAAGACATATTCTGGTTATGAAGTGCTACTTCTGTGAATGACTGAGGAACATGGTCTATCATGGTGCATGATCCAACCCATGTTCTTGTTTGATTGTTGGGTTAGTTATTGTGCTGCGATAGGCTATCGACCGAAGTCTCGATCAGGAGATTTTATTGTTTATACCTTTTAACTTATGTGAATGTTATAGAGTACGACACGTCCCGACTCCATGCGGCACCTTTTGTCCTTGTTTGGTTATAAGGGTGCCATATGGGTTCGAAGATGTTGCGCTACCCTATAATAGTAGCATAAGTATTACTATTATCAATCATTCTATTAACTGGGTTTTTAATCTTAACTCTTGTGCCCCTTTGGCGGTACTTGCTATTCGGGGCTGACCCCGCTGGTTTTGTTTGGCCAGATCTCGTAGCAGAGCCGGAGGACACGATCTTCCTCCCTGACATCCATGGTGCATACTAGAAGCATGGCGGTTCGGGGACTCGAGTAGGTTTCTTCTCCACCACTCCTGCTTATACTTTTGCGGCGTTTAGCCACCGGCACCTGTTAGCCGGATTACTCGATATTTTTGTGTCAGTACATAATTGTAATTAAATAGACTGCAGCTGTGTATAATTTTGTACTTCTGACTCTCTAAGATAGCTAAATTATAAAGCTAGTCTCTCATGACCATTTTGATGAAGCGTCGGGGACGCCTTACTGCTTTATCTTTAATATTCATTTAATTACTGATGTGACTTGATTGATTGAGACATAGAACTCTGTGGGACCATAGGAGACTTGATTGTAGCATGTACCCCCTAGTCTCTCGACAGCCACGATCGCCGTATGACGTTACGTACCTCATATGGAGTAGCTGGCCAAGTCCGTCTCCGTATTTCGGTACTGGGGCGTGACACATTGATTGTAAAAGTACAGAACAATTTGTATAGGAGGACTGAACTTAGACTCACAATACAAACTCGCTTGTACAAAGAAAGCCTAGGACGAAAGCCTAGGTACAACAATCTTAGTACAATTGTTTATTTTAGATTCTGGGGGGTGACGATAGAGGCTCGGGAAAGCGACGGCATCTCTGCCTTACTCCTTGGACGATCGGGTGCAGCCTTGGCTCTGGAGAAGAACTGCTTGGCGTTGATAAAGAAATGCTCTCCTTGTTCTCTCTGTATATGCTCCTCTGTCCTTTCGATCTCTGTATATTCTCTCTCTGATTCTCTGGATCCGGGTGGTATTGTGCAAGGAAATGACACCTTGCTATTTATAAGAGTGGGGGGCATCATTAGGGTTTGCAATGATTGTCCATTCTCAAAAGTCGACGGCCTGAGGGTTAATTAATCTGGGCCGTCCATCTCGAATACAATAAACTTAAATGTGATTGCATTAAATATCTGTAGGCAATAAATGTTGATTGCCATGAATATTCGCGACTTGTAATGGCCTGCCACGTGTCCAATTTGCTTGATTTGATTTGATCTGGGCAATTATGGTGATTGCAGCAAATCTGATTTTGTTAGGATTTGTTAGCACCTAAAATTCCAGGAAGATAAGACTGCTACGTGTCTCAATCGTCGTGAAAAAGTGCCACGTGTCTCTACTGGGTCATCTTGGCAGAGCAGTGGGCCGCATGAGGATGTACGGTCGCATGAAGATGGGCAACCGCATGGGAATGAAAAGCCGCATGAAGGTGGGCAGCCGCATGGGGATAGGCAGCCGCATAAGGATGTAACTGCATAAAGATGGGCGGTCGCATGGAGTGGGCGATCGCATAAATGCAGCAGCCGTATGCCTCGGGATTTGGTGGATTCTTCCAGCTGTGAGAAGATTTTTTCCTCTTCCCCAGGAATACGCCGTTGTGTCAGTCATTATTGCGCCTTTATGTCAGAGCTGTCATTTGTCAGAGCTGTCAGCCGTCAGTGCATTATGCAGCAAAAGACGAAGGGAAGAGCTATTGAGGGCCACGTGGCTCTTCTCTGGGCCGCATAGAATTATTCGAACCGCATAGACGCTTGAGCCGCATGGACCCCTGAGCCGCATGGGCTCTCTGAGCCGCATGGAGACCCTTGGCCGCATGGACCTTTCTTTATTCTTTTCCATGCTTCTACAGTCGTGACAGCATCAAGTAAAGTAATCTAAAGCAGGAATATAATTCTAAGCAGGATATAAAATGATCAGAGAATGTACTCGCCTGGTATCTGAGTGTCCGGATGAAATGTACTGTTCGAGGAGAGGTGTCTGGCTCCTAATCAGAACAGCACAAGTCACAACAAGTCTAAAATGATAACCAGATGCAATTCAATGCATTCTAAATGAATCTAGGTCAATCTAGGCCAAAGTCAACTCTTGGTCAACTCTGGTCAACCCTAGAAGTCAAACTAGGTCAACTATGGTCAAACTAGGTCTAACAAGTCTAAACTAGGTCAAACAAGTCATTCTAGGTCTAACTAGTCCATACAAGTCTAACTAAGCTATATAGGAAATCAACATACAATCCTTGATACAATTTGTGTATATATATTATACATACAAAGTCAACCTATGCTATAGAGAGCTAATATATATAGGCATGAATCAACTTATATATATATATATATACATATATCACTATATGATTATATAGATACTAATATGCATTTACATACCTAATAGGCCTATACAATACACATACATATATTATACATGTATACATAGGTCATAGTACAATACATTAGGAATCACCACACATATATATATACATCAACTATATATATATATATATATATATATATATATATATATATATATATATATATATATATATATATATATATATATATATACACATATAATATATATACATTATGTATATATATATATAGAGAGGGAAGGCATGTGTGTGTACATGTGAGTGAACTGTGATAGGAAGTAAAATAGTGTGTGTGGGGGGGGTGAACAATAAGCAGTGAGGGGTGAAATGTGTGGCTGTACAGTAACAAGGAAAGGAAGGCAAGGAAACCAATTTTCATTTACAAATCTCAGTTTCAGTTTTTAGTCCACAACTTCAAGACCCTGTTTCAAGTTCAATACATAACCAAACAACCCAAAAATTGAACCATAGCTAGATTATAAGTAGGAGAACAACTTTAGAGTATAAAACCACCATTTAACAGCATTTAAATAGGTAAAATAGATTGCCCAATTTCGATTTTCAAATCTGGAACACACTGAACAGGGACTGGGTATCAGAATTTAGGGTAAATGCAAAATAAAATTCGAAATCAAACTAAAACAGAAAAATAAAGGTTGGTAATGTAAATATAGAATGTGTTCGTGTCTCAGAGGGTGTCTTGTGTTCACCACAATGTGACACGACGTGTCCAACACAATAAAAACACCTACAGTGCACACTGACACAGACATCCAGTGCAGCCTCGTGCACAAGTGCACGCGTGTCGTGCACCCGACACAGGACACTTCGTGTCTCCTGCACACACCCACGTGTTCGCCAGGTGTCAGGCTTCCTACGTGTCATCCTGCACCGCCGTGTCGTGTCGCACAGACGTGTCCAACACAATGTATCAGAACCCGATTATACGACTGAATCAGTCAGTATAAAAAAAGTGCAGTGTCTCGTGTTCCCTCGACACGATACGAGAGGTCGTGCCACTTGGGGAGTGTCGTGTCAGACACTGCCCCAACGTGTCCATGAAGTTTCACGTGTCCTCGTGCTGTGTCCAAGGTGAAAACGCCCCCGAGTAGCAGGACACACACACTGCCCGCGCGCGTGTGTGCACCCGCGTGTGCACGTGTACAAACCGACACGATATGACACCAAATCCACCTCAATCCATCAGAAACATGTAAGCCATACTAAAATATAATTTCCTATTCAGAAACTTTCTAAAAATTAAATCGAAATGCCCTTTGGGGCATTTCATCAAACACCCTAGCTAGTGGGCTGATACGTGTCCATTTAGGACACGAAATGGACACAAAATCCTACAGAAATCTAGGGTTAGCTAGGGGATACTTAGATCTAGGTCATTATTCAAAAATAACAGCATCTAATAAAGAGTTTTAGAGATTTACTTATTGGTGTCACAACTCCTCAAAAAGCTCCAAAGAGGGGGTGTCTCCTTGCTCCCCAAACTTCACCAAATTGCTATGAAACTGAGAATAACATATACCAACAACAAGAAAACCTAAATTAAAACCTATTGCAATTTGTTTAGATTAAAAAGGAATTAAAATAGATTTTCTAGGAATTTATGAAGATGGGATTTACCACTTTTTCCAATGTGAACTTTCCTAAAGAGGCTTAACCTAATGGAGGAGAGTATTTATAGGGTGGAAATCCCTAGGCTAGTGGCCGGCCACACTAAGTTAGGGTTAGGGTTAGCTAATGGGTTGGGCTATGGGCTAAGTTAAAATCAATGGTTCAAAACCATAAGTCATGACTTGTGACTAAAAGCCTTCTATTCTAATTTGAGTTTAATGACTAACCATAGGTTAACTCTAGTCTAACTAGGGTTACATGATATAACCAAGTCCAAACACAACTAGGGTTAGCTTCTAGGTTAGTCTACCAAGTCAATGCTAGTCAAAGTCAACCTAGTCAACCATCCTTCAAACAATTCTAAAATAAATCCTAAAAATTCCCATAATTCAAATAAATTATAATAAATTCAAATAACCTTAAAAATGACAAAAATACCCTCATACTATAAATGTGGTAGTGACAAATCTACCCTCCTTAAAAGAATTTTGTCCTCGAAATTGAAAGGCAAAATGCAACTGATAAGAAGGATAGAAAGTATACCTCACGGTCCAAAAAGATATGGGTAACGCTCGCGCATCTCATCCTCCCGCTTCCAGGTAGGCTCTCCTGGAGAATGATGCCTCAATGCAATGCATACCAAGGTTATCACCTGGTTCCTCAGAACCTTCTTCCGTCGATCCAGTATCTCCACTGGCTGCTCTGGATAGCTGAGAGAAGGCCCAACCTCAATCTCCGAATGATCGAGCACATGGCTAGGATCAGCCACGTACCGTCTCAACTGTGATACATGGAATACGTTATGGACCCCCACTAGTGCAGGTGGCAAGTCTAGCCTGTAAGCCACGTCGCCAACTCTTCCGCTGATAACGAAAGGGCCGATGAAGCGCGGGCTAAGCTTCCCACCTCCACCAAAACGTATCGTACCACGAGTCGGGATATCCTCAAGAAAACCTGGTCTCCAACTTAATCACAAACAAGGTCTCAATTATTAAATAATCAAACATGATCAAAATCATAAACAAACAAACCTAAATCTAATCCTACTATAATCTGTATCTCAAACTCCAACGGCCTCCGGTGGCTATCGGCCCAGTATCGATGTCTGCCCTGCGCCACACGAAGTCTGTCCCTGATGAGCTTCACCTTCTCGGCTGCGTCAACAACCATCTCTGGTCCCAGTAAAGCTCACTCACCAATATCCTCCCAAGATAAGGGTGTACGACACCTACGCCCGTACAGAGCCTCGAAAGGTGACATCTCAATGCTGGCCTGGAAACTGTTGTTGTAAGCAAACTCCACCAAATGTAGATGATCCTCCCAGGAACCTCCAAAGTCCAGGACGCACGTCCGCAGCATATCCTCAAGTGTCTGAATAGTCCTATCTGACTGTCCGTCCGTCTGGGGGTGGTATGCGGTACTAAACTTGAGCTGAGTGCCCAAGCTAGTCTGCAGACTCCTCCAGAAATGGGAAGTAAAGCGACTATCCCGATCCGAGATGATGCTGACCGGAACCCCATGAATCCTGACTATCTGCCGCATATACATCTCTGCAAGCCTCTCTGTAGACGTACCCACCTTGAATGGCAAGAAGTGGGCCGATTTGGTCAACCTGTCAAAGATGACCCAAATCGTGTCTTTTCCTCCTGGCATATGCGGCAATCCAGATACAAAATCCATAGTGATATGCTCCCATTTCCACTCGGGAATGGACAGTGGCTGCAATAATCCACCAGGCCTCTGCCTCTCTGCCTTGACCTGCTGACAGAACAAGCACCTAGCTACGAAGCGAGCCACCTCCCGCTTCATCCCGTACCACCAAACATGCTCTCTCAGATCTTGGTACATCTTGTTGGCACCAGGGTGTATAGAGTACTGAGATCTGTGGGCCTCCTGCAAAACCTGCTCCTTGAGATCTCCGCTGGACACACATAACCTGGAACCGTGCCTCAAGGCACCATCCTCTACAAGAGAAAACTCGCCCTCCACCAATCCTGCTCGGACCTGCTCTCGGAGACACCGCAGAGCAACGTCCTCAAATTGTGTCGCCTTGATCCTCTCCACCAAGTCCGACTGTCTCTGCATGCCCCACATCTGCATCTGCACTCCGGGAACGATCACCTCAATCCCCAGGCTCTCCAAATCAGCAAGCAAGTGACGATCCATGGTCAAACACATGGCTGTCGGATACCTACTCAAGGCATCGGCAACCACGTTGGCCTTCCCTAGGTGATACTGAAGTGATATGTCGAAGTCTTTCATCAACTCTAGCCATCTGCGCTGTCTCATGTTCAGCTCCTTCTGAGTGAACAAATACTTTAAGCTCTTGTGATCTGTAAAAATATCCACTCGCTCCCCATACAGATAGTGCTTCCACAACTTTAGAGCAAAAATCACTGCTGTAAGCTCCAGGTCGTGGGTAGGGTAGTTCTTCTCATGGGGACCAAATTGTCTGGAAGCATAGGCAATCACCTTCCCATGCTGCTGTAAGACACAACCCAGCCCCTTCCCTGAAGCGTCACTATAAATAGTGAATCCCCCTGATCCTGAAGGCAATCACTACTAAAATATGCTTAAATAGCGACGTATATTAGCGACGGCGAAAATACGCGTCGCTGATAATTGCATATAGCGACGTCGTGTGCTACACGTCGTTGTACGTCGCTGAGTAGCGACGTTCAGCGACGTAGTATAATTTACGTCGCTGGCTTGCGACGTTTAGCGACGTATCATGTAGGCGTCGCTGTTTTATTTCATATAGGGTTCCTGGCCCGATCGAAATCCCAAAATTTTCACCCAAAAATTTATTCCCGCTCTCCCCTCTCCCCCTGGCGAACCCTCCCCCTCCGGCGACCACTCCCTCCGGCAAGACCCTCCCCCTTCTTCCCCCGGAGACCCCGCTCGCCCGTTGACCCCTCCCTCCGGCGACCAGCCTCCCTCCTCCGACGAAGGAGCCTTCCTCGCCGCTTCCTCCTCCGACGAAGCCACCCTCCTCGCCGCCTCCATCCTCCGACGAAGCCACCCTCCTCAGTTAAACCCTAGCCCTAGCTATCTAGACACAGACACGGATACGAGAACTCTAACCCTAGCTGCTGGGGTGGTCTTTCTGTCGAGGGGGGAGAGAGGGGTGGGGTTGGGTGCAGGGGTAGGGGGGTCTTACTGTCGAGGGATAGAGGGAGGGGTGGGGGTACCCGGGGGGTGCAGGGGTAGGGTGAGGGGGGCATGGTTGGGGTGGGTGCAGGGGAAGGGGGGCAGGGGAGGGAAGGCAGGGGAGGGTTGGGGTGGGTGCAGGGGTATGGAGAGGGGGGGCAGGAGAGGGGGGAGGGGAGGAGGGGGGAGGGGGGACAGGGGAGGGTTGGGGTGGGTGCAGGGGTAGGGGGAGGGGGGCAGGGGTGAAGTGTATATTTTGGTTGGGGTGGGTGCAGGGGTATGGGGAGGGGGGGCAGGGGAGGGGGGAGGGGGGGAGGGGGGAGGGAAGGCAGGGGAGGGTTGGGGTGGGTACAGTCTACCACTTTTCTTTATCGAGTACGATTTTGTTGCTTCTCTCGCTCTTCCTCTTGGTCTCCATTGAATGCTGGTCTACTGCCATTAATGTTGGTCGATAGATTTCTCTGTCACATATTGCAAGTGGTACTAAGAAAAAATAAAAAAGAAAGAAAGGAGAGAATAGATGTGACTCAAATGGACCGAAGTAGGTGTAGTAGTAGCAGTAAGAGCGGGACATGAACCGGGCTCATGACATTTTGAACTTTGGAAGACAATGCCATGTTAACTACTTCCTTTCCTTGCTTATGTTTGTGATTTATTATGATATATAATGGTGATGTTAATTCTTTCCAAATGTTAGGATCGTTACAAATCTTGTTGGCTCGAAAAGAAATTTTCTTCGTGCATACCTACTTCACATTATAGGATTTTATTTTTTGTTCAAGGGATTCGCAAAATGTAGGGATATATACCATTTGAAATTCATTTGAAATTCATTTGAAATCCATTTGAAATTTATTTTAAGAATCTGAAATGTTGACGATATATACCCAAGGTTCACAATATCGGCTGGCCTGTGATTGTTACTCCGTATAACCTACCGCCTTGGATGTGCATGAAGACTCAGTACATGTTTCTAATCGTTATAATTCCTGGTCCGAACAATCCCAAGAGGAACATTGACGTGTACTTACAACCTTTGATAGATGAGTTGAATCAGTTATGGGAAGTAGGCGCTAACACGTACGATGTTTCCAGGAAGCAGAATTTTTAGATGAAGGCAACCCTTATGTGGACCATCAACGACTTTCCGGCCTATGGAATGTTATCTGGATGGAGCACTCATGGCCGTCTCTCATGTCCGTATTGCATGGACCGTAGTAAGGCTTTTCGCTTGAAACACGACGGAAAGCCGTGCTTCTTTGATTGTCATCGGCAATTTCTGCCAAAAGATCATCCATTCAGAAGGAACAGGAATGCTTTCCGTGCCGGCGTTGTAGAGAAGGGTGATCCACCGCCAAGGTGGTGCGGAGACACGATATGGGAGGAGGTTAAAGATTTTCCAAGTGCTATCGAAGATCCTACAACTGGGTACAAGTGCGATTGATTTGGTAGAGTTCATAACTGGACAAAGAGGAGCATATTCTGGGATCTGCCATACTGGAGTACCAATCTGATCAGACATAATCTTGATGTCATGCATATTGAGAAGAATGTGTTTGATAACATAATTAATACTGTGATGGACGTAAAGGGAAAAACGAAAGACAATCCCAAGGCCAGGTTGGACTTAAAAGAAATATGCAAACGCCCTGCGTTGCATTTGATACAGCAGAATGGAAAACAGTTCCTTCCGAAGTCAATTTTTTCGCTGGACAAGGAGGATAAAGTGAGACTTTGTCGGTGGATCCAGGGCCTAAAATTTCCAGACGGATATGTGTCAAATCTGAGAAGATGTGTCGATCCGAAGGAAAACAAATTGACGGGTATGAAGAGCCACGATTGTCACGTATTCATGGAGAGGTTAATTCCGATTGCATTTCGGGAATTCTTACCGCAGGCAGTTTGGGATCCATTGACGGAGCTTAGCATATTCTTCAGGGATCTTTGTTCTAAGAAATTGCTCGTTGATCGTCTAGAAAAGCAAGAGAAGGACATTGCGGTAACACTATGCAAGCTAGAGAGGGTGTTTCCTCCTGGATTCTTCGACTCTATGGAGCATTTGCCGATTCATCTATCATATGAGGCACGTGTTGGTGGACCCGTCGAATATCGATGGATGTACCCGTTCGAGCGACATTTGAATCACCTAAAAAGAAAGGTAAAAAATAAGGCACGGGTCGAGGGTTCTATTTGTGAAGCCTATGTTCTCGAGGAGATTACAACCTTTTGTTCGATGTATTTCAAGCCTCATGTTGCAACTAATAGAACGAGAGCTTCCAGAAACGACGAGGGAGATCATGAAAGTAATGATACAATACTGAAGGTATTCAATGCTCCAGGAAAGCCATCGGGTAAGATGAAAAAGAGATATCTGAACGATGATGAGCTAAGGGCTGCTCAGGTGTATGTATTACTCAACTGCGACGAGGAGGAAGTAGAGAAACTGGAGGGGTAAGTAATTAATACGTCTATATTATTTTAATAGTGTTAATTATTATACTATTATATTAATTGAACGATGTTGTTTTTAGCATATTTAATGATGATGTGAGGTCGGGTAGGCCACACATAACAGAAGAAGAACTAGAACAAGAAATGAGGCGTTATTTTCCATCATGGTTGAGTGCATATGTAAGACTTGAGAACTCTGTAATTACCTTTTTATATATGCACTTGATTGAGAATGAGCTTAATTGCTTCTTTCGTGGTATTTAGGTCGATCGTCCATACGCAAGACTTGAGAATGAGTCTATTAGAACGCTAGCCAAGGGACCAATTTATGCTGCAAAAATATGGCCAAGCTACTGTGTTAATGGGTTTAGGTTCAAGTCAACAACTTACCCGATCAGAGACAACTTTGTGGATCTCGATTCCACCAAAAACAGCTGTTTGTGTATCAGATCTTCGAACTACAAAGATGTTGATGCGGACAACGATTTTTATGGCGTGTTACGGGAGATTGTGGAGCTGACATATAGTTATGGAATAGAGCCTGCTAAGATTGTGTTATTCAGGTGTGATTGGTTCGATCCGATTGAAGGTCAAGGTTTGAAAGTAGACAAGCACGGTCTTGTTGATATAAACTATCGGCGTCGATATCAAGCCTATGAACCATTTGTCCTATCAAGTCAGGCTCAGCTCGTGTACTTCACAAGTTATCCTAAACGGGAAACAACAAGGTCGGACTGGTGGGCAGTATGCAAGACCAAAGCTAGAAATACCTTTGAGGTTGACGATATAGCTTATCAACAGGATGAACTACCTCTTGTAACAAATATTATAGAAGTGGACACGACGGAAGTTTCCTATTACACATCTAATTGTGTAGAAGAAGTAGAATTATCTGAAGAGGAAGATGCAGATGAAAGTGAAGATGTAGAGGAGGAAGAAGAAGAAGAAGAAGAAGAAGAAGAAGAAGAAGTAGATGAGCTAAACGAACTAGATAAATTTTCAGAAGAGGATTAAATCTGTACGTTTGTTTTATAATCATATTTGACACTTTAGTGACACTTCTATCATATAAATCTGTGACACTTCAGTGACACTTTATTGACACTTTTATTGACACTTCAGTGACACTTTTTGACTATGATATTTTTTAAAAATCTGTGATGTCTATCATATAAATATGTTTTTTTGTTTTATTGTCATATATTTTATTGTCAGGTATGACTAGACCATCTGGACGACGCGAAGGATTATATATTAGGCAGCCCCGTCAGCCTCGGGCTGGGGATGGAGAGGGCAGTTCCGTACCCTCATCCTCATCTCCGAGTATGTCAGTGTACCGTTCTGTTCCCGGTCCATTACCGGGACAGGGCAGTTCTAGCAGGTTGGCGACTCCTCCCTCGTCGTCCAGCCTTCCTGTTCCCGGTCCATTACCGGGACAGGGCAGTTCTAGCAGGTTGGCGACTTCTCCCTCGTCGTCCAGCCTTCCTGATCCCGCGTCCAGCATCCCTGATCCCCCGTCCAGCATTCCTACTGTCGACGGCTCTATGGAGGGAGCCCACGCCGATCATATGGAGGACGGCGATCAGACTGATCCTGCCCAGGCAGGAGGTGAGAGCGACCCTCCATGCGCTCCCCCGGGCGAGACGCGTATGGAGATTTGGACAGACGGGCCTATGAAGTAAGTTAATTAATTATTATATATTTCTCAAATGATTATATGTACATATATATTCATGAAAAATTATTATTGTATAGATATCGGCCTTCTGCAGTACAGAGACAGCTGGGGACATTTGTGAGGCAGAACTATGGTGGGCCTTGGCTCAACTACTCAGATGCTCCCGCAGATAGGAAGGCCTTTTGGTTCGCCCACTTCAAGGTAAAAAATTTATTTATTTTTAAATTTTAATAATCATTTGTGTATATTATACAACTTTTGTATTTTACTTCTTGTAGAGGACCTATTTCTATCCACCATACCGGGCGGCGAGGATCGAGGGCCAATTTCCTGCCGTCATAGCCAAGCTCATCCGTGATGCGATCGACGACCAGAAGCGTCGTGATCGCGCCGGACGTCCGATCCAGGGTTGGATTACGCCAGAGCAGTGGACTGCGATGAAGGCTAGATTCAGCGAGCGCCAGTACCAGGAGCGGTCTGAGAAGGCCAAGGTGGCGCGGTCGAGCGCCGGTAAGTGGTGTGGCGGCTCCATTTCGATGACGGAGCATTTTTGTCGTCTGGTACGTTTCCTATGACGGACATTAATTTATATATAGTTCGATATAATGTTTAATACAAATAATAGATAATATATTTTAACAGGTAAAGAAGGGTGAGGACCCGAACATGGTGACCGTCTTCCTGGTCACCCATCGGAGGGCTGGGGACTTCATTGACGAGAGGGCGACGCAGGCATATGTAAGTTCTATTCAACTAATATTAACTGACTATAATTTAGAAAACAGGAAAATAGATATCAATATAGACTTTAGTAAATACTTACACGTTAGCAAATATGTTCTAGGCCGAGTTTGTTCGGCTACAGAAGGAGGCGGCTGATGCTGCTGCTGCTGCTAGTGCGCAAGCAGAGGGAGGGGCTGGTACTTCCTCCCAGCCGCCTGCAGAGCCATCGCCGGATGAGCTCTGGATGACCGCCGTTGGCAGTCTTCAGAAGGGTACGTACTACGGTACGGGATCCTACGGTGCGTATTTGGCTTCAGAGTCATCCCGGGCCCCCTCTGTCAGTACGCAGTCTCCGGTTACGCAGGCGTCGTCACGAGCTGAGGATGTTCGTCGTCAGATTGAGGAGCTGCGTCGCGAGTTGCAGCAGCAGATTTCTGATGCGGTCGAGCGACGATCCGACCCTCCGATCGTCACCGGACGATTTGATGCGGTCGAGTGCAGTATACAGGAGCTGATGAGTCTGCATCAGGCTGCAGCTGCCAACTTGCAGACGCTCACCGAGTCTACGCAGCGCACGGAGCGTAGACAGGTCGAGCTGGATGGATCGCAGATGAGCCTTTCTCTCTCAGTCGCTCAGTATACTGAGAAGGTGATGAGTGCCCTTGCTGCGTATGGTGAGCGACTGCGAGAGCTGGAGCAGGTACGTCCTCCGGGTCCATCGACGGTGCCGACTCCAGATACTGCACTGCCTCCGGCGCCGACTCCAGACATTGTACTGCCTCCTACTGCCCCTACGGTACAGCTCACCCAGGAGCAGTATGACTACATTCTATTCCAGTTGCGCGGCAGGGGTCCGCAGTGATTTTATTAGTTTTTTTATGACTTGTATGTATTGGCCCTATGGGAAAATTGTTTATTCATACACTGTTGTTTATACACTTGGTGGGAGACTTTTTATCATCTTTCATTTTTATTTGACTCTATTGGATGTTTGTGAGGATGTGTGTCTTTGATATTTACTTTGCACTGCCTCCTATTTTTATTGTGATATTTACTGTGATATCTGCGACGGGATGACAAATATACCTACGCTGGGTTATAAGCGATGATCTGATATACAAATGAGATGCTACCAAAATTTTAAAAAAATATATTGTGTATTTTTGTTATGATGTGTGTCTGTGTTTACAGTGAATGTGAAATACAGTGTTCGGAACCATCGACAGTTTCGATTACTGTTGTATGTTTTATCTTGGATAGAAATAGCAACAGTTCGGGGTGCACTTCTGAGAGCTTCATTTTCACGTCCTTCACTTTCTCGGACGTCGTAAAGGTTCCCGAGAAGGTGAAGGACGTGAAGAGGAAGCTCTGAGAAGTGCACCGTGAACTGTTGCTCTTTCTATCAAAGATAAAACATACAACAGTAAGCGAAACTGTCGATGGTTCGAACACTGCACTTCACACACACTGTAAACACAGACACACAGCATAACAAAAATATCAATTATATTTTGTTAAATTTTTTTTTATATTAGCGACGTATAGCGACGTTCTGCGACGTACTGCGACGTCAAACAGACGTCGCTATACGTCGCTAACTAGCGACGTTACGTCGCTCGACGTCGCTAATATACGTCGCTACGTTGCCCACGTGGCCACGTGGATGCCATGCCTCGTCATCATTTATAAACTATTGAAGCGTCGCAACTTATCGCTTTACGTCGCAATGTTGGCGACGTATTTATACGTCGCTATCTGTCGCTCATTTAGCGACGTCTAGCGACAATTACCTACGCGTCATAAATAGCGACGTTTTGCGACTAAATTGCCATCTGCGACTTGTCTATAAGCGACGTAGGTTTTTCGTCGCTAATTACGTCGCAAATCATTGTTAGCGACGTATTTCCTATATTTAGCGACGTCTCCTGACGTCGCTAATCTGGATTATTTTAGTAGTGAATGTCAGAATCGGAGCTGTCGTAAGCCGCTTCTTCAACTCATCAAAAGCTGCCTGACACTCCTCTGACCAAACAAACTCAGCATCCTTCCGGGTTAACCGAGTCAACGACTCTGCAACCCGGGAGAAATCCTGCACAAACCTCCGATAATATCCTGTCAGCCCCAGGAAACGCCTGATCTCTGCCATTGAAGTCGGCGCTGCCCATGCCTCAACTGCTACGATCTTCTTGGGGTCAACTGAGATCCCATCTCCAGTCACCACATGACCCAAAGAGTCAACCCGGTCCAAGAAGAACTCACACTTGGAGAGCTTCCCATAAAGCTGCTCCTTCCTGAGAGTCTCCAGCACGATCCTCAAATGCTCCTCGTGCTCCCCCTCAGTCATCGAATATACCAAGATGTCGTCAATGAACACCACCACAAACTGATCCAGGTACTGGGGGAACACCTTGTTCATTAGGTTCATAAACACTGTTGGTGCATTGGTTAGCCCAAACGGCATAACCAAAAACTCAAACTGCCCGTACCGCATCCTGAAAGCGGTCTTGGGAATATCCTCCCTCATTACCTTCACCTGGTGATATCCTGACCTCATATCAATCTTGGAAAATACCCGAGCTCCGCTCAACTGGTCAAAAAGATCGTCGATCCGCGGCAGTGGGTATCTGTTCTTGATCGTGAGATTGTTGAGTGCCCTATAGTCAATACACATCCGTACTGACCCATCCTTCTTCGGCACAAATAACACTAGTGCACCCTATGGCGACGAACTCGAACGGATGAAGCCCTTGTCCTGCAGCTCATCCACCTGCTTCTTCAGCTCCACCAACTCATTATTATTCACCCGATAGACATGCTGAGAGATGGGTTCCACTCCTGGAACCAAGTCTATCGAGAACTCAATGTCTTTGTCCGATGGCAATCTTGGCAACTCCTCTAGAAAAACATCCATATACTCTGCTATCAAGCGGTGTGGAATCGTCTGCTCCTCAATCGAGACTCCGCAGAAAACTCTGCTGCTCTACTCCGCCTGACGTCTGGAGTACTCAAACTCTGGCTCCCCCGACGCTCTGAAGAGAACTCTACCCCCCTGCAATCAATGCTGGTATGGTGCCTGCTCAACCAATCCATACCGAGTACTATATCGTAGTTCGGTAATGGCATTACGAGCAGGCTCACCTCCAACTCACGGCCTCCCAAGACAACACTCCGACCCTTACAAACATCACTCACGAGGATAATGCCACCCCTGGTCGTGATCTTGTAAGTCCTAGGCAACGATTCAGCTATGATACCGTGTCTAATCGCAAATGATACTGATATGAAGCTATACGAAGCACCGGAATCGAATAATGCAAAAGCTGGACTTGAGTCGAGAAAAACCGAACCTGCGATCAGCTCTCATATCGCCTCTGCATCCTCAGCCGCCAAGGCGAAAGCTCGCCCCTGTTGGCCTCCCCTGGCCTGCTGCTGATGCTGAACAAATCTCTGCTACTGCGTCGGCAGGGCTGGTCCCCTCTGCTGGCCTGCTGGAGCTCTGACTGCTGCTCCCTGAGCTACTCGTCCCCTAGACCTAGCACAATCCCTCAGCTGGTGATCTGTCGCTCCGCAAAGAAGGCACTTCCTGAGCCTCTTCCTGCACTCGTGCCATCTATGCCCTGGCTTCTTACATAATGTGCAACTAACTGTCTGCTGCCTGGGTACCTGAGGCTGAAACTGCTGCTGGTGAACTGGCCTCTGCTGAATCGGCTGCGGCTGGAACTGCCTCGGCTAATGGTGCTGAATGTGAGGCCTCTTGGCCTGGCCTCCGCTGCTGATGCCCCCAACTAGGTCTCGCCCCCTCTTGAGCCTAAGCTCAAGATCATCCTCAGCCGATAAGGCTCCCGTCAGAATCTCCTCAAAAGTGGCATCCCTGTTGCCCTTAGTTAAGGACTTGACTTCCTTGACCAGACCCTTCCGGAACCTCTGGGCCTTCGTCGTCTTGCTCAAGCCCTCTACGAATCTGCCGAGGCAGCCGAACTTCCTAGCGTACTCCTCTACGGATAGGCTTCCCTGAACTAAGCTCTCGAACTGCGACTCCAAGGCTCGAAGCGCTAAATCTGGAAAGAACTTCTTCTTGAAGAAGCCCTTGAACTCCTCCCAGGTCTGCCCAGCTACCCCCACACTGGGGTCTGACTGATACCAGGTGCGAGCAAGATCTCGCATCCGGCTAGCTGCTGCCTCTATCTGAAGATCTGCCGATATCCGGGCCAGGCGGAAAATCTCCTCTATATGCTCGATCCACTCATCAGCATATAGAATCCCCTCTGTCCCCATGAAGTCTCTGGGGCTCATCTTCTGGAACTGCTCTATCCCCGGTGTCCTCGGCTGCTGAACCACTGGTCGAGCTGCGACTGTCGTAAGGGCCAACTCCATGCCCCTGTCTTGTCGGGCCTGCTGCTGGTCCATGAACTGCTGGAAAAAGGAGAATATATGTGCCGCATCCACATATCCTGTAGGTGGCGGCTGCTGGAAAGGCACCTCTGAGATGACTGGGTCCTGTCTCCGAGCTGGTGGAGGCATACCCCCTGCTGCTGCTGCTGGAGCCTCAATAAGAACATAGGTGGCAGGAGCTGCAGTCTCCTATCTCTGTTGAACTGGCTGAGAGGTAGCAGACCCCTCTACAGCATCCCCATAAATGGTACGCTGCGACCGCGTCTCCACCATCCTGAAGACAGACCAACAAGAGTATCAATCTCTGAGAAAGAAGCGATATAACAAAGGCGGACAATTAAATTTCAAAAGAATCAGTTGACAATAAGGATTTAGATGGCAATAAAAGAGTTTTTCCTAATGTGATTGAGTACCTTGAAAACTAATGTCCTATATCCTACTGCAGGCTGTAGTGATAATCGGCTCGAATACCACTACACTTCTAGTCTAGACCTGCATGGGCCACCACTAAAAACATGTCATGACCCGCACCCTAGAGTAAGGGCACGAGACGTGGGTACGTCCAGCCTACGCCGTAGTGTCGGCGGTAGAATGCTGTCCTAGGTCACAATATCTAACAATATAATTCTAAGCAGTTTATACTCCCCGAATGGGGGTGACATAGCAGTAAATAAAATAAATCACAACTAAGAAAGAAGAAGCACGATATGATATAGAACTCAAAGAAAATATAGAAGATCAAAATAGTCTAAGTGTCTAAGATCACATCTCAGCAGATATCCAGAATACAAGTCTCAGCTACTGAATATGAAAGAATATATACAACCCAGATCTCAAAGACAGAAATAAGTCTAACTAAACTAGTCTCAAGATAACATAAGTAAGATAAAGCCTAACTAAGCTAGTCTAGGCAGTAGGGGTAAAGTCGTCAGCTAGAGCTTGGTCCTCCTGAGGGTCCAGCTCACAAGTGTCGTCTAGGGCTGCCCCATAGTAGGTATCCACACATGCCTCCTCCTCGTCCTCTGTAATATTTTCAACAGGTCCAGTCAGGACAGGAGCGAGCACAATACATCTCAACAGATCATAGCAGGTTAGAAAATATAAACATGCAGTAGAGTAAGATACATAAAACTGAAAGAAGTACATGATGTAAAAGAAGAGAACGGTATGTAAATAGCTACTGTATATAGAGAACCAATAGTGGCTAGTGATTTAGAGTACATGATAGTACATGTGAACATGATAGATTAGTATATGATCTACACTAAGGAGTTTCACATGATCTACACTACTATGGAATTTATTCACATGACTATTAGCACTCCCCCGTTCCCCAATCAATACACAAGGATCTAAGAAGGTTATGTTATTATACAGGATATCACATAAAGGCCCATGAAGGGTGCACATGATTGTATACATGAGGGCTCTGTGAATATGAGAGTACATGATTCACAAGAGTGTACATGTATGGTGAAAGCACAGGAGTACATGATGAAAGTAAAACGCACATGACACAATGTATCCGATGCTCCCGAGGGAGATAACATCGCATGTAGAGATCCATATAGTACTAATCCGTGATAATGTCGTGACAGCATCAAGTAAAGTAATCTAAAGTAGGAATATAATTCTAAGCAGGATATGAAATGATCAGAGAATGTACTCGCCTGGTACCTGAGTGTCCGAATGAAATATACTGTCCAAGGAGAGGTGTCTGGCTCCTAATCAGAATAGCACAATTCACAATAAGTCTAAAATGATAACCAGATGCAATTCAATGCATTCTAAATGAATCTAGGTTAATCTAGGCCAAAGTCAACTCTTGGTCAACTCTGGTCAACCCTAGAAGTCAAACTAGGTCAACTATGGTCAAACTAGGTCTAACGAGTCTAAACTAGGTCAAACAAGTCATTCTAGGTCTAACTAGTCCATACAAGTCTAACCAAGCTATATAGGAAATCAACATACAATCCTTGATACAATTTGTGTATATACATTATACATACAAAGTCAACCTATGATATAGAGAGCTAATATATATAGGCATGAATCAACTTATATATATATATATATATATATATATATATATATAAAACAAATATATATATATATATATATATATATATATATATAAATATATATATATATATATATATATATATATAAAATATATAAAAAAAAATAAAAAAATAAAAAAATATATATATATATATAAAATACATATATATAGAGAGCTAATATATATAGACATGAATCAACTTATATAATATATATATATATATATATATATATATATATATATATATATATATATATATATATATATATATATATATATATATACATACATCACTATATGATTATATAGATACTAATATGCATTTACATACCTAATAGGCCTGTACAATACACATACATATATTATACATGTATACATAGGTCATAGTACAATACATTAGGAATCATCACACATATATATACATTAACTATATATATATACATTACAATATAGATATACACATATAATATATATACATTATGTATATATATACAGAGAGAGGGAAGGCATGTGTGTGTACATGTGAGTGAACTGTGATAGGAAGTAAAATAGTGTGTGTGTGGGGATGAACAGTGAGGGGTGAAATGTGTGGCTGTACAGTAACAGGGAAAGGAAGGCAAGGAAACCAATTTTCATTTACAAATCTCAGTTTCAGTTTTTAGTCCACAACTTCAAGACCCCATTTCAAGTTCAATACATAACCAAACAACCCCAAAATTGAACCATAGCTACTTTATAAGTAGGAGAACAACTTTAGAGTATAAAACCACCATTTAACATCATTTAAAAAGGTAAAATAGATTGCCCAATTTCGTTTTTCAAATCTGGAACACACTGAACAGGGACTGGGTATCAGAATTTAGGGTAAATGCAAAATGAAATTCGAAATCAAACTAAAACGCAAAAATAAAGGTTGGTAATGTAAATATAGAATGTGTTCATGTCTCAGAGGGTGTCTTGTGTCCACCACAATGTGACACGATGTGTCCAACACAATACAAACACCTACAGTACATACTGATACAGAAATCCAGTGCAGCCTCGTGCACAAGTGCACGCGTGTCGTGCACCCGACACAGGACACTTCGTGTCTCGTGCATACACCCATGTGTTCGCCAGGTGTCAGGCTTCCTACATGTCACCCTGCACCGCCGTGTCGTGTCGCACAGACGTGTCCAACACAACGTATCAGAACCCGATTATACGACTAAATCAGTCAGTGTAAAAACAGTGCAGTGTCTCGTGTTCCCTCGTCACGACACGAAAGGTCATGCCACTTGGGGAGTGTCGTGTCAGACACTGCCCCAACGTGTCTATGAAGTTTCACGTGTCCTTGTGCTGTGTCCAAGGTGAAAATGCCCCCGAGTAGCAGGACACGCATACTGCCCGCACGCGTGTGTGCACCCGCATGTGCACGTGTCCAAACCGACACGATACGACACCAAATCCACCTCAGTCCATCAGAAACATGTAAGCCACACTAAAATATAATTTCCTATTCAGAAACTTTCTAAAAATTAAATCGAAATGCCCTTTGGGGCATTTCATCAAACACCCTAGCTATTGGGCTGATACGTGTCCATTTAGGACACGAAATGGACACAAAATCCTACAGAAATCTAGGGTTAGCTAGGGGACACTTAGATCTAGGTCATTATACAAAAATAACAGCATCTAATAAAGAGTTTTAGAGATTTACCTATTGGTGTCACAACTCCTCAAAAAGCTCCAAAGAGGGGGTGTCTCCTTGCTCTCCAAACTTTACCAAATTGCTATGAAACTGAGAATAACATATACCAACAGCAAGAAAACCTAAATTAAAACCTATTGCAATTTGTTTGGATTAAAAAGAAATTAAAATAGATTTTCTAGGAATTTATGAAGATGGGATTTACCTCTTTTTCTAATGTGAACTTTCCTAAAGAGGCTTAACCTAATGGAGGAGAGTATTTATAGGGTAGGAATCCCTAGGCTATTGGTCGGCCACACTAAGTTAGGGTTAGGGTTAGCTAGTGGGTTGGGCTATGGGCTAAGTTAAAATTAATGGTTCAAAACCATAAGTCATGACTTGTGACTAAAAGCCTTCTATTCTAATTTGAGTTTAATGACTAACCATAGGTTAACTCTAGTCTAACTAGGGTTACATGACCTAACCAAGTCCAAACACAACTAGGGTTAGCTTCTAGGTTAGTCTACCAAGTCAATGCTAGTCAAAGTCAACCTAGTCAACCATCCTTCAAACAATTCCAAAATAAATTATAAAAATTCTCTTAAATTCAAATAAATTATAATAAATTTAAATAACCTTAAAAATGACAAAAATACCCTCATACTAGAAATATGGTAGTGACAGTGACGTAATCTGATACCGACAAAGTGGGGAGCACTCAGAAGATGCTGATCATAAAATTTGATCAACAAGCGTTCGAAGAGGTGCTCTCGAGGCATGGCTCTATGTCACGACCCGTCCCAAATAATCAGGGTCTAGTCGGATCATGCCCAGCCTGCACCGATGTGAGATGGCGGCAGTAAGCTGTATCAAGTAGTGAAACACAAACATACAGAAGATCTAACGAAAATAAAGCATTTTATTGAATTGAAAGTGAGTCTGAAAGTAACTACCATTAATAATAACATTTAAAAAATTTATTTATTACATTGTTTAAAAAGGGAAAGTAAAAGAAAAGTGCTATTCCAACAGCTAAGGTTCTGGGGTTCCTGGTTCAGCCTCTGCGGGACCCGAGTCTGTCCCGTAGAAAGTATAGTAGGGCAGCTCCTCTTCGCCACAGTCACCTAAAAATGTTGGGTCTCCATTCAGGAGGGAGCAAGTCACATACTTCATCCACAACTAGCATTTCTAAGATAATAACTAAATGGAAAAAAATGTGAGATATTTATGAAACATTATAATTTTGTATTTAAAATAGTAAAATGTGACTAGCAAGTGAAGAAGATCAATGTCATACGTGATGCAATACTAGGCTAGTATTTGAGTATATAACAGGGCCTATGACCGGCTGGTGAGGTAATATATATACTAACGTTTCGGCCGAAACGAATAGTATACGGTACGACGTAACCCCCTGTGTGGTAGGGTTAGCGCGAGGCAATAAACGATCGATATTTGGCTTTGGTCACAGACGTTATACTACTCTCCCAAGCAATCCCCAAGTCAATGAGTCAATAATCAATAATCAATAACTAACATGTCAAGATAGCCATCCATCAATCCATCAACCTATGTGGAGTCCGAGAGGGATCCACGGTGAATCAATGTAACTATACTACATGTAACTAACTGATGCATACATTTAATTATCAAAATAAAACGTAGACATGGAATAGATATGAAAATTGTCTCAGAGTATTTTCCTAACTTGACAGCAACCAGAATGTAACCGCTAGGATTTTACCAATCAGAACCTACAAGATCGTAATGCCAGTTTTAGTAACAAGAATTATGCCCTTAATTCTAAGGTACAAGCTAGGTCAAGTCTATAGGTGGGTGTTCATAACCGAAGTCATATGTACATAAATAGGTTTAATTACAAATCTAACCTTAACGTAAAACCATTTTGAAACAACATAGGTTTTCGTCATAAGTAATAATTATTAGGAAAATATTTTAAAGCAAATTTCTCGAAATTAGTAAGTTTCGTAAGAAAATAGTTTTTATTTAAAATAACATTTTAAAATAGGATTTATTTATTAAAGTAAATATTTAATCGAAAATGATTTTCCTAAAATATATTTGTAGTCATTTTCACAAATTGCCTAGAATCGTCTTTAAATATTAAAAAGAATATTTAATGCGCAAAACTACTTTTTTCCCAAAATATTGGTTCAAGATTAATATAAAGGTTTTCGGATTTAATTATTAAATACCGCTACCAAAATTAACATTTTTACACAACATTAGTTTTTATTACAATAATCACTTTATAAACCTTTTTAACTAGAAATCGTTTTAAAAGAGGAATATACATAGTTTATAGTACCATTTTCTAACAAAACTTTTATTTAATAACAATAACTTTTAAATGAATAAAAATTTAACCACTATAAATGTAATAACTAAATCATTTATTTGGTTTAGAATTTCTTCAGCATAACATTACAATTTAAGAGATAATCCTAACTTTAATTTAAACCATTTAAATCGTTTCAACCATATATTTAAAATTATTGACAATAAGCTACAAAACAATTTATACTAACAATTACAATTTAAGTTTCCTAAAGTGATATTATTATAACTTTGCAAATTTAACAACACAGAGCTAAAATAAATCGTTACAGAACCTAATTTAATATCTACAGAAACTAAAACTAGGCCAGGATGGTCCAAATGGTTTCTGTGTTCACAAATAGAAACGGAAGATGAAGGATTTACCCAAAGTTTGCACGAAGGAGTACTGAGGGGAGGCCTCAGACTCGGAACAACACCGGGATGACGAGCACGGACACGGGCGGACACGTGGGGAAGACACGCAGCGACGGAGCACGCGCGGGATACGACGGCACCGACGGAGGGCACGCGGGAGGTACCGGGGACAGGCTCGGAAGGTGGGGGAGTGGGGTCTGGATTCGGAAATGACGACGAGACGAACGCGACGGTGGTCTCGGATTTTGATTTGGTGGATGGAGGAGGAAGTTATGGATTTTTGAAGAGGGTAGTGAGGAAGAAAAGCTTCTAGAGAAGAAGTAGAATTCTGAGAGTTAAACTCTCTTTGGGATCTCCGGATCCGGTTTGGGGGTTTGCGCATGGGACCGGGGGAGAGGGGAACGTGGGTTTGAATGGGTTTGGCTATGGGCTTGGGTTGTGGGTTTAAGTTATTGGGTTGGGCTACAATGATTGAGGACTTGGGTTTAAGGCTTAACAAAATAACTAATAAATAAAAATAAAATTAAGTATGGGCTTCACAACCTTCCCTCCTTAGAAAATTTTGTCCTCGAAATTTCAACCAAATTAATGCAAGAGGAAAGGGAAAATACATACCTAGAATAGGTGAGGATACTTCTCCCTCATCTCATCCTCTCGTTCCCAGGTAGCTTCGCTTGGAGAGTGGTGATGCCAAGCTATCTTCACTAAAGGGATTACTGTATGCCGTAATCTCTTCTCCAAGTGGTCGATGATCTCCACTAGTTGCTCTGGCACAGTAAGGCTAGGCCCAATCTCCAATTCTGAATGATCAACTACATGGCTCGGGTCTGGCACGTAATGCCTCAGCTGCGATACGTGGAAGACGTTGTGCACGCCTTCGAGGCTGGAAGGTAGATCCACCTTGTATGCTACCTCTTCGATTCTGTTTCGAACCTCAAATAGACCGATGAAGCGAGGACTGAGCTTCCCAGCTTGGCCGAATCTGATTGTGCCCCTGGTAGGTGATATTTTGACAAATACCTGATCTCCGACCTCAAATTCCAAGGTTTGACGCCTGCTATCCGCCCAATATTTCTGACGGTCCTATGCAATCCTCAGTGTCTCTCTAATCATCTTCATCTTCTCGGCTACATCCGTAACCATCTCTGGTCCCAACAAGACTCGATCTCCAACATCGTCCCTTGCTAGAGGAGTGTGGCAACGTCGACCGTATAAAGCTTCAAAAGGTGTCATCTGAATGCTGTCCTTGTAGATGTTGTTGTAGGAGAACTCGACCAGGTGTAGGTGATCTTCCCAAGATCCACCGAACTGCAAGACGCATGATCTCAACATGTCCTCCAGCGTCTGAATGGTCTGCTCTGACTGGCTGTCTTTCTGAGGGTTGTACGTTATGCAAAACTTCAGCTGCGTGCCCAAGTTCTCCTGCAAGCTCTTCCATTAATGTGAGGTGAACCAGGTATCCCTGTCGGATACGATGCTGACTGGGACTCTATGCAACCTGTAAATGTTCCGCATGTATAGAGTTGCTAACCTTTCCGTGGATAAACCAACCTTGAAAGGAATGAAATGGGCAGACTTCGTCTGTCAACTATCACCCATATAGCATCCTTCCCTCCTTGGGATCTGGGTAATCCTATCACAAAATCTATAGTAATATGTTCCCATTTTCACTCCGAAATGGGAAGAAGTTGTAACAAACCTGCTGGTCTCTGGCGGTCTGCCTTTACCTGCTGGCAGATCGAACATATGGTGACAAATTTTGCCACATCTCGTTTCATTCCAAGCCACCAAACATGAGTTCTCATGTCTTTGTACATCTTGTTAGCTTCGGGATGTATATAATGCTGCGACTGGTGTGCCTCCTTCATCAGTTTATTTCTCAGTTCGCCAATAGGCACACAAAGTCTCGTACCATACCTCAGAGCTCCATCTCCAACTATAGAGAATCCTTCAAGTGTTCCATCTAGCACTCGATCTCTTAACTTGTATAGTATCTCATCTTTGAATTGTGTCTCCTTGACTCTGCTGATTAGATTGGACTGCACTTGAAGCTGCATCATAAGCGAGTCCACACCTGATACAACTGCGTCTTTCCCAAGCTTCAGCATGATTTCCTCTGGTAGCACGATCTCCAAACCTAGCTTCTCTATGTCTTCCAGCAAGTGGCGGTTCTTTGTCAAGAACATAGCCATCGGGTACCTGCTAAGTGCATCAGCGACCACATTAGCCTTACCCGGGTGGTACTGCAGGTTGATGTCAAAATCTTTCATCAGCTCCAGCCATTGCCTCTAGCGCATGTTGAGCTCCTTCTGAGTGAAGACATATTTGAGACTCTTGTGGTCTGTGTATATGTCCACCTTCTCGCCATAGAGATAATGCTTCCACAATTTCAAGGCGAAGATGACTGCTGCCAGCTCCAAGTCGTGCGTCGGGTAGTTCTTCTCATGATTCCGTAATTGTCGAAAAGCATAGGCAATTACTTTACCATGCTACTGTAGCACACATCCCAATCCTTTACCCGAGGTATTACTGTAGATGAAAATCTGCCTGATCCAGATGGTAGCGTCAAGATGGGCGCTGTTGTCAGCCTTCTCTTTAGCTCCTCGAATGACGCCTGGCACTCTTCAGTCTAAATAAACTCTTCATTCTTACGGGTCAACTTCATCATAGGCTCCGCAATCCTCGTGAAGTCCTTCACAAACTTTCGGTAGTATCCAGCTAGACCCAAAAAACTCCTGATCTCTACAACTGAGCTGGGGGCTGTCCAAGATTCAACTGCTGCTATCTTCTTGGGGTCCACAGATACACCTTCTCCTGTGATAACATGACCAAGAAATTCTACCTTATCCACGAAAAATTCATACTTGGATAACTTACCATAGAGCTTCTCCTTTTTCAGAGTCTCCAAGACAATCCGCAGATGCTTTTCGTGCTCCTCCTGTGTCTTCGAGTAAATCAGAATGTCATCAATGAAGATGACGACAAACTGGTCCAAGAACTCATGGAAGACCTTATTCATGAGAATCATGAACACAGCTGAGGCATTGGTGAGACCGAAGGACATGACTAAGAATTCATACTGACCATATTTGGTGTTGAATGCCGTCTTCGGGATATCCTCCTCTCGAACCTTGACCTGATGGTATCCTGATCTGAGGTCAATCTTTGAGAACACCCTTGCTCTACTCAACTGATCTAACAGATCATCGATCCTGGGCAAAGGGTACTTGTTCTTGATGGTGATGTTGTTCAGCGCCTGGTAATCAATGTACATCCGTACGGTTCCATCCTTCTTGGGTACGAACAATACTGGTGCTCCCCAGGGTGAAGCTCCATCTCTGATAAATCCCTGGGCCATCAGCTCATCAATCTGATCCTTCATCTCCTTGGCCTCCTTGGGGTTGACTCTGTAGCATCCTCGAGAAATAGGGGAAGAGCCGGGAACTATGTCAATGGTAAACTCCATACCTCGATCCAGGGGTAAACCTGGGAGATTGTCGAGGAAGACGTCCAGGTATTCTGCTATCAAGGGATGAGGTGGTCCAGAATCTACTGTGATGGAAGTATAGGAAACACATCCCATCCTCTCAGGTGCTCGAGCTATCTCAAACTCTGGTCCTCTAGGTGGACTAAAGATAATACAGCCCCGATGACAAACTATCAGGACATGTTGCTTGCTCAGCCAATCCATACCCAAAACTATATCATAGTTAGGGAGAGGCATAACAAGTAAGGGTGCTAGAAAGGTATGACCGAAAATGGTGATGGGACAGGTACAAGTCTCTATGATAGGGATAGGTCCCCCTCCAGTCATAACTCAACAAATTATCTTACTACACCCTACATCTATATGATATGCAGCAACCAAATTTGAAGATATAAAGCTGTACGATGCTCCAGAATCAAATAGACATAAAGCTGGGTGTGAGTGTAATAAGATGGAACCTGCGATGACATCTCCTTCTGGCTCTGGTTCTTCCTCAGGCTCCTCAACGGCCAAGGCAAAAGCTTGCCCAGTCCTGTGCTTGTTGAACCGCTGCTGTTGGGAAGGAAGTGGACCTTTCTGCTGTCCAGGTCCAGCTCTGTGGAAAGCTGTGGGGCAGTCTCTGATCTGGTGGGTAGCAGACCATCAAACAAGGCATTGGCCCAGTCTCTTCCTGCAGATATCTGATGAGTGTCCGGGCCTCTTATAGTAGGTGCAAGAGACGGACTTCGACTGATTTTGCTGGGGTGCCCTGTGGTGTTGCTGAGAGGGCTTGTTGCTAGTGTTGGGCCTCTTGGAACTTCCCTAGTGCTGGCTACTGGATCCAGGGTGCTCTCTCTTAGTATGGCCGGTTGAATTGGCCTCCACATCTTGGGCCACCTTAAGCATCTTGTTGAACGTCTTAGCTCCGTTCATAGTAACATGAGTGCGGATCTCCTCCCGCAATCCATGTCGGAACTTCTGAGCACGTTCCTCTGGGTCTGCAACCAGGCGAGGTGCAAACCTGCTAATACGTACTCCTCCAGAGTACGGTCTCCTTGCTTTAGGTCATGGAATTACCTTCCCATGGCTTGCAGAGCAGCTTCTAGGAAGAACTTCCTCATGAACTGCTTCTTGAAGGAACGCCAGGATGTTCCTCCAGTCATAAATCTGGGCTCGCTCCGATACCATATGCTAGCAACATCTCGAAGCTGTATAGCCACAGCCTCTACCATAAGTGTAGAAGCATGGAAAAGAACAAGAAAGTCCATGCGGCTCAAAACAGAGGGAGTCTCATGCGGTTCAAAGAATCTCGTAGAGCTTTATGCGGCTCAAGAGTCCTTTAGAGCTTCATGCGGCTCAAAAGTCCTTCAGAGCTTCATGCGGCTCAGAAATCCCCAATAGCTCCATACGGCTCGAGTAAAAGCAACGTGGCCCTTGCGGTTCGCCTCTACAGCTGGCCATCAAGCAGCGGCCTCATTTAATGCTCTGACGCAACACGGAAGCTCTGACATAAAGGTGAATTGACAGCTCTGACATAAAGCTGCAATGATGACTCTGACATAATGGCACGCTCCTAAGGAAACGAAGGAAATCTTTATAGCTGGCACGATCCACCAATTCCGAAGCTCACTATTCGGCTACTTTAATGCGGCTGCCACTCCCATGCGCCTGCCAACTTCATACGGCTGCCACCCTCATGCGGCTGCCACCTTCATGCGGCTGCCACCCTCATGCGGCTGCCATCTCCATGCGGCTGCCACCCTCATGCGGCTGCCACCTACATGCGACTACCACCCTCATGTGGTTGCCACCTTCATGCGACTCAATTGTAAGGACTTTCATGCAGCTCGGTTAAAGGCCACACTCATGCGGCACAACGATGACAGTCCTCCATGCGACTCGCAGCAGTTGGGACACGTGGCAGGAGTTGATCAAAACCCAACAATCCGAATTTATGGCAATCACCATAACAGGTAGTTGGGACACATGGCAGAAGATTGACCAAGATTTATTCACTTGGATTTGCTGATATCAACAAATCATCATGATACAAATTCGTTGCAATTAACATTAACTGCCCATGCAGATTTGGTGCAATCAACATTAACTGTCCAGATTTGTTACAATCAATATTAATGGTCCAGATTAATTTCCAACAAACAAGATCAAGGCAAATCGTAAACCGCCCACTTTTCAAGGAGCAATCATTGCAAACCCTACTTATCACACCCTACTCCTATAAATAGCAAGGTGTGATTCCCTTGCAAAGAGAGGGACAGAGACACGCATAGAGAGAGCGGCGGCGCCCAGAAGAATCTCCCCACACATCCCAGAGCATTTCTTCATCAGAGCCAAGGCTACGTTCGATCGTCCAAGGAGTAAGGTAGAGTTGATAGCACTCTCCCGAGCCTCTATCGTCACCCCCCAGAAAAAACTAAATAATTGTACTTAGATTTTTGTACCTAGGTTTTCATCCCTAGGCTTTCTTTGTACGAGCGAGTTTGTGTTGTGAAGTAAAAGTCCAGTCCTTCCATAAAATTGTTCTGTTCTTTTATAATCAATGGCAAACACGATGGCGACTCTGCTGGGGACTAACTTCTCTACGGCTGAGGAGTTGGTGATGCAATCGGACGCAGCCAAACTTGGCTCCACTCAACAGATGCTGGTCGTCCGCTTCGACCAGCAGACATTTGAAGAAATGCTCTCCGATGGGAGCGCTTGCTCGGTCCAGATGCGAGCCCGCACGAAGAAGGCTCGCAGGGAGTGGAGGCCCAAATCATTTGCTCCTCCCAAAGCTCTGGAGAAAATGCTCCATGCTACCCAAAATGGCGGAGAAGACTCTCATGCGGCCCCACTTCAGACCATAGAGGACTCTGTTGTCCCCAAGTTCGGCAGAGGAAAATACTACGATGCTGGACTTGTAGGGGCAAAGAGAAACTCTGTGCGGTCCAAGAAAAAGCCGCATAAAGGCGCCAGCCACATGAAGACTCATGCGGCCACAGAAGCCAGCCGCATGCAGAAGGCTCATGCGGCCAAAACTTCCAGCCGCATGAAGGAGGCTAATGCGGCCACGACTTCCAGTCGCATGCAGACTGCTTATGCGGCCACCGCGTCTAGCCGCATACAGAAGGTTCATACGGTCGCACATGCCAGCCACATACAGACAGCCTGCACGGCCACCAATCCCAACCGTATACTATCTGCTCCATGCGGCTCACGGTCAGTCTTTGACAGCCTCTCATGCGGTCCTGACCTTAGAGGCTCTCAGAAGGTTGTGCCAAACTCTGTGACGCACCACTTGGACTCTTTCTACTATGCACTCTCGAGTGCTAGAAGGAAGAAGTCTAGGACAGCGTGGGCTCGTCGAGCCCAGTCAGTTGTCCCAACTTCTGACTATCAGGGCATCCCGCTGACTATTACGCAGGCCACTGATGGAAAGTTGTATAAAACTATCCGTGTCCAGCCCCCGGCGGCCAATGAACGGGATAGTTATCAAGAATCTCCCAACAATGATCATGGGCAAGTACTCGTACTACCCCCACATCATGGAGCAGGCATGATGCCAAAACACTCATGTGCTCAGGACTCCCGGGCCCACAAAACGAGTAACTTGCACAACGTGATTCCTCACAAATGCAAGGAAAGAGATGAAAACTTGGTGTGCAGAGAATCCTTTTGTGGACATCACTGTACTAAAGTCATTGTCAACTGCTACTGCAGCAAGGCAGCCACATAAGAGGACCGGCGATCCGTCTTCCAACTACTGCAACAACCAAGCTCAGAGGACGAAGCGTTTCTCGTTGCCTCCTGCAATTCTGCTCAGAAGATCCCTGGCGACGGGAAAGGGAAGAAAAAATGTCTCCAGCCCAAAAATCTCAACCAAGAAACTCACTTCTAAGCGGTTGTCCACGATCGTTACAGGAGGAGTTTCCCAAGGTACTCGCTCAAAGACGAAATCTGCCACACTTGGAGATTCGTCGTCCATATTTCTGGGAGGCGCTAGAGCCGGGGGTAGCACTCCTTCGAACATCCACGACAATCCGGTGTTCCAATAAGATAATCCAGGGGAAACGGTTACCCCAACAGATGCAGCATGTTCCGACGTCCCCGAGGACGTCCACAACTCTCAAGACGAGTTAAGCTTTAAAGCTGGTGGTACCCCTCCTTCTGAGTCCGAACCAGAGGAGAACATTCCCACATACCCTGACGACTTCTCTGTACATGGATATGACTCAGAGGGCACATCCTCCACCATTCCTTCCATCTTTCCTCATGTGAGGACGGTGTTCATGACGGACAGCAACCCGGACGATCCCAGTGATCGCCAATGCATCGACACACTGGAAGCCATACTTCATACCTTGGTCAAATCCGTGGACGAGATCAAGGCGGCCCTTCCAACTCTGCAAGAAAGGACGCAACGTCAAACAAACTTGGGACCTGCGGTCAATGCGAACTCGAACTCAGTCGCACCAAACCCGGGTGATAATCCTCCTGAAATATCGGCCCCCACCGCTGTAGACGAGGCCATGGAGGCAAAAAGAGAAGTCCAGAAGCTCCGAGCCATGTTTTACGCTCGAGAAACCTGCCAGGACCTCAGGATACGACAACCGTATCCGGGCTGCATGGAGAGATGTTCCCTTCCCACCAAGATATAAACCATTCAACATCAATCCATATGATGGGAAGACATCTGCAAGTAGGTACATCACCTACTTCGAAGTCACAACTGACCATCTGCCTCATGACGAGGCCATCCTTACGCGGTTGCTCATTGGAGCATTGGAAGGGGTCGCCTTCGACTGGTACCGCAACTTGCCGGACAACTGCATCCATTCCTTCATCGGTTTCAAATATATGTTCCTAGAGAGGTTCTACGAAGTAGGATAAGACGTGACGATGTCCACCCTCATGGACGTTATTTAAGAAGAAAAGGAGCTGACAAGGAACTATATTGAGTGATTTCGCCAAACCGCGATGAAGTTGCCTTCCGGTAACCCTGATTCCTCCCTGATTGAAATTTGCCAAAAGAGGCTGCTCTCCACAATCAGCCTCTGGAAGGGCGAGAGTCAATTCAAGGACTGGAAGACGTTCATCATCAGTGCCACTGGCGCAGAAAACAAGTTGAAGAAAGCTCGCCAATTGGGACTGCACATCTCGGAGGGAGAGGACAAGGGTAAACGCCCTAATGCCAATAACAACAACAGCGGTAATCCCTCCAACAACCGAGACAACAAGGGCAAGTAGGCTATGGTAGCCGACACAGCCCAGAAGCCTAAACCAATGCCGGCAGAAAAGCAGTGGCCTCAGATGACTTACTCCTTCAAGGACGGCCATGTCAAGCCCATCTTGGATATGCTCATACAAGGAGGTCGAATTCAGCTCCGTTCCCCAAGGCGTGAACCTCGTCCTGCAGAGATGGAGAGCCCCAAGTACTGCCACTACCATCGCTATGTTCACCATGCTACACAAGACTGATACCAACTGAAGCGATACATCCAGCATCTCATCGATTCTAAGGCCCTGGCCATTGATTTCGAAGAGGTGACCGTGGCAGCCAACATGGTGTCAGTTCAGTTCGACAGCTTCCCTCCGACAAAGACTAAAGATGGAGTAGTACCCGTCCCCAGAGCAAAGATGGAGGTCACTAATCTTCCACCTTCTCGAGACCAGGCTGCTGGTCTAGTGCCCCTTAAAACATCACGAGGGGTGGTCATGTGGGTCCATCCGGACTTGGTACCTGAAGTGACTCAGTCCGTACCACCCCCCACCAGCAAGAAGAAGAGTGGGAAAGTCAAATCATGCCGCACAATCTTGGCAGAGGTCGAAGAAGCTACGGCTGTCGTCACCCGGTCGGGTGTACAATCCCAACCTACACCGGGTAACTCGGCTGAAGATCATCAGCTAGCTACTGCTGATGCTCCAGGACCTTCTCAGCCTCCGACGACCGACAAGCCTATGCCGAAGGAGACTCGCTTTGACAAACCGCTCCGAAGAGAGACGCTTCATAGGCTGGAGAGACCCTACAACTTTTACCTCTTGGCAAAATTGGCCAACACACCGGCCAAATTGTCGCTATACGAGCTCCTGAGACTCTCCAAAGATGTTCGCGTCGTACTGAGTGAGGCACTCCAGAATGCCGACGCATATCTGGTTCAGTCCAATCTCACTAGGGAGAGCTCGCCTGTAGATCTCCAGGACAGTGCTTGTACAGACGCAATGCCCAACATTGTCTTCACTCTGCAGGATATTCTTCACTCTGCAGGATATTCATATCGGATGCATATTGACCCCGGTTCTTCCATAAGTATCATCTCGAAGAGCCTGCTACACCATCTGTGTATCCCAATGCATCGTCTGATGCCGACAAGTACTGCCATTAGCGGTTTCAATTCAGGCAGAACCTATCCGATCGAGAAGATTCATCTGAAATGCCAAATCGGCGATCTTCAATCAGAAGTGACCTGTTATGTCATAGACGCAGATACGTCCTACAATATTCTCCTGGGGCGTCCTTGGATACACGATTACATGATCGTGCCTTCCACACTGTACCAGTACTTCAAGTACGTCGACAAGCACGGCTTCGTGAGTAGAGAATTTGCTGACATTGATCCCTTTAAAGGGGTCGAATCCTACTACTCCGACTCATGCTTGTACGAGAAGTCGAAAAGGCACCTTGTCGAAGGAGATACTCAAGCTCAAACTGAGGTGACAATTGGATCGGAAGAACCTCTGACAATCCACCTTCAAGCCTGTAAACCTGGCAGAACTGCACCACTTATAGCCACTCTGCGTAAGGATGCAATCAACCTCTCTGCACAAGAGGGGCAGATGATAATCCGACTGCCAAGGTTTAGCCAAGAGCCAAGACCCACGACAGAGCCACTGACAATCAGGCTGCCTAGAGCTAGCCAGCAACAAACAGAGGAGCTCAATCCCTCCATCAAGCCGATGACGATTCGCCTTCCCAGAATGAATCGGCAGCCGAGAGCTAAGCTGGGGACTGCTAGCCAGCCAACAACTCCCCGCCTATCTTCGAGCACCAAACTGGGGGTCGCTAGTACGCCAACGACTCGACATTCTGCTCCACCTATGGAGCCCCTGATGATTAAGCTATCCAAGTTATCCTCTCATTCTTCATTGACACAGGAGGTGGCTGAAGAAGAGTCAGAGCTGGCCAAGTATGTGGCTGCTCACACTGATGTTCCATCCGCAGATGATGTAATCCCACTGGAAAAGATACCTTACTTCATCAATAAAGGGCTATCTTTGAACTACCTCGAGCTTAATAAGCTTTGTACAATGTATGCTATGGAATACGGTATAGGTACCCACCTACACACACATGTGACAAATATCTACACCGTAAACCAACTTACTCCAGTGGAAGACGCTTACCACATAGTCGAGGGAGAGGATCATCCAATCATCTTCGGCCAAAAGAATGATCCACAACCCTTCAGGATAGAAGAAGTTGATCTCGAACCCGACACCGAAAGACTGCCCCTTTATCTGTATAGTTCTCGATCCAAGTACCTCATGTAAAAATAGGGGTATGATCTGAAAACTACGCCAGGCTTGAACTACGGCACTGGACGGCGATTACCCTTACAATTGCTGCTCCCGGCTGGGAAACCATGGGATTACTACAACAAGACCAGATGTGGGCTAGGTTATGTTACACCTGCAACGACCCCTGAAATCTCAGATGAGGAATGCGACTGGCATTCACACTCAACCGGATCACCAACTTCTGATTCGGATATCAGCATCGGGGACGTATTCAGGCAAGTCTTGTCCGTCAATATGGCATTCGTCGACGCCTATGAAGAAGATGAAGACATTCCTGAACTTCTTAAATTAGAGACGTGGGCACAACAGCTAGATGTGCAATGGGAGAAGCGGTTCGAACAAAGAGAGCCTCCCACCGAAGATGAGGTTGTACAAGTTGATCTCGGTGATGAGTCCTCTCCAAAGCCCATCTTCGTCAGAAAGAATCTGACAGACGAAGAGCGGAAATCACTACTACAACTCGTCAGAGAATTCATCGACATGTTCGCCTAGAGCTACGAAGACATGCCAGGACTGAACCCCGAGGTTGCACTTCACAAACACAACATTCGTCCGGACGCAAAACCGGTCAAGCAACAGCAACGACGGTTCTACCCCGCCATCATGAATGCCATTGAAGCTGAGGTCAACAAACTGATAGCTAGCGGCTTCATCCTCGAGGAACAACATCCAGACTGGGTAGCCAATATAGTACCAGTCCTCAAAAAGAACGAAAAGATCCGAATCTGCATCGACTTCCGAAACCTGAATGAGGCGTGTCCTAAGGATGAGTTCTCCCTCCCTATTACAGAAATCATGATTGACAACACTTGCGGCTTCGAGCGTATGTCATTCATGGATGGTTTCTCGGGGTACAACCAAATCAAGATATTCCCTGATGACGAAAAGCATATATCATTCCGAACACCAATTGGCACATACTGCTACACAGTCATGCCTTTCGGTTTAAAGAATGCTGGCACCACCTATCAAAGAGCTATGAGGGTCATCTTTAGAGACCACTTGTGCAAGACTGTGGAATGCTACGTCGACGACATCGCCGTCAAGAGCCGCTCTAAGGAAGATCATCTGCATGATCTGAGGACAATGTTCGACCTGATGCGAGCGCACAATTTGAAGATGAATCCCATAAAATCCTTCTTGGGCGCATCTACCGGGAAGTTCTTGGGTTTCATCATTACTTCCCAGGGTATCCACATTATCTCCAAAAAAATGAAGGCAATCAGGGACATGGATCCCCCGAGAAATCTTCGTAAACTCCGAAGCCTTCAAAGGGAGGCTAGCTTACATCAGGAGGTTCATCTCTAACCTCTTCGGGCGATGTCAACCATTCACCCACCTCATGAAGAAGGGCATTTTATTCATATGGGATGAGGAATCCAGTACGCCTTCGACAGCATCAAAGAATATATGTCAAACCCTCCAGTCCTGGTAGCCCCGGTTGCTGGAAGGCTATTCCTGCTTTATGTGCGAGCGATGGAACATTATCTTGGTGCTCTGCTAGCACAAAACAACGATGCAGGCCATGAGCAAGCTATATACTACCTCAGTCAAAAGATGATGGGGCCAGAGCACAGATACACTGCCGTAGAGAATGAGTGCCTTGCTCTAGTGTTCGCCATTCAGAAGACGCGACACTACGTCACGGGATAAACCATACACGTAATATCACGAGTCAACCCTCTCAGGGTCTTCATGACCAAACCAGGGGCACTCAGCTCTCGCCTTGCTACTTAGGCGATATTATTGTCTCCATATCACATGATCTTCATCACACAGAAGGCTGTTAAAGTTCAAGCTCTGGCAGACTTTTTAGCAGCCCATCCAGGCTCGGAGACAACCAGAATATACGAAGAGAACCAGACGAGGTTGCAAATTCAAATGCGGTCTCCCATGATGCCATCTAGCGAATGTTCTTCGACGGTGCTTCGAGAACTAGGCCCAAGGGCAACATCATCGCCAGAGTCGGAGTGGTGCTGATTTCTTCCTTCGGGCTGGTGATCAATCGTGCTTACTCCCTCACGGAGCCCTATTCAAACAATGTGGCCGAGTACAACGTATTGGTCATTGGCCTCCGACTTGCAAAGGAGCTGGGGGTAGAGTATCTTGAAGCATACGACGATTCGCAGTTAATCGTCAATCAGATCCGGGGTTCATACGAGGTTCGCCATGAAGATATGATCCCTTATCACTAAATAGTGATCGACATCATCTCGTCCATGGAAGGATTCTTCATAGAACATGTTCCCAGACTCCAGAATATTGAGGCCGATGCTCAAGTAGGCCTGGCCGCTTTCCTAGCAGTACCGAATCATGCTCATCATCTGGTTGACATAATAGGCCGTGAATTGGTCTGTCCTAAGAATAATATTCAATATGTTGAGAGTTACTCCGCTCTAGCAGTCAATGAAGCACCAGACTGGAGACAACCATTCATCGACTTTGTAGTCTACGACATCCTGCCAGAGAATCCGAAGGAAGCCACTTCTATCAGAAGACGTTCCCTCAAATTTTTTTACGATACAGAGACGAAAATGCTGTATCGGCGATCATACGATGGATTACTGCTTCGGTGTCTGTCAAATACAAAAGCCAAGGAAGCTGTACGCGAAGCTCACGACGGCATCTGCGGGGCCCATCAGCCTAGCCCAAAATTGTAAGACCGCCTACGCCGAATAGGCTATTAATTGCCCACGATGGTAGCAGATGCGATAGACTATGCAAGAAAGTGCAAAGCCTGTCAAGTCCATGCAGATTTTATCCACCAGCCATCCGAGTTTCTACATCCGATGGTGGCATCCTGACCATTTGAGACATGGAGAATGGACATCATTGGTCCGATCACTCCGCCTTCGTCCAGAGGACATCGTTTCATACTCGCAATCACAGATTACTTCTCCAAATGGGTAAAAGTTATTCCGCTTGCAGAAGTGAAGACATCAAATGTGATCAGCTTCCTCAAGCATCACGCGATTTACCGCTATGGACTTCCCCGAAGGATCATCCACGACAATGGTCCGTAGTTCGTAAGCCACGCCTTCTATCGGTTTTGCGACAAACACCGAATCCAGAATATTGCTTCAACATCGTATAACCCGACGACTAATGGCCTGGCTGAAGCGTTCAACAAAACTATAATCAAGCTGCTCAAGAAGTTCGTGTCTTCCAACAAATGCGATTGGAATGAGAAGCTTGGCAAATGCTTATAGGCGTACCGTACTACAGTACGGACGGCCATTGGGAACACACCATTCTCTCTGGTATATGGGAGTGAGGCAGTTCTCCCACTGAAGACTCAGATCCTCTCGCTCCGCGTCGCCCTCACCTACCGATTGACGACGGATGATAATTACCACAGCCGGTTACAAGAGTTGGAGGCTCTAGATGAGAAGCGCCTGTTAGCTCAACAACGAATCGAGCTGTACCAAGCACGTATCTTGGGAGCTTTTAACAAGAAGGTTAAAATCAGAACATTCTAAGTAGGCGATCTCGATTTGGCAGTTCGGAGGCCGATGGTTATGACTCACAAAACCGTCACAAATTCCAGCCAAAGTGGGAATGCCCATTTGTCATCAAGGCTGTATTCTCCAATGGTGCTTACCGCCTCGTAAAACAAAATAGAGACTTGCTCATGTTGCCCATCAACGGCAAGTTCCTGAAGAAGTCTTATGTCTAAAATAGCATCTTCTAAATCTCCCATATTGTTGAGTTATGTACCCTTTGGTACTGCTGAACTTACACTCTGACTCCATATCTCTCAGATTGTCGAGTTATGTACCCGCAGGTACCGCTGAACTTACACTCTGGTCACCCCAGGTGAATCTATATCGCATCTTTTGGGTAGTAAGTCATGTATGACCATACCTCTGAATTTTTTTTCTAAAAGAGCTCCTTCCTCATAATCTACTACCCGCACTTTTCAGTGCATAAAAAGGGTAACAGATCCACAAATTTCCCGAAACAACCACGTCGATGTTACCTCTGAGTTGTTTTACTTCCATCAAAAACAAACCACCCCTCACGTAGAACTTTCACGTCCACATTACCTCTGAGTTGTTCTATGTACCCTTCATGGTGTCCACTCCTGCCACGTCCTCATTACTTCTGAGTAGGAAGATTCCATCGAAGAAACCCTCATATTTACCACGTCCTCATTACCTCTGAGTAAGTATGTTGGTTCTCTCTCAACTTATTATCCGTACCCAAAACCGGGGTATGCCAAGGATAATAGGCCCACAAATGTCCTCAGTTGACCACAAATGTCCTCTGTTGACCACAAATGTCCTCTGTGACCACAAATCTTGTACTAAGTCCTCTAGTACATACAGCTCCTTTCTCATCATGCCTCTGGGCCCAGCTGCCCCATGGCACTCTTTCTTTCGATACCAAAAACTTCCGTGGCCACCTTACCGTAGAATCGTTCTAGGTATCCCTAATCAAACTTATTATTCGTACCTAAAACCAAGGTATGCCAAAGGTAATAGGTCCATAAATAGTTCCTTAGTGGGGCAAACATCACAAATACCAACGATACAGTACAAGCACAATAGATGATGGACGATAAAAACATAATCATTTATTGAAAAGCAAAAGTACTACATATTCAGGGACCACGTCCCTATCAAAACGAAGGAAAATAACAAATAAGGAAAGAAAAAGAAAAAAAAAGAGGCTGACTATGGTTCGGCTATATATAATTCTCTGAGGCGGTCCCTCAGTACGGCGGTCGACCGCTCAAATCGCAGCTTGGCCCGGCGCTCGGCCTCCTGAATCAGCTGCTCTGCATCCTCCAGATGCGCATGGGCCTGCCAGCCATCTTCGAGTCTCTTCAGAGTGCACTCCAGGCCATCAGAAGCTCGGGTGACCTTTTCGGCCTCTTGAACGATTAAGTCTTTATCTGCTCGAGAGGCCCCGAGTTCAGATTCTAGGAAAGCCAGCTTCCTCTGGAGCTCGAGGATTTGCTCTTTTGTATCGGTTATTCCGCGAGAGGCGGTCGCCTCCCGAGCAACTCAATCCTCGCTCCTGCGGCTCAGTTGATCGTACTGAACAGACAGATCGTCGAGGTCCTTTATGATAGCCGGCTTAGACGCATCCTATGCGGTCTGTACCTTCTCCAGGACAGTGATGAGGAAGGCCCGCTCTTGATCTATCGCTGAAGACAGATCAACTTGCCACAGAACTTGAAACTGGGCAACAAGCCGATCCGCCTCTAGCAATTTAGGCTCCAGAAGCTCAACTACCTCTGCCCCACCGAGAAGGGTTCTAAGAATTTTAATCTGGCCACGAGCGTATTGACGGGCCAGGGCAAAAGAGATCCCCCTTTCCACAGCGGCTTTGACTCCTCGCCTCAGGTGACGGTAGAAACTGTCAACCACATCCCTTGACAATTCATCCAGTACTTCCGAAGAAGACGGCATCAAAGGGAGAGTGGCTGGCAGAGTCGAAGAAGATGAAACGAAACTTGATGCCCCTGCCACGGGGGAAACAAATTCTGAACGAAAGGACGCTTGAATAGCGGCCAATTCTTCTTTCGCAGCCCGAAGAATCCGGAGGCTCGGCAGGGCAGAGAGCTCGACCTTCGGAGCCACACGAACAGAAGACGATGCAGGGATCATCTTTCCCCGCCCCGACCGTTCTGCCGTTTGCTGTCCCGAGATTGATTCAGCGAAAGGGCCCTCAATGAAAGATGGAGGGAGAGGAGGCACGCTCTCCCTAGCAAACTCTACCCTGACAATGTCCGTCATTAGCAGTGAAGGAGCAGGACCTGTATGTCCAGAGCAACCATCAATCAGCTTAATCTAAATGATGTGATGATAGAGCGAATGAGCCTCCTCACTAGTCAAACCAGGAGGGAGTTGCGGAGGCTAAGGTTCGCTCACAGTCCCTGTAATCTCTTCGCCAGCGACACCCAAGCCGAATTCAGCTGGTTCCGCTGCCCCAGTCGCCCCAGAGGAAGATACGACTGGATCAGCGTCATCCTGCTGAAATTCAGCAGTCTCGAGGACGGGTTCGGCGGAGCCCACGTCACCTTGGGCCAAGACCTCAGCAACGTGAGACCCCCCAGCCATCGCCGAGAGAACCCTGGCAGAAACGATCTCGGCACACATATCATTAATCAAAGTAGTTAAAGCCGAATCGACCGCAGAGGCATCAGCCGGCTCCGGTGACTCCGCTTCTTCTGACACCTACAAAAAATAAAGAAAAATGATTAGATCATAGTTCAGGAGAAAGAAGAGCTAAAAAAGAAGATGGTTGTAATTCAATTCACCTCCGGAACAGCGTCAACACCCTCGCCTCTTTCCTTAATGAGTAGCCTGCGAGACCTAACTGCAGCCCATTTCATGGAGTAGGTTATGCCGCCGATATACTCACGCCTGCCTCGCTTGCGTGAAAGGCCAGACGCAACAGGCAGCTGATCTGCCACCACCTTATCAGGTGCAACAGGCGGCTGATCCGCCACCACCTCATCTGGCGCAACAGGCCGCTGATCCGCCACCACCTCTTCTGCAGGAGGAAAAGAGTTATCGGCATCGTGCTCGTCATCCTCTTCGTCCGTAGTGGTGGACTCCGAGTCCGGCACAGGAACCGTGTTCGCTCTCCTCTTCCTCGTCTTGGACCCCTTGGGCTTCTCCGCCAAGCCAGTACCCGCAATAAAGCTAGTACTCGGGTCAAAATTAACGGGAGGCTTGCTCGTCGTAACATGGTATAGGGCCGCCATATACAAAATCTCCCCTGGCGCCTCAGCATCAGGAACCGAGAAGCTGGTTCGGGTATGAACCGCGTCATAATAATGCCAGGCCCTGATGCCGTCGAGGACGCTACCTACAAAGCCCAGGCAAGAGCTGGGACTGTCAAAGAATAGCTGGCTATACCCGAACTGGCGGGAGAACCTGCTGGGCAAATAGGGCTCCAGGTAGACATTGTTGCGGTTACGGTATACTAGGTGCGCTGGACGGAAATTATGCAACCAAAGGAGCATCTTCTCAGGCAAGAGGTGAGGAGGTCCGGTACCATCAATGTGTACGCCCCTTACTTCTTCATCGGTAAAATGAGGAACAGACAAAGAAAAGTCGTATCCGTCCACTCTTGCCAACGCCCTCCGACAGGCTGGCATAGTGCTGCACTCCCAGGGCTGATGGTGATAATAGAAAATAAAAGCATCATCAGCCGTAATGCCGTCTGCTGCTCCAGGCCTCATCAAAGACCGACAGTGTATCAACAGCCACCCTATCAGATAATGGTAGGGCAGCTCTATGTGCTAAAAATCCATCACCGTGTCACGGGCGATGACCTTGGACGAGAAGACGCGAAGGCCATGGTGTATGCTGTACACCATGGCCGGTAGAAGGGCCAGTCTAACCCCAAAGACCAGCTTTACGGCAGGGAGGATAAAATGGCGGCTGATCCTCTCAATGGAACCCGTCCCTCCTGAGACCACGCAGTTCCGTAGCCACACCATCAGGAATCCTGCCAAGAGTGCCTTCTCTGACAGCCGCTAAGTACCATGATAAAAATAACTAAAGGAGTCAGTTTGACTCCCAAATGTGTCGCCCGTGGCCCTCGATCTCTTGGCAGTCGACGCTAGTTTTTGTACCTCCTCCTGGGTTTAAGGATCTCAGAAAGAAATCCGGCCTGAGGCGCCTAGTGTAAAAAGGTATGAGACCTAGGACGTGGTGTGAGGGATGCTCCCTTCCGAGCTACCATCCTTCTTGATGGACGTCTGGTGACAGGTACTGTGGTGACATAACAATTCTCGGTATACGGCAACAAAGCCCGAGAACTGCCGATCCAAATCTTCGAACTCTTTGTTCATAGGGGTATACACTTCAAAGACTTCTTCCCCCCAGGGCAGCTTGGAAATAACGTACATCTCGTGGAGAGCGAGTCCCAGCTCCCCTTCAGGCGTAAAGAAGGTTCTCGTTCGCCGGTTGTACATCTCCAGGAGAGCCATGAACAACGGTTTATTTATGGGTAGACCATGACAGGTGCCCCGAATGGTGTGGTAAAGGCCGATCTCACGCAGGGGAGTCTCATACTTCCGCAGAATCTACGTAGTCAAGTTGGCCCACACAGGGATGGGGTTTATCCAGTTCAGCAGCGCCAACCGGCTGACGGGATTGGACCCCTTCCGGGCAAGCTGGTTCAAGAAGGTGTTAGCTTGAGAGAACGTGAAATTGGGACCCGGTATATTTATGAAGATGTCCGGGGCCAGTCCCATCACGTACCGGCTGACCAGTTCCCTACCCGCATACGCTGACCCCAAATTTTTGTTATAATGGATGTTATCCACAATCATCCCCGACTTGCTTGGAGTCAAGGAGTCCACCATCTTTCTGTCCATCGGTAACATGTTAAACCATGACAGAGGAAAATGACGCTCCATCGGAGGGATATGGATCGCCATCCCGTCAAGAGTAAAGTCCCAACTCTCGAATATATCCAGCACTCGGGGGTTCTTCACAGTCAAGGCATCCCCAAAAAGGAACGTCGGCTTCAAGTATTTTCCCTCCAATTTCCCCGAGTTCATCATGGCATAGAGAAAGTAGAAGGGATGGTTCCTGATAGCATTCAGCCTCTCCATAGGCTCGTTTGTAGGAAGCTGGTTTGCCACATATTGGACTAAGTGGTCGAATCGCACACCCACAGCAGATTGGGACAAACCCACCAGGGGTTCTCCCGCTGGATTGACTGGTAGATTCACTGAAAAAGGACAAAAGAAACAAAGTTTGAAGATGGCCAGGTGAAACCAACTTAGTATTTCGGGGCTTATGCGGCTCTATATTGGCGGGGCCTTATGCGACCCAGTTCAAAATGAGCTTATGCGACTTGATTCAGCGCGGCCTCATGCGGCCCAGTTCAGATGAGCATATGCGGCTTTGCTTAGTGCAGCCTCATGCGGCCCTATTTAGATGAGCTCATGCGGTTCTGCTTAGCGGGGCCTTATGCGGCCCAGTCCAGATGAGCTTATGCGGTTCTGCTTAGCGGGGCCTTATGCAGCACAGTTCAAAGGAGGGCTTATGCGGTCCTGTTTGATGGGGCTTCATGCGGCTCAGTTCAGAGGGACTTATGTGGTTCTTTTCGACGGGTCCTTATGCGGGTTAGTTTGCAAAGTGCTTATGCGGCTGCTAGACGACTCTCATGCGGCTCGGACATGGGGTATACCCCCATACGGCTCGGACATGGGATGTACATGCGGCACATACAACTTGAACAGTTTAATGAAGACGAAGAAGGCCCGCACATAAAACATGCGACATAGCCATGATGGTTAGGTTCTGAGTTCATGCAATTTCTCCTAAAATCCTTACCAGCAATGGCAGGGTGAATATCGGAATGAACTTCAGGTGTCGCAGTCGACGTAGAAGCCACTCCCTTATCCTTCGTCGCAGCCTTGGAAGTCTTGGAGGCAATCGATGATCGAAGAAGAAGAGGAAGAATACGACAGCTAGGACAAGAGAGGTTCGAATAAAAGAAGAAAGTAAAGAGTTTCTCTCTAAAAGTTACTCTTATTTATAGGCGGACAGGAGGCTCATAGACTGATGGACGCTTCGATCCGTGTGCCTCCTAAAGAACAAAATTGACTCTTCGGTCATCGAGGTAATTCTAGGTATTTAAAACTGACCCTTGGGATCCTACCCCAAAAGGCGGCTTTAAATCCAAAACAAATCAAGGGCAATTAAATGAGACGCATACGTGGCAGAAAGGACAACATGCGGTCATAATAGTCCATGCGGTTAGGAAGTTCATGCAGCCAGAACAGTCCATACGACTAGGAAGTCCAAGCGGCTAGGAAGTCCATGCGTCCAGAACATCCTATGCGGCCAGAAGAGCTTATGTGGACATAGCCATGCTTCTTATTCAAAGTATTTTAATTTTACAAATTGAAAACTTTGAAGGAAGTCTTGTAGAAGTATGGAAAAGAACATGAAAGTCCATGCGGCTCAAAACAGAGGGAGTCTCATGCGGTTCAAAGAATCTCGTAGAGCTTCATGCGGCTCAAGAGTCCTTTAGAGCTTCATGCGGCTCAAAAGTCCTTCAGAGCTTTATGCGGCACAGAAATCCCCAATAGCTCCATACATGTCGAGTAAAAGCCACGTGGCCCGATGCGGTTCGCCTCTACAGCTGGCCATCAAGCAGCGGCCTCATTTAATGCTCTGACGTAACACGGCAGTACTGACATAAAGGTGAATTGACAGCTCTGACATAAAGCTGCAATGATGACTCTGACATAATGGCGCGCTCCTAGGGAAACGAAGGAAATCTTTATAGCTGGCACGATCCACCAATTCCGAAGCTCACTATACGGCTACCTACTTTAATGCGGCTGCCACTCTCATGCCGCTGCCAACTTCATGCGGCTGCCACCCTCATGCGGCTGCCACCTTCATGCGGCTGCCATCCTCATGCGGCTGCCATCTCCATGCGGTTGCCACCCTCATGCGGCTGCCACCTTTATGAGGCTGCCACCCTCATGTGGTTGCCACAATCATGCAGCTCAAGTGTAAGGACTTTCATGCAGCTCGGTTAAAGGCCACACTCATGCGGCTCAATGATGACAGTCCTCCATGCGGCTCGCAGCAGTTGGGACACGTGGCAGGAGTTGATCAAATCCTAACAATCCGGATTTATGGCAATCAACATAATATGCAGTTGGGACACGTTTCAGGAGATTGACCAAGATTTATTCACTTGGATTTGCTGATATCAATAAATCATCATGATACAGATTTATTGCAATCAACATTAACTGTCCATGCAGATTTGTTGAAATCAACATTAACTGCCCATACAGATTTGGTGCAATCAACATTAACTGCCCAGATTTGTTACAATCAATATTAACGGCCCAGATTAATTTCCAATAAACAAGATCAAGGCAAATTGTAAACCGCCCACTTTTCAAGGAGCAATCATTGCAAACCCTACTTATCACACCCTACTCCTATAAATAGCAAGGTGCCGTTCCCTTGCAAAAAGAGGGACAGAGACACGTACAGAGAGAGCGGCGATGCCCAGAAGAATCTTCCTACACATTCCGAGAGCATTTCTTCATCAGAGCCAAGGCTACGTTCGATCGTCCAAGGAGTAAGGCAGAGTTGATAGCACTCTCCCGAGCCTCTACCGTCACCCCCTAGAAAAAACTAAATAATTGTACTTAGATTGTTGTACCTAGGTTTTCATCCCTAGGCTTTCTTTGTACGAGTAAGTTTGTGTTGTGAAGTAAAAGTCCAGTCCTCCCATAAAATTGTTCTGTTCTTTTATAATAAATGGCAAACAATAAGTCCAGGTGGGATGCGAGAAACGCTGAGGAGTCGCTCCATGTCATCCAACCACTCGTCCGCGTAGGTTAGACCTTCAGTCCCTTTGAAAGGTCGCGGACTCAAGTTCTTGAAACTCTCGATGTCCCCAACTTTCTTCTGAATTAAAGGACCGATACATCAGCATCTATATTTCTCCAATAAAACATAAATTATCAATTCACTTTTCTCACCTTGGCAGGCCTCTTCTCTGTCTGTGATGTTTACAACGCTGCCATGGCGACATTGTGGGCATTTTCCATGCCCTCCTTTATAATCGCGGTTTGCTCGCGATTCACTTCTACTTGAGCCCTCTGGCCCTCAAGTACACCTCGTAGTAGACATACAAGGTCAGCGTTGTCCACTGGTGCTGGTGGAGCAACTGGAGAAACCGCTTCAACTGGTGGGGTTGCGGTCCTCGGAGGGATCGGCGCTGCTGCATGCACTGTGGAAGTATAAGCAGTACGCGGAGGCCGTGCAGCGTGAGGGCGATCAGTAAGCTGCAACGGTGAGGGGTCTGACTGAGCCTGAGTTGGAGTATGCTCAGAGAATGAAACCTCCTCAACAGCAGGCCCAGAACGAGTATCTCTACCCTTCGCCATCTGCAGACAGGTTTGGGTACAAACATAAGCAAGGGACCCTAATAAACTATAAGCAAGAAAAAATAGTTATTAAAGTATATAATTTCGGTCCTATAATGTAACAGGGTAAATGTTCTCTAGGTGTTCTATGTTGTTTCTAAGTCTGTTTTCCTAATGTCTCAACTAAACCTAGGTCAAGTCACAGAATTGCGTGATGGTCTAGACTAAGTTGACTAGACCAGCTTACAGAATGGACCTGCATGGGCCACCACTAAAAATATGTCACGACCCGTCCTAAATAATCTGGGTCTAGTCGGATCATGCCCAACCTGCACCGTTGTGAGACGGCGACAGTAAGCTGTATCAAGTAGTAAAACACAAACATGCAGAAGATCTAATGGAAATAAAGCATTTTACTGAATTAAAAGTGAGTCTGAAAGTAACCACCATTAATAACAATATTTAAAAAAATCATTTATTACATTGTTTAAAAAGGGAAAGTAATGGGAATGTGCTATTCCAACCGCTAAGGTTCTGGGGTTCCTGGTTCAGCCTCTGCGAGACCCGAGTTTGTCCCGTAGAAAGTATAGTATGGCAGCTCCTCTTCGTCACAGTCACCTAAAAATGTTGGGTCTCCAGTCAGGAGGGAGCAAGTAACATACTTCATCCACAACTAGCATTTCTAAGATAATAACTAAATGGAAAAAAATGTGAGACATTTATGAAACATTATAATTTTGTATTTAAAATAGTAAAATGAGACTAGCAAGTGTGAAGAAGATCAATGTCATGCATGATGTAGCTAGTGTTTGAGTATATAACAGGGCCTGTGACCGGCTGGTGAGGCAATATGTATACTAACATTTCGGCCGAAACGAATAGTATACGGTACGGCTTAACCCCCTGTGTGGTAGGGGTTAGCGCGAGGTAATAAACGATCAATATTTGGCTTTGGTCACAGACGTTATACTACTCCCCCAAGCAATCCCCTAGTCAATGAGTCAATAATCAATAATTAATAACTAACATGTCAAGATAGCCATCCAGCAATCCATCAACCTATGTGGAGTCCGAGAGGGATCCACGGTGAATCAGTGTAACTATACTACATGTAACTAACTGATGCATACATTTAATTATTAAAATAAAATACAGACATGGAATAGATATGAAACTTGTCTCAGTGTATTTTTTTGACTTGACAGCAACCAGAATGTAACCGCTAGGGTTTTACCAATCAGAACCTACAAGATCGTAATGCCAGTTTTAGTAACCAGAATTACGTCATAAATTCTCAGGTACAAGCTAGGTCAAGTCTATAGCTTAGTGTTCCTAACCGAAGTCATATGTACATAAATAGGTTTAATTACAAATCTAACATTAACGTAAAAACATTTTAAAATAACATAGGTTTTCGTCATAAGTAATAATTATTAGAAAAATATTTTAAAGCGAATTTCCCGAAATTAGTAAGTTTCGTAAGAAAATAGTTTTTTATTTAAAATAAAATTTTGAAATAGGATTTATTTGTTAAAGTAAATATTTAATCGAAAATGATTTTTGTAAAATATATTTTTAGTCATTTTCACAAATTGCCTAGAATCGTCTTTAAATATTAAAAATAATATTTAATGCGCAAAACTATATTTTTCCCAAAATATTGGTTCAAGATTAATATAAAGGTTTTCGAATTTTATTATTAAATACCGCAACCAAAATTAACCTTTTTACACAACATTAGTTTTTATTACAATAACCACTTTATAAACCTTTTTGACTAGAAATCGTTTTAAAAGAGGAATATACATAGTTTATAGTACCATTTTCTAACAAAACTTTTATTTAATAACAATAACTTTTAAATGAATAAATATTTAACCATTATAATTGTAATAACTAAATCATTTATTTGGTTTAGAATTTCTACAACATAATATTACAATTTAAGAGATAATCCTAATTTTAATTTAAACCATTTAAATCGTTTCAACCATATATTTAAAATTGTTGACATTAAGCTACAAAACAATTTATACTAACAATTACAATTTAAGTTTCCTAAAGTGATATTATTACAACTTTGCAAATTTAACAACACAGAGCTAAAATAAATCTTCACAGAACCTAATTTAATATCTACAGAAACTAAAACTAGGCCAGGATGGTCCAAATGGTTTCTATGCTCACAAACATAAAAGGAAGATGAAGGATTTACCCAAAGTTTGCATGAAGGAGTACCGAGGGGAGGCCTCAGACTCGGAACAACGTCGGGATGATGAGCACGGACATGTGTACGTACACGGGCGGACACGTGGGGAAGACACGCGGCGACGGAGCACGCGCGGGAGACGACGGCGTCGGCAGAGGGCGCACGGGAGGCGCCGGGGACGGGCTCCGAAGGTGGGGGAGTGGGGTCTGGATTCGGAGAGGACGACGAGACGAACGCGACGGTGGTCTCAGATTTTGATTTGGTGGAGGGAGGAGAAAGTTCTGGATTTTTGAAGAGGGTGGTGAGGGTGAAAAGCTTCTGGAGAAGAAGGAGAATTCTGAGAGTTAAACTCTCCGTAGGATCTCCAGATCCGCTTTGGGGGTGTGCGCGCGGGACCAGGAGAAGAGGGGAACGTGGGTTTGAATGTGTTTGGGTATGGGCTTCGGTTCTGGGTTTAAGTTATTGGGTTGGGCTACAATGGTTGAGGGCTTGGGTTTAAGGCTTAACAAAATAATTAATAAATAAAAATAAAATTAAGTATGGGCTTCATACTCTACTCCCTCAAAATCAGCAAAGCCAAACAAGTCTCGCAAGACTTGGCTTTCGAAGGCTCGCTGTGCATATCCTGCTAGTGTCATAGCAGATATGCAACAGGAGGACTCTGTCACTTGGACGCATGACTCTGCCATAGAAGTTCCCCAAATGGAGAAGGCTCATACCGTTCCGGGCTCTACTAGGCCAGTGACTTCTTTCCTGCACAACCAACAACAGAGTGTTCGATACTCGAGACTTGGCAGAGGAAAACACTACGATGCCAAGCATCGGGGTGTGCGACACTCTGGGCAAACCCAGCAAGGCTCACAAACGAAAGAGACAAAACTGGGAGAAAGTAGCGCTGCTCCACCAAGCATGCGCACAAGGGGATGATTGGGCGCATAACCCCAACCAGAATGCCTCTGTCTTCAACAGACTGGACATACAGGGTCATGTGCCCAAGGCTATGCACCCAAAAGGCTCACTGGATCCATACTATGCGCCCACATCAAAGAGACTCAGACATGCTGTCAAAAAACATGCGCCCAAGGCCAGTCTCCAAGGCCTATATGCCCACAGCAAAAAGATAGGCCCCAATGCGTATAGCACGGGGCTGTCTTCAAGGACATCACAGAACTTAGGTGTGGGGGTTGCCCCTGCACGTGAACTAAGTCTGGATGCGCCAACTCTCCTTACGAACCCGCATGCAAAGCTTGGCGATGCATACAACATGGGTTGTATGGCAAAACTCCCTTCCGCTGACTTACGTGACATGATAAATCATAAGCGTAAAGCGAGGGAGGACATAACAATCCATAGTACACATCCGTAAACCAGTATTGTTATCAACTGTTGTTGCTCCAAAGTAACAAAAGTACCTCAGAGAAAGTCCGTGTTTCGACGGCTGCACTTCTCTGACGATGAGAAGCCGCTATGTGTCTCATCCAACATGGCTTCATGGGGTCCTCCTTACGGAAGCCCCAATCAAATACGGTAGACCACGAACCCAACTTTCTTTCTCAGTTCCGCGAGAAGGAGAGGACGAAGTCTACCAACAGATGGCCAACAGGCTGTCACATCTGAAGGAGTCTATATGGGAACCCCGTCAAAGGCGAGATTCCGTACAGAAGACGAAGAATCCCAGCTGGAGGTAGTATTCCCTCAGGGTCGGAAGCGGATGACCCCCACACTGGGGGTAGCCTTCCAGAGGACGATGATCTATTCGAGTCTGACGGTGACTATCTACATCCTCTACCTAAAGACGCGGGACTTGCCCACTCAGAGACAGATAGTATCAGCACCAGTTGTACTATTTCCTCTGTTCATCCTCGCATGTTATCTAAATGCATGGCGGACGGAGAAAGACTTGAAGAAGCTAGTGACCAGACCAGCAAACGGCTAGAGGGTCTTGAAACAGCATTCGCCAAGATCACTGATATGCTTACCAGTATCATGGCGGTCCAAGCTGCTGGGGCAGTCCCTCCACCTCACCAAAACGTCTCGGCTCACGCTAGTCCGGCACATAGCAACAACCCTCCTTTCCTACAAAAGGAGTATCATTCCGTTGCACCTCCTCCAAATCTTGCAAATGCTGGGGGTGGTCTGTAACGCACCAGTCCCAAAATACATAGGACTAGGTACGTAGACATGCCAGCTGTATACATACAAAGTATACTCCAATATATGGAATTCTCGTATGTATACATAAGCTGTAAATGCAGTAAAACCGAGGCTAACTAATCTCATCCAAAAATAAAAGAATAAAAGATGTCATATAATCAACTATGAATTATCATTTGGTACATGTAGTTGGGCGGAGACAAATCTACTACCAACTATGAAAAGAAATACATAATAAAAGAAAGAGTTTGGCGAGCGAAGCGAAGACGATCAAAGTGCAATCATCCTCGAAGACATAGAGATGATCATGGCCACGGCTAGAACACCTGCGAAAGACAAGAGCACACACCTAGCGAGATAACCAGGTCCTCAGAGGGATGTAACAAGATACATAAAGAACATGCCACACAACTGAATATATATACTATGTCATAAATCACAAGTAAAGTAAATAGCCCCACTCGTAACAAGATCTAATACCTCATCATCGAAATAGTGGGCTACCCCGACAACCAAACAAGGACAAGAGGTAGTACACTATACCGTGATGCGACATTGTCCCAAGCTACTAATGGGACAGGGTGATATGACATTGACGAGGGTAACCTAACCATTCTAATGTGTTTATGCAGTAAGAAAAAACCTTCAACGTATGAGCCCTGGCTGTAAATAGGATCGGCATAGTCCCCATATAGGGCATCAGGGGCCTACGTCTGTAACGTCCGAAGATCGTCAGAGGGCATCATGTGCAAGGGGCTACGTCCATAAGGCTCTGGAAAACGTAAGAGGGCACCTGGAGCCTGCGTCTCCGGCGGAGCGCACAGGTAAGCAGGGAAGTACAAAGAAGCCCATACGTCAGGTATTGTTCTTCCCCCCTAATGTACCTATCAAGTCGCATCCATGACCATGTACCTCTACTAACTGCTAAGTCTCCTAATACGCCTCTATTAGCAGTTAGCCCTAACGCATACGTATGGAAGATCAGCCCACACGCAAGAACCTCTACATGCTACTCATCTCACACATCCTCGTGGTACAACTGTGTCAAGGTATATGCCATACCCTACAGACGGTAGTCCATTAACTATAGGTTCTTGTGCAACCAAAGGATAGTAACAAAGTAAACTAATAATCACTGAGCATGTAGTAAATCAAGAACTGTAATAACTGGAAATAATGAACAGTGATATGTAATAAAATACAGACTAAATATAAACAGTATAATGGCAGGGTATCTTGCCTGGTGTCTCCTGGTATGGTGCGATGATCCAACAAGTCTGGTTTCTCCAATAGCCGAGGTCGATGTGTAAAAGTCCGAATCACGAGGAAGTAGGACACACGATCAGTCATGATCAATGGTGATAATCGAAGAAGATATTTATGGAAAGAATTATGTATATTATTTTTAGAAGGTACTTTCAATACTAGATTTTTATTAGTAAAACTAATTTTGGTAGATACGTGGAAATAAAAAAATCATTTTTTATGGAAAACCCTAGATTTGTCAAAAATAGGATTTAGGTAAAAATATATTTTTATATTAATCAAAATGCTTTTAGGAAAAACCTATTTGAACAAAAGTGCCAAGTTTGTAAAGGCAGGATGTTTGACAAAAATCTAAATTTGTTAATCAAAATATTGCAAGTGGATAAATAAAAAAATCTAGAGAAATATTTTAGGGTTACTATGTTGTCAAACATAATCTTGGAAGATATTTTCTATTTATTTATAAAAATAGAATAATAAAAAATAATAATAATAATAATAATAATAATAATAATAATAATAATAATAATAATAATAATGCACTAAATAAATATTGAAAAATCTGATTTCTGACATGAGTGAACAAATACAAAAGATTATTATAACAACTAAATGATAATAATAATAATAATAATAATAATAATAATAATAATAATAATAATAATTCCTAACTATACAGCTCATCCTCTTTAATAATAATAATAATAAATAATAACAGTACATTGTTATTAAAGAAACTTAGAAAGGAAGGAAGATTGGGAGTGGAGAGAGAGAGAGGGGAAGAGCGGGCTCACCGGAGGGGGGATGGGCGCGTCGGCGCCGGACGGAGGCTCGCGAAGGCGGGAGGGCGCAGGCTCCAGCGGCGGACAGTGTCGGAGGGAGGGCCACCGCGGCGCTCGGTCCGGAGGAGGCGCGATGGGGGTTTTCGGAGCTCGGTGTCGGATGACGCAGTCGGCTGCAGGTGGAAGGACGGCTCGTACGGCTGTGGGAGGCGGCGCTCGCGTGGACGGCGCTCGCTGGGGTGGCTCACAAGAGAAGGAGGCCAGGCGGACTGAGGGAGCTCGTCCGGTCCGACGATGGGAGGGTTTTCGGCTAGGCAACTGTCACACGGTGGTGGTGTTGGCTGCCACGGAGGCGTCGGTCTGCGGTGGTACAGCGGCGCCCGCGGCTAAAGGTGCAGAGGTGCGGAGGCGCAGAAGGAGCGCTCGACTGCTGCAGAGTTTAAGAGGGAGACGTGGAGGGGGTCTCGCCGGCGGCTGCCCGTGCGGATGAGGCGAGGTAAGGGTCGTCCCCTCCCTTTCTCTGATGTGGTAGATTTTGGTGCCGTGCCATTGGTGGAAAGATTTAGGGATGACGCGGTTGGTGGCCGTGATGGAGTTGGCGGAGGTTCGTCGGTGATGGCGAGGCTTAGGGTGGTAGTGACGGAGCCAGAGATGGGTTCGGGTCTGGCAGTTGTGGTGGGCACGGTGGTATCGGGGAATTGCTGTGGCAGAGGTGATGGTATTGGGGCGATGATGGCTGGGGGTGGAGTCTGTGATGGCAACGGGGTATTTCGGTGGAGACGGTGAAGGTGGGGAGTTCGGGTTGGGCTCCCGGGGTGGTCGAAAAATTGGTAGTAGCGACGGCGTGGGATGACTGTGGTGGTGGCTGATGTTGTGGTGCGGGTTTCGGTGGGTGGCTGGGATGGCACCGTTGTGAGGTCGATCGTGGTGGCCAGGCAGGGGTCGGTGATGGTGATGGCGATGGATGTGGGTAGGGTTAGGAATGTTCGGCGGTATCGGGTGTGTCGTGTCGGGGGCGTGTCCCTACACGAGATGGATGAATGTAAATAACTGGAATAAGAATTGGTTATCACAGACACGATGCATGATGTGATTGTGGTGTAGAAATTTGAGGAATATCTCTCCTTATAAAGGAGGTGGGAATTCCAGTTGGATAAGGATTAGGATTTATTTAAACCCAATTAGATAATTCAATTATTAAATTAAATCCATTCAAAAATTTTAAATCCAAATCTAAATCAATTTAATATAATTACATTCTATCTTTCAGTTTAAAAATTAAACAAGATAAATCAAATTTCAAATTTTAAATCAATCCATAAAATCAATCGAGATTTAAATTGCCACAATAATTTCAAAATATATTTTCCAAAATAATAATAATAATAATTTCAAAAATTACATTATTATTTAAAATAACTAATAAATAATTATGAAATATATATGTATGCACAATTAATATTTACATAAATATACTTTTCTAGTATACCATTTTATAAGAATATTATTTATTACTATAACTGTATAAATGAAAGGCTTTTCATAAATAAATCATAAACTTGAAAATTTTGGTACGATAGACAAAATAATTGTTATATATATTATTTTGAAATTATAAAAATAGAAAAATATTTTTCAAAACAAATATGTACGCTCGCACATATTCGCACTCGTCGAGCAAATACAAAACGCAATTCTCGCACGCTACGCAAATACAACAATGCGAACTTGTATGCGACGTGCAGATACGAAGCATAAAAAATATTTTTTAAAAAAATTATAGTAGAAATTTAGGGAATTTACATCCTACCCAACTTACAAGAATTTCGTCCTCGAAATTTAGGAATAGGTAGGGTACAAGAGTTTAACGATAAGAAAGTATGAACGATTCATTTGGCGAAGCAAGGAAACGGTGTTTAAAATGAATTTGTTAAATAGGAAAATAATTCACGAATATGGTAATGGACGAGGGTCGATAGCTAAGACAATCATGATAACACAATTCGATAAATAATAAGGCATTGGTTGGATCAAGGAGAATAACTTAGGGACTTGGGAGGTAGGGTTCTTCGAGAAAATATGGTCGTCTGGGTGTATTTTTGATTAAGGAAATTATTTGAATCATTCTTAAGTCTCAAGAATGATTAGAAAGTCGTGATAATGAATCTAGTGTCATGAGGAGGACTACTAACTCAACATGGGGTTACAGTCACATCGGTTGGTAACTGGCTAACTATCTTGGCAATAGACAGTGGAAAACTAAGGGAATATCGAGTACGGGTGTTTGTCTTTCTAAAACAGGCGAAAGGCAAAAATATAGAGTTCGAAGAAGACATTATCGAATTCGAATGAGTGGTTCAAGGACGATTGAATAAGTTCCAAAAAGAATTGCCAAGGCAGTCGCGGGTGAGACTCTAGGGCCAAGTTTAACTATGTCTCCATCCACGTTGAACAATATAAAAAAGCGAACCAAGTGTACTATGGTTTATCAGACTATAATACGTTGGTTCTGATTAGACAATGTATTAGTGGGCGCCCACCATAAACGTATGTCACGAACAAGCTTGATAAAGAGTAAGCTTGCAAAACTAGACTATAATAGCAACATAAGATAGTCAAAATATAAGCAGTGGATGATGAAAGAAACTAAATCGTCCAAGATCCTTTAAAATCTAAGTCTTGCCCAAATTTTGGGCCTATACAGTTGGCTTGGTTGACTAGATAAGTTAGGGTCCACTGAATTCTATGGTCCAAGTGAACCTATCAATGTGGCCCATAAAAATGTTGGTTGGGTCGTGAAGCATTCTACCCAACTTACAAGAGTTAAACTAGTAGTATGATGGGACAACGAGTTAAGCAATCAAGATAAGGCAAAAAATTGAGCATTAAAGGAAATCAAGTAGAACATCATCACATATCGGGTTGAAAAAATTTAGTCGAGATTGAGTCCCTATCTGGGGTCGAAAAGTATATCGGTACCATGGTAGGGTTCTGATTTAATCTTTATGACCCGAAAGTCGTATCAAGTAAATAGAGTACAAGGGGTATGTTTTAGTGGGACATGATATACCTACATGAAGGTGGACTCGTCTAGGTCTTGCATATGGAATTTGTTGGATGGAAATGCCTAGTATTGTGCTCCAAATATGAAAGTCACTATAGGGAACCCCAAATGACCAAAATAGAAAGTGAGTTTTTATGAGGTACTAATTAATGCACAAAATAAAAAGATTAAAGCACAAAATAAAGATAATATAGGAAATCTCGGAGATCAAGGTAAAATAAGTTAGGGACACAGTTTCTAGAGAGAAAATAGTCTCATGGATAAGGGCATGGTCAAGGGAATGATTCTAATCATTCCTAAGTTTCAAATAATTAGATGGTCACGATAAAAGATCTAGATTTGAGGGAAGGTCGAGTAGGTCAAGATAAAGATATAGTTATACAGTTTGGTCGATGACTAACTATACTTGTGTTTATGTCATATCATAATCATAGGTGGTATGGCAACCTATTGTGGAATACTTGTATCTCATTAGGGCGACCTTGCTTGTTTCTTCGTCCTTCACCAATATATGATCTAATCTAAAAAATTTAAGTTCCTCAAAAGTTTCTCAATAAAATTTTTAAGATACTCCACCAAAATTTCTAATTATCTTAGGCTGCCAAGTTTAATCAAAACTTAAATCTCTAATCAATCTCGAAATAGTCCTTGCAAATTGAACATTTTTTTCCACCAAAATTTAAATATCCATAATCAAGGCTTTAAACTCGAGATCTAAATAACTTTATAAATCATAGATCATATGACACAATTTGAAATTTGAATTTTTCCTTCAAAGTCGATTTCATATCTTCCAAAATATTTTTAAAATTTTTTTTTACCATCTCTTCAACTCAAAATTAAATAACTTATAAATCGTACGACTCAATTCACTACTAAAATAAGGCAAATTAGCGACGTCATTATATGTCGCTAATAATAGAAAATACGTCGCTAATCGTAATTAGCGACGACTTTAGCGACAGAAAATGAAGGTCGCTTTTAAGCTAGTCGCAGATGGCGCATTCGTCGCCCTACGTCGTTGTTTGCGATGTGACCGTCGTGTCGCTGGGTCGTCGTAAATTTAGCGACGGCGAGCGACAAAAACATTACGTCGCAAAATTAGCGACGTAGTGCGACTACATAGCGACGTTTAGTTCTATTTACGTGATGACGTGGCATGCCTGCCAAGGTGGCGACATACAGCGACGTAACGCCGCTAATTAGCGACGTATAGCGACGTTCCGTATCTGTCGCTAGACGTCGCTATCCGTCGCAGAATACTGGAAATAAAATAAAATAATATAATGTGTATTTTTGTTATGCTGTGTGTCTGTGTTTACAGTGTGTGTGAAGTGCAGTGTTCGAACCATCGACAGTTTCGCTTACTGTTCTATATTTTATCTTGGATAGAAAGAGCAACAGTTCAGGGTGCACTTCTCAGAGATTCCTCTTCACGTCCTTCACCTTCTCGGGATCCTGTACGACGTCCCGAGAGAGTGAAGGATGTGATAATGAAGCTCTCAGAAGTACACCCTGAGCAGTTGCTCTTTCTGTCCAAGATAAAATATACAACAGTAATCGAAACTATCGATGGTTACGAACACTACATTTCACATACACTGTAAACACAGACACACATCATCACAAAGCACCTTCTTTGTATATCCGATCATCGCTTATAACCCAGCGTAGGTATATTTGTCATCCCCGTCACAGATATCATCATAATTAACAGTCTACCATCATAACAGTCTACAACTAATAAATGAATAACAGTCTCCCATCATAACAGTCTACAACTAAATATCATACATGTACTCAATAAAAATACCAACAAATTAAATATCACAAACATACGTGTCCAACAGAGTCAAATAATAATGAAAATCAGTGTACAGAACGGTCAATGGGCCCATAGGGCCAATACATACAAAGATGATAAAAAAATCTAGTGGATCACTGAGGACCCCTGCCGCACATCTGGGATAGCATGTACTCATACTGCTCCTGGGTGAGCTGCACCGTAGGGGCAGTACGAGGCAGTACAATGTCTGGAGTCGGTGTCGTCGATGGACCGGGAGGACGTATCTGCTCCAGCTCTCACAGTCGCTCACCATACGCAGCAAGGGTACTCACCATCCTCTGAGTACTCTCCTCAATCGAAGCCGATACCTGAGTGAGTGAGGCAGACATGGTCCTCTGCGATCCCTCCAGCTCGACCTGTCTACGCTCTGTGCGTTGCGTAGACTCGGTGAACGTGTGCAAGCTGGCAGCTGTAGCCTGCTGCAAACTCATCAGCTCTTGTATACTGCGGTCAACTGCATCAAATCGTCCGGTGATCATCGGAGGGTCGGATCGTCGCTCTACGATAAGGTGATCAGAAATCTGCTGCTGCAACTCGCGACGCAGCTCGTCGATCTGACAACGAATATCCTGAGCTCATGACGACGCCTACGAAGCCAGAGACTGCGTACTGACAAAAGGGGCCCGGGATGACTCTGAAGCCAAATATGTGTCGTAGGATCCCGTACCATAGTACGTACCCTTCTGAAGACCGCCAACGGCGGTCATCCAGAGGTCGTCCGACGATGGAGCTGTAGACGGCTGGGAGGAAGTACCAGCCCCTCCCTCTGCTGGCGTACTAGCAGCAGCCGCCTCCTCTTGTAGCCGAACAAACTCGGCCTAGAATAATGTTTGCTAACGTGTAAGTGTTTGCTAAAGTCTATATTGATATCTATTTTCCTGTTTTCTAAATTATAGTAAATTAATATAAAGAATAGAACGTACATATGCCTGCGTCGCCCTCTCGTCAATGAACTCCCCAGCCCTCCGATAGGTGACCAGGAAGACGGTCACCATGTTCGGGTCCTCACCCTTTTTTATCTGTTAAAATATATTATCTATTATTAGTATTAAATATTCTATCGAACTATATATAAAATGATGTCCGTCATAGGAAACGTACCAGATGACGAAAATGCTTCGTCATCAGAATGGAGCCACCACACCACTTATCGGCGCTCGACCGTGCCACCTTGGCCTTGTCAGACCGCTCCTGGTACCTGGCCTCGGCGAATCTATCCTTCATCGTAGTCCACTGCTCTGGCGTGATCCAACCATGGATCGGCTTTCCGGAGCGATCACGAGACTTCTGGTCGTGGATCGCATCACGGATGAGCTTGCCTGCGACGGCAGAAAATTGGGCCTCGAACTTCGCCGCCCGGTGTGGTGGATAGAAATAGGTCCTTTACAAGACGTAAAATAGAAAAGTTATATAATATACACAAATGATTATTAAAATTTAAAAATAAATAAATTTTTTACCTTGAAGTGGGCCAACCAAAAGGCCTTCCTATCTGCTGGAGCATCTGAGTAGTTAATCCAAGGCCCACCATAGTTCTGCTTCAGAAATAACCGCAGTTGTCTTTGTACTGCAGGAGGCCGATATCTATACAATAATAATTTTCGTGAATATATATGTACATATAATTATTTGAGAAATATATATTAACTAATTAACATACTTCGTAGGCCCGTCCGTCCAAATCTCCATACGCGTCTCGCCCGGGGGAGCGCATGGAGGGTCGCTCTCACCTCCTGCTTGGGCAGGATCAGTCTGATCGCCGTCCTCCATATGCTCGACGTTGGCTCCCCCTATGGATCCGTCGACAAAAGAAATGCTGGACGCGGGATTAGAAATGCTGGACGCGGGATCAGGAATGCTGGATGTGGGATCAGGAACGCTGGACGACAAGAGAGGAGTCGCCAACCTGCTGGAACTGCCCTATCCCGGTAATGGACCGGGAACAGAACGGTACAATGGCGTACTCGGAGATGAGAATGAGGGTACGAAATCTGCATCCCCAGCCCGAGGCAGACGGGACTGCCTAATATAAAATCCTTCGCGTCGTCCAGATGGTCTAGTCATACCTGATAATAACATATGACAATAAAACAAAAATATATATTTATATGATAGACATCACAGATTTTTGAAAAATATCATAGTCACAGATAAAAGTGTCACTAAAGTGTCACTAAAGTGTCACAGATTTATATGATAAAAGTGTCACTAAAGTGTCAAATATGATGATAAAACAAACGTACAGATTTAATCATCTTCTGAAATTTCATCTAGTTCGTTTAGCTCATCTTATTCTTCTTATTCTTCTTCTTCTTCTTCTTCTTCTTCTTCTTCTTCTTCTTCTTCCACCTCTATATCTTCTCTTTCATCTGTATCTTCCTCTTCAGATAATTCTACTTCTTCTACACAATTAGATGTGTAATGAGGAACTTCCGTCGTGTCTACTTCTATAATATTTGTTACAAGAGGTAGTTCATCCTCTTGATAAGCTATATTGTCAACTTCAAAGGTATTTTTAGCTTTGGTCTTGCATACTGCCCACCAGTCCGACCTTGTTGTTCCCCGTTTAGGATAACTTGTGAAGTACACGAGCTGAGCCTGACTTTATAGGACAAATGGTTCATAGGCTTGATATCGACGCCGATAGTTTATATCCACAAGACCGTGCTTGTCTACTTTCCAACCTTGACCTTCAATCGGATCGAACCAATCACACCTGAATAACACAATCTTAGCAGGCTCTATTCCATAACTATATGTCAGCTCCATGATCTTCCGTAGCACGCCATAGAAATCGTTGCCCGCATCAACATCTTGGTAGTTCAAAGATCTGATACACAAACAACTATGTTTGGTGGAGTCGAGATCCACAAAGTTATCTCTGATCGGGCAAGTTGTTGACTTGAACCTAAATCCATTAACACAGTAGCTTGGCCATATTTTTGCAGCATAAATTGGTCCCTTGGCTAGCGTTCTAATATATTCATTCTCAAGTCTTGCGTATGGACGATCGACCTAAATACCACGAAAAAAGAAATTAAGCTCATTCTCAATCAAGTGCATATACAGAAAGGTAATTACAGAGTTCTCAAGTCTTACATATGCACTCAACCATGATAGAAAATAATACCTCATTTTTTGTTCTAGTTCTTCTTCTGTTATGTGTGGCCTACCTGTCCTCACATCATCATTAAATATGCTGAAAACAATATTGTTCAATTAATATAATAGTATAATAATCAATACTATTAAAATAATATAGACATATTAATTACTTACCCCTCCAGTTTCTCTACTTCCTCTTCGTCGCAGTTGAGTAATACATACACCTGAGCATCCCTTAGCTCATCATCGTTCAGATATCTCTTCTTCATTTTACCCGATGGCTTTTCTGGAGCATTGAATACCTTCAGTATTGTATCATTACATTCATGATCTCCGTCGTCGTTTCTGGAAGTTCTCATTCTATTAGTTGCAACATGAGACTTGAAATACATCGAATAAAAGTTTGTAATCTCCTCGAGAACATAGGCTTCACAAATAGAACCCTCGACCCGTGTCTTATTTTTTACCTTTCTGTCACACCCCAGTACCGGAATACTGGGACGGACTAGGCCAGCTACTCCGTATGAGGTATAAAACGTCATACGGCGATCATGGCTGTCAATCTTGCTGGGTATCCTAGCATGCAAGTAGTCTATGGCCTAAATCCGATCTCATATCCACAGGCAATAATCAAGGAAATAACGACAAGAGAGATAATCATATGAGTATTTCCTGTTTCTTTCTTTTTAGGTGATTCAAATGTCGTTCGAACGGGTACATCTATCGATATTCGACGGGTCCACCAACACGTGTCTCATAGGATAGATGAATCGGTAAATGCTCTATAGAGTCGAAGAATCCAGGAGGAAACACCCTCTCTAGCTTGTACAGTGTTACCGCAATGTCCTTCTTTTGCTTTTCTAGACGATCAATGAGTAATTTCTTAGAACAAAGATCCCTGAAGAATATGCTAAGCTCCGTCAATGGATCCCAAACTGCCTGCGGTAAGAATTCCTGAAATACAATCGAAATTAACCTCTCCATGAATACGTGACAGTCGTGGCTCTTCATACCCGTCAATTTGTTTTCCTTCGGATCGACACATCTTCTCAAATTTGACACATATCTGTCTGAAAATTTTAGGCCCTGGATCCACCGACAAAGTCTCACTTTATCCTCCTTGTCCAGCGAGAAAATTGACTTCGGCCGAAACTGTTTTCTATTCTGCTCTATCAAATGCAACGTAGGGCGTTTGCATATTTCTTCTAAGTCCAACCTGGCTTTGGGATTGTCTTTCGTTTTTCCCTTTACGTCCATCACAGTATTAATTATGTTATCAAACACATTCTTCTCAATATGTATGACATCAAGATTATGTCTGATCAGATTGGTACTCCAGTATGGCAGATCCCAGAATATGCTCCTCTTTGTCCCGTTATGATGTCTACCAAATCCATCGCACTTGTACCCAGTTGTAGGATCTTCGAAAGCACTTGGAAAATCTCTAACCTCCTCCCATATCAAGGCTCCACACCACCTTGGCGGTGGATCACCCTTCTCTACAGCGCCGGTACGGAATGCATTCATGTTCCTTCTGAACGGATGATCTTTTGGCAAAAATTGCCGATGACAATCAAAGAAGCACGGTTTTCCTCCGTGTTTCAAGCGGAAAGCCTTACTACGGTCCATGTAATACGGACATGAGAGACGGCCATGAGTGCTCCATCCAGATAACATTCCATAGGCCGGAAAGTCGTTGATGGTCCACATAAGGGTTGCCTTCATCTAAAAATTTTGCTTCCTGGAAACATCGTACGTGTTAGCGCCTACTTCCCATAACTGATTCAACTCATCTATCAAAGGCTGTAAGTACACATCAATGTTCCTCTTGGGAATGTTCAGACCAGGAATTATAACGGTTAGAAACATGTACTGAGTCCTCATGCACATCCAAGGCGGTAGGTTATACGGAGTGACAATCACAGGCCAGCACAAATACTGGGATCCCGAAAGACCAAAAGGAGTAAAACCGTTAGAAGATAGCCCCAACCTGACATTACGCGGATCTGAAGCAAAATCAGGATACACTCGATCAAAGTGCTTCTATGATTCTCCATCGGATGGATGATCCAACACTCCTTCAATCTATTCTCGCATGTGCCAACTCATATTTTCGGCCGTCTCTTTCACCATAAATAATCTTTGCAACCGCGGCGTTAAAAGCAAGTAGTACATTGAATCAGTCGGTCTTCTTGCACCGGTAGACCTTCCTGTACTAGTTGTCTTATAGCGATCAGCACCATAAAATCTGCACACATCTGTGTCCTTATCGTCTTTGTAGTACAACATGTACCCATTGCGACAAGAATCAATTTTCTCGTATTCTATCCAAGCGATCTCACCATCCTCTTAGACCGATAGAAGTCTTTAGGTAACTTAGCACCCGCCGGCAAGATCTCTATAATCAACTCCAACACTCGGTTGTAGCATTCTTGTGGCATGTTAAAATCTGACTTAATGCTCAACAGTCTTGTAACCACCTCCAACGGTGAATGATCCTCACAACCAGGATACAATGGAGTCCTTACATTCTCCAGCAACTCCATGAACTTTGCAGCATCGACATTCGGTGCCTCCTCAGCTGTATTATGAACGAAACTAGGCCCCGCAGCGTCGAAAACCATGTTCACGCACCCGTCGTCGTTTGCATGATTATCTGAAACAAAATTTGTTCTCGTATGCATATATGGCTCAACATAAGGCTCCGGCTCTGATGCTAAAGACACAAGTTCTCCGTGTGCGGTCCACTGTTAGTAATTAGGCGTGAAACCCCTCGAGTACAAATGATATGTGACTTCCACTTCTGGATATTATTTCACGTTATGACATTTCACACACGGACACTTAATTTTGGGGCCGTCCATGTACTTAGGAAATGCCTTAGCAAACTGCAGGAACTGCTCTACTCCTGCTATGTATTCATCCCGCACACCACACATATCATCAGGACGATGATTGTACATCTATGAACGATTCCGTAAGTAGTAATTCATATCCATTTGGAAATAATTTTGCAAAGATGGACACACATTATCCAATAGGCACAAATTCGTATATTATGTCTTATTATGGGACACACATTAGTAGCGGACAGTTACTAATAACCATGCTATATCGTACATAAGTTCTTGTGCATCCAACGTGTACATATACGCTATCGATTCTTACTTATGCCAATCTCATTCAGACACACTAGATTTGTTTCGATATCGCCAGGGTCAAGTTAAAAATTGTCTTAATTAACATCAATTTTTAAGACTTGAATATAATGTCACCTACAACCGATATCTAAGACCCCATGACAAAGTCAAGTAGACCCCATGAATATAATGTCACCTACAACCGATATCTCATTCAGACACACTAGATTCGTTTTGATATCGCCAGACCATATATATATAATGTCACCTACAACCGATATCTAAGACCCCAAGACAAAGTCAAAGACATTATTGACAAGACTTGAATATAATATCAACCAATATCCTAAGATACTACTTAGATTCCTAGGATACTATCTTAACTCTAACATATTAACTGGCTAACTTAGGATACTAAACGTATCCTCTAACATCTTATGTATCCTAGATATCCTAACATCTATCTCTAACACATATATATAGGAACTAGCCGCTGCCGCTGCCTATTGCAGCTGCTACTGCTGTAATTGCTGCCTCGTCACTACTACAGGTGCACCCTACATGCTGCTACCCTGCTGCCATGTACTGCAGCTGCCACTGCAGCTACTTGTAGCTGCTACTGCTCCATCCTGCAACCATTATGCTATGATCCCACCTTCTATCACACATACTAACACCCTCACATCCCATATCTAAATTCCCCCTACATCACATACACTCACAAGCACTCAAACACACATACTCCTCTCTACAACACATAACACACTTAACTCTCTCACTTCTCACTAACAAAACACACATACAAACTAACACCACTCTCAAGCACACTCACAAGTGCACTACCACCTCAAGGCACTACCAACACACACACCAATATATATATATATATATATATATATATATATATATATATATATATATATATATATATATCCATCATATCAATATATATGTACAATAACCCCCAAATCTGTCCACATATATAATATATACCAAAATTCATGTATCTACCTACAAAAGTGACTTGTAGGCCAAAATACATAGATACTAACACGTGTATTCAAATGAAAAGCACTTGGGACATCCTAACCATGGCTAATCTATTCTTTAACATATACAAATCTGAAATTAGAAGACAAAATAGCCTATTGGGCATAAACCCATCCTAGCCACTCTCGGAATTTCTCCATGGGTGATATCAAACCCATCCTAACTTCCTAATGTGGACTCAAAAGAGCCTCAAAATCGAACCTATGGATTTAAAACACACACAATAGCTGTGTGTGTGTCCGTGTGTGTCTGTGTGTGTGTGTGTGTCCGTGTGTCCGTGTATGTGTGTGTGTGTGTGTCCGTGTGTCCGTGTGTGTGTGTGTCTCTGTGTGTGTGTGTGTGGGAGAGAAGGAGGAGGACGAGGGGTGTTAGGGTTTACCGGAGAGAAGGAGGAGCAGCTCGGATTGGGGGACGAGGAGCTCGAGGAGGAGAAGCTCGACGGGGGGGTTTTGGGATCGCCGGGGGAGGAGGGAGTCGCCCGGGGGGAAGGAGTCGCCGGAGGGGGGAGGGAGTCGCTCTCAGCTCAAAAAATGAAAAATATAAAATTTTCGTGTGAGGGGGAAAAAGGAAACAGAACTGTGCCCTAAGTAAAAAAATTAGCGACGTCAACAGCCGACGTCGCTCCGTCGCAACCATTTTAATATAGGCGACATATTTTAATAATATGTCGCTGAACGTCGCTATTCCGCGATGTAATGTATCTAGTGTCACTGAACGTCGCTATTCAGCGACGTTTTGCGATGTCAATAGAAGAGAGTCGCTATATTATATATTTAGCGACGGAATTTTATTCCGTCGCTAAACAACGTCGCTAATAGAGCATATTTTAGTAGTGATTTAAAACCTCAAGCTCTCTAATAAACCGTAAATCATAAACACTCCATATTCTCTAGTCGTTAACAAAATCATAACTTATAATTAAAAACTCTGTAATAAATTTAGTGATAAACTTTAACATATTACAATCCAAACTTGAACTTAACCGTAAATTATGTGTCACAATTTAAAGATGTTTCTCAAATCGGATTCATATCCCAATAAATCATAAACTATTTCGTAATTTCCAAAAATCATAAATCATAAATTTGTTTTCTCGATCTAGCTATCCTCTTGTGTATACCACCTTGTAATAGTAAAATAAAATTCCAACTATCCCTTGAAGGCAGTAATATGCTACTACCCAACTTAAAATCATATTTTTAGGAAAAATGTCTTTATAACTCAAATAAGACCTCAATGTACACTAATTGTCAATGTAATCTTCCTAGCCATGTGTTTGACCTATGAGCATATAATAGTGTAGTCATCTTCCTAACTGTCACTAAGCACGAAAGACAAGAATTTATTGTAGAAAGAGTTCAAGCAGGATGCAAATCAATGATGGTAACGAGAGTTCAAAACTTCAAACAATGAAGGAGGTCAAGCTTGTGGATGAGATTCCTAGACACTAATCCTATATTGCAGGCTCACATCGGTACAATTACGTAACCGAAGTGACAAACTCGAACTACATGGGCCACCACAAAAACATGTAACGCCCCAGTCCCAAAATACGTAGGACTAGGTACGTAGATATGCCAACTGTATACATACAAAGTATACTCCAATATATAGAATCCTCGTATGTATACATAAGCTGTAAATGCAGTAAAACCAAGGCTAACTAATCTCATCCAAAAATGAAAGAATAAAATATGTCATATAATCAACTATGAATTGTCATTTGGTACATGTAGTTGGGCGGAGACAAATCCACTACCAACTATGAAAAGAAATACATAATAAAAGAAAGAGTTTGGCGAGCGAAGCGAAGACGATCAAAGTGTAATCATCCTCGAAGACATAGAGATGATCATGGCCACGGCTAGAACACCTGCGAAAGACAAGAGCACACACCTAGCGAGATAACCAGGTCCTCAGAGGGACGTAACAAGATACATAAAGAACATGCCACATAACTGAATATATATACTATATCATAAATCACAAGTAAAGTAAATAGTCCCACTCGTAACAAGATCCAATACCTCATCATCGAAACAGTGGGCTACCCCTACAACCAAACAAGAACAAGAGGTAGTACACTATACCGCGATGTGACATTATCCCAAGCTACTAATGGGACGGGGTGATATGACATTGACGAGGGTTACCTAACCATTCTAATGTGTTTATGCAGTAAGAACAAACCTTTAACGCATGAGCCCTGGCTATAAATAGGATCGGCATAGTCCCCATATAGGCACCAGGGGCCTACTTCCGTAACGTTCGAAGATCGTCAGAGAGCATCATGTGCAAGGGGCTACGTCCATAACGCTCTGGAAAACGTCAGAGGGCACCTGGAGCCTGCATCTCCGGCGGAGCGCACAGGTAAGCAGGAAAGTGCAAAGAAGCCCATACGTCATGTATTGTTCTCCCCACCCAATGTACCTGTCAAGTCGCATCCACGACCACGTACCTCTACTAACTGCTAAGTCTCCTAACACTCCTCTATTAGCAGTTAGCCCTAACGCATGCGCATGGGGGATCAGCCCACGTGCAAGAACCTCTACATGCTACTCATCTCACACATCCTCGTGGTACAACTGTGTCAAGGTATATGCCATACACTACAGACGGTAGTCCATTAACTCTAGGTTCTTGTACAACCAAAGGATAGTAACAAAGTAAACTAATAATCACTGAGCATGTAGTAAATCAAGAACTGTAATAACTAGAAATAATGAACAGTGATATGTAATAAAATGCAAACTGAATATAAACAGTACAATGGCAAGGTATCTTGCCTGGTGTCTCCTGGTATGGTACGATGATCCAACAAGTCTGGTTTGTCCAATAGCCGAGGTCGATGTGTAAGAGTCCGAATCACGAGGAAGTAGGACACACGATCAGTCATGATCAATGGTGATAATCGAAGAAGATATTTGTGGAAAGAATTATATATATTATTTTCAGAAGGTACTTTCAATACTTGAAACTAGATTTTTATTAGTAAAACTAATTTTGGTAGGTACTTGGAAATAAATAAAGAAATGTTTTTTTATGTAAAATACTAGATTTGTCAAAAAATGGGATTTATGTAAAAATATATTTTTATATTAATCAAAATGCTTTTTGGAAAAACATGTTTGAACAAAAGTGCCAAGTTTGTAAAGGCAGGATGTTTGACAAAAATCTAAATTTTGTTAATCAAAATATAGCAAGTGGATAAATAAAAAAATCTAGAGAAACATTTTAGGGTTACTATGTTGTCAAACATAATCTTGGAAGTTTTCTATTTATTTATAAAAATAGAATAATAACAAATAATAATAATAATAATAATACACTAAATAAATATTAAAAAATCTGATTTCTGACAGGAGTGAACAAATACTAAAGATTATTATAACAACTAAATGATAATAATAATAATAATAATAATTCCTAACTATACAACTCATCCTCTTTAATAATAATAATAATAATAATAATGATAAATAATAACAGCACATTGATGTTAAAGAGACTTAGAAAGGAAGGAAGATTGGAAGTGGAGAGAGAGAGAGGGGAAGAGCGGGCTCACCGGCGGGGGGATGGGCGCGTCGGCACTGGGCGGAGGCTCACGAAGGCGGGAGGGCACACGCTCCAGCGGCGGACAGTGTCGGAGGGAGGGCCACCGCGGTGCTCGGTCCGGAGGAGGCACGATGGGGGTTTTCGGAGCTCGGCGTCGGATGGCGTGGTCGGCTGTCGGTGGAAGGACGGTTCGTACGGCTGCGGGAGGCGACGCTCACGCGGACGGCGCTCGCGGGGTTGGCCCTGAGGGAGCTCGTCCGGTCCGACGATGGGAGGGTTTTCGGCGGGGCAACTGTCACACGGTGGTGGTGTTGGCTACCGTAGAGGCGCCGGTCTGTGGCGTGAAGAACAATTTGGCAACTCTAGAGGGGGGTTAATAGAGTTTATATAGAAAAATAGCCAATTAAAATAACTCTTTCACCAACAATAAATAATCAGAGTAAAGTGCGAAAAATAAATGAAGAGCAGAAGAGCATACGCAAACACAGCAATTTTAACCTGGTTTCCCTCGTGGAGGACTAGTCCAGGCCTGAGAACTCTAGCTCAGGATTAAATCCACTATTTGTGAAATAGTAGTTTACAACCCGTGCCTTTTCTTCAGAAGAGCACGTCAACTTCTAACAGAGGATCGCAGTGGCGATTTGCTTGGAATTGTCCAAGCGACTTCTTCGACTCTTGCACAAGAATCCTAACTGAGAGATGCTGAGCACTCGAGACTTAGGAGGCTTGTGGCTAGTAGATGGGAAGGGTATGGCTTATTGAGCTTGTAGGAGAGAAGAGAAGAGAAGATTGAGTGAATTGAAAAGAGAGAATTCATGCCCTATTTATAGTGTTTTTAGAGGCAGAATTCGGCCAGAATTCGGGTAGGAAAATTCAAAAATTTGGCCGTTGGACAGCTAGCAACCAGCTAACCCTAAAATTAGGGTTCCTGATTTCTAGGGGACAGAGTTCGGCCCGAACTCTGTGTGGAGGCAGAGTTCGGCCCGAACTCTGTCTCCAGAGCACAGAGTGGTCCTAAGTGGGACTTGTGGGCAATTTTTGTTTTGGTGGAGCTTGGGATTTTGGGTAGGCTTATAGACTAAGTTCCAAGAGCTCAGCATAACTCAGAGTACATATTTCTAGACTCAATAAAATATAAAAGTACAGACTCGAAAATACACTGAGAGTCGGAAACTGAGCTTTTGTCTGTCCTGAATGAATGCAGACGTCGTGTGTCGTATTGAATTTATACAGATATTATTTAGTCAATGTAGTCAATATTTGGTTGACTGTGACTTTGTGTCAACAATCTCCCCCATATTGATAATTGACAAAATAATAAATGTATATTTCAATATTCATACCTGGACACAGTTGGTTAAAACACAGCTCCCCCACAAACAATGCCGAGCTAGAATAAGACAGCTCTCCCGTAATCAGTGAACGGTGCCGAGCTAGAATCAATAGCTCTCCCCCGTAAATAATGCATAGAACCTGTGGCCTGATAAAAATATTTTCCCAAAAACAAACACAAGCACACAAATATACATATTTCTCCCCCTTTTGGCAGTTAGCAATATATAGACTGCATAAGGAAAAGCATGGGAATAGCAGTATAGACAAAGAAAAGTAATCCAACCACACCAAGCAGAGAAGAAACAGTATAATACTAATAAAACAAGTCACTGACATAAAGTAGAACTACGAAAAATAGCATAAAATGTTATCCACCAACCAGCACATCATCAGGGTTTGAAGACATAAATCCAGTACATAAATCCATAACAAACTAAAATAACTAAAATCAAAAGGCAACTAAGACCATCAGCAGTGGCAGCAGCATATCAAGCCAGTCTCCATCATGGAGCACGAGAAGGTCCTGGAACATCGAGAAGGTCCTGGAACATCTGAAGATCCACAAAAGCATCATCAGGATCCATATACCTCATGACCCACGGATCGTCTATACGATGACCCGCGCGATCTGGATCCTGCTCAATAGGCACATGTAGATCAGGATGACGAGCAAGTGAATACCGCATATCATGCAGAGAGTTCCCAAGGGCACTGATCTGCAAGGTGGTACGGTAATCCTGCTTCGTCCAGCGATCATCCTCAATAGCAAAGCGATCGCGAAGCATAGTCTGAAGAGACTCAAGAGTGGCAGGAGGAGGAGGTACATCCTGGCTAAGAGGAGGGGCATCAGGCTCCTCATCAGCAGAATGCTCAGATGACTCAGAAGCAGCGACAGGCTGAAGGCGTCGTGCTTTGGATAGAAAGGTAGATGCAGGCATGAACGGACAAGCATCAAGTGGTATTTTAAAAGCACGAAAGATCAAAGGAAGATACAGAGGATAAACCAAAGATCGTGGTTTCCTCCTACAGTGAATCATCCAGTCCATCATGGTACGTGGAAGATTGAAAGGAATTCCAAAATGAAGATGATAAAGAGCAGATATTTCAAGATAAGTGATGTCATCATGGGAACCTGTTTTGGGTAGAATGGTGTTAGAAATAATCCAATGAAGGTCAGAAAAATATGGGTTGAGATATTTAGCCGTGAGCTTGCGAGGACGTGTGTATGGAGTACACAAATCGTCCTTGAAGCTTTCAAGGGAAATTCCGTAGGGAAAACGGAACGAGCGAGCGTCAACTAGCTTTTCCCAAGAATTGGGCTCTAGAAGATCAAGATATTCGGCTAAGTCAAAGTCATCAAAAGATATATTGATACCTGCAACTCGTGAATAAATATGAAGGTCATCAAAGGTTAAGTTGCAGTAGAACATTTGAACGGCATGACGATAGATAGCAGAAGTTGTGGTAACTAGTTCATCAAGATAGAGATCATGGAATAAAGAATCATATTGAGAGAATATGAAAAAATTAATAGGATGTCCTGTGAATACCTGTCGATTCCGAAAGTCACTAAACCAGTTGTTTGATGCATCTAGTGAGACAAAAAGTCTGTTGTCATAGGTGGAAGGATTTTGAGGACGAGGTGGATTAAACAAAGGATGGGATGGTTGAAGTTGTTCAATGATTTGTTCAATTAATGGAGGAGAATCCGAAGAGGAAATGCTCTCAACTCGAATTCTCTTCCCACGATTGAACAAGCAAGGAGCCATTAAAAGATTTTAACTAGAAAAAAAAGGAATGGTACCTCAAATAAGTAATAAACAATGGAAGAGAATGGAGAGAAACCCCTTTTTCTTGATTTTGAGAAGCACTAGAGCACTCTAGATCAAAAACTAGGGTTAGGGTTTCAAGGAAAGATTTTGTATAGGTGAGAAAGGTGGTAGTAGTGAAGGAGAGAGATGGAATCCCGACATAAAGTAGGGTTTTGTCTTTAGTCGGGTGAAATATTGACCATTGGATTAGAATTGATCCAACGGCAGAGCCAGATCCCGACCCTGGAACCTAAGAACCGAACTCGGCCCAAACTCTGATAGGGGAAGAGTTCGGCCCGAGTTCTGGATCAATGGTCCAGAACTGAAAATAGGCAAAGAACATGAAGAAAATATTTAAGAGTTAAACAAAAGGTAGTTGAGGTCAACAAAGAGAATTAAAAAATAGATAGAGAGGTACTCAGAAAACAGAATGAACTTTAGAAAATCTCAATTAGGCAATATTAAATCGAAAACGAGCCATATAATAAATAAGGACATATACTGTGGTTCAATAGTCCAAATTTGCCATGGGTTAGCTGCAGGGGCCGGATCCCAGCTAGCGGTAGTCCTGAGGACTAGTGCACCGTGTCGCTTAGGCTTTTACGCCTTGTTGTCAGAAGGACCCTTTCGGCTTGTACCCATACCAAATTCTTCGAAAAAGAATCACAATATACTCGATATTTACGCAGGTGAGTTTCAATTTATAACTGCTTCATCTAAAACTCCAAGTTCACGACAAAGAAAATTGAAGCGCTCTTCGGATAGTGGCTTAGTAAAGAAATCTGCCAGCTGATGATCAGTGTCAATAAATTCTAAGTTAATCGTGCCATTTTGCTGATGATCACGCAAAAAGTGGTGTCTGATCTCAATTTGTTTAGTGCGTGAGTGGCAGACAGGGTTCTTAGTCAAATTGATTGTACTAGTATTGTCACAGAATATAGGAATATGCATGAAAGATAACTTATAGTCTTCAAGGGTTTGCTTCATCCACAGAATTTGTGCACAACAACGCCCAGCTGCTATGTATTCAGCTTCTGTTGTGGATAGTGCAACAGAGTTCTGCTTCTTGCTAAACCATGAGACTAAAGCCTTTCCTAATAAATGACACGTGCCGCTCGTACTTTTACGGTCGACCTTGCATCCAGCAAAGTCAGCATCAGAGTAACCGATGAGGTCAAATGATGTTGACTTGGGATACCATAGGCCCACTGTAACCGTACCCTTAAGGTATCGAAAGATACGCTTAACCGCGGTCATGTGAGATTCCTTAGGATTTGCTTGATATCTAGCACATAGGCAAACACTAAACATGATATCGGGGCGACTAGCAGTTAAATAAAGTAAGCTGCCTATCATACCTCGATACTTACGTTGATCAACGGGTTTGCCGCTCTCATCTGGTTCGAGTTTGGTTGAAGTAGCCATTGGAGTGCTGATTGGTTTGATGTTGTCAAGATCGAACTTCTTCAGCATGTCCTTGGTATACTTCGATTGACAGATGAAAGTTCCATTAGCCAGTTGTTTTACTTGCAGACCAAGAAAGTAGTTGAGCTCTCCCATCATGCTCATCTCAAATTCTGTCTGCATACACTTGGCAAATTCTTGACAAAGAGTTTCATCAGTAGACCCAAAAATAATATCATCAACATAAATCTGAATTAATAAAATAGTGTCTTTGAAAGATTTTATAAACAGTGTAGTATCAATTTTCCCTTTTGAAAAACCTTTCTCAAGCAAGAAACTGCTTAGCCTTTCATACCAAGCTCTGGGGGCTTGTTTAAGGCCATAAAGCGCTTTCTTCAGCTTGAATACGTGGTCGAGAAATTTATGATTTTCAAAGCCAGGGGGTTGTTTCACATAAACTTCCTCCTTGATAAAACCATTCAGGAAAGCACTTTTCACATCCATTTGAAATAATTTAAAGTTTTGAAAATTAGCAAAAGCACAAAGCATCCGAATGGATTCTAGTCTAGCAACAGGAGCATACGTCTTATCGTAGTCGATACCTTCCTCTTGGTTGTATCCTTGAGCTACTAGACGAGCTTTGTTACGTGTGACTGAACCATCTTTATTTACTTTGTTTCTAAAAACCCATTTAGTACCAATTATTGAGTGATTAACCGGTCTAGGAACGAGTTCCCATACTTGGCTTCTCTCGAATTGGTTGAGTTCTTCTTGCATAGCAGAAATCCAAAATTCATCATTAAAAGCTTCAGAAATGTTTTTAGGCTCTACTTGTGAAATGAAGGCAGTGCTAGCAACGGAGTCTCTTAGTGATGATCTAGTAGTTACTCCACGTGAAACTTCTCCTATAACTAAATTTTCTGGATGAGAAGGTTTGAAAGAGAATTTCTTAGGCAAACCCTCCAGAGAATTAGTTTCGGTTGAAGTATTCATTGGAGTAGAAGTTGATGGCTCAACGTCATCATCAAGAGTACTTGCTGCACTGTTGTCTTCATCAAAAGTCACATTTGTTGACTCTTCCATAATAAGTGAGCGTTTATTGAAAACTCTATATCCCTTACTCTTGGCGGCATAACCAAGAAAGATACCATCGTCAGCTTTGGCATCAAATTTGCCTAAGTTGTCTTTGGTGTTAAGGATAAAACATCTACAGCCAAAAACTTTAAAATAAGAAACATTGGGGGTTCTCCCAAACCAAAGCTCATAGGGTGTTTTCTTCGTAATGGGACGAATAAGCACCCTATTCAAAATGTGGCATGCTGTACTTACAGCCTCTGCCCAAAAATATTTCGGAAGAGAAAATTTATTCAACATGACTCTAGCCATATCGCCAAGAGTCCTATTCTTCCGCTCCACAACACCATTTTGTTGAGGAGTTCTAGGACAAGAAAATTCATGATCAAAACCATTTGCATTACAAAAACTTTCAAAATCATAATTTACGAATTCGCCTCCATGATCACTTCGGATTCGAGTAATCATGTAGCCTTTTTCGTTTTGAACTTTCTTTACAAAAATTTTGAAAGCAGAAATAGCATCGCTCTTATTAGCGAGAAAGAAAACCCATGTAAATCTCGAAAAATCATCAACAATAACAAATGCATAAAGTTTGCCTCCAAGGCTAGCTATTCTACTAGGACCAAATAAATCCATATGAAGTAGTTGCAAGGGTCTAGTAGTACTTACAGAGTTGATAGAATGAAATGAGGATTTAGTTGCCTTGTTTAGTTCACATTCGGCACATATCGTGTCCTTTTTGAACGTGATTTCAGGCAATCCTCTCACTAGCTTCTTGGTGGAAAGCCTGGATATAGCATCCATGTTGGCATGACCAAGACGCTGGTGCCAAAGTAGTCGTTCGTCTTTGTGGGCATATAGACATCTACCTGTATTGTTAGTATTTATAGAAAGATAGAAAATGTAGATGTTGTCCTCTCTTTTCCCTTCAAAAGCAATGTCTCCTGTTGACCTATCATAGATGTAGCAACTGTTTTGTCCAAAGTTAATATCATATCCATGATCAGCAAGATGACTAATGCTGAGCAGGTTATGCTTTAACTCGGTCACTAGGCAAACATCCTTTATTACAGGAGAAGGAGGATGACCAATGATACCATTACCTATAATGTGCCCTTTGAGATTGTTACCGAAGGATACGTATCCTTCTCTCTTCATCGATAGTGATGCAAAAAGATTTGCGTCTCCCGTCATATGTCGCGAGCATCCACTATCGAGAATCCACTTACTTTCAGTTGAGGAGGGAAGATCCACCTACATCAAGAGTAGATGTGACCTTTGGTACCCGAGTTCTTGGGGGTCCTGAAAAGTTAGTCTTTGGGAACCAAGCATATATCCTTTTATCTACAAGTCTTCTAACTCTGCACTGTGGTGAGATGTGTCCATGTAATCCACAATAAGTACAGATAGCATTCTTATTTATACTAGGAGCATGAGAATAATATCTATAAGCAGCAGGATGAGGATGGACATAATGTAAAGAGTTAGCATGGTGAAGATGATTATGCATGGAATAAGTGGCATGTTGATGGTGTCTATGAGGCATAGAATGATGGTATTGTCTATGATGTGTGACATGCTGATATTGTCTAGATGGCATGGCATGATGATTTTGTCTATATGGTATATGAGGATCTTGTCTATATGGCATTGCATGATGATTTTGTCTATATGGCATGGCATGATGCTTTTTATGTGTGGAGTGATGTTGATTGTGTCTTTGTGCATGATGAGTGTGTACTGAGTGAGAAATGTTCTTACGTGCACGTGGTTTGTGAAAGTTTGTGTATATAAATGCATGGTTATGTGCTGCATGAGATTGACGTGGTTGACTAGCATGAGTGGTGTTGTGCCCATGTGATTGGGTTTGAGGTTGAACAACCTGTTTACCCAATTTGGTTTCTAATCTTTTAGAAACAGCTTGCAGTTCATCAACCTTAATATTTAAGCCATAAATCTTAGTCATGGAAATCTTGTGTCTACTCTTTTCTTCAGCAAGCAACGTGTTGAGAGTAGTGATTTCTTGAGTTTGTTGCTCAATACGTGCTTCAGCATCATGTAAGCTTAATTTAAGCTTGGATGCTTCATCAGTGTCATTTGTGGGTGATGTGTTTCTAACATTATCAAGAAGTAAAGAAATTCTTTGTATCTCATCTTCTAGACTTTTGATTTTGTCCTTGGCATGTTTATATTTACCGATGACCTTTTTATGATCATCGAGTAAATCAGTGAAAGCATCGCCAAGTTCATCAAAAGAAAAGTCATCCAGAGTTTCGTTAGATACCTTGTTGGAGGTTGCCATCAGGCACACATTTGCTGTATCTTGAGGAGAGTCCTTTTCTTCCTCAGAGTCACTCGCTTCACTTTCATGCCAGATACCTGTGTTGGCATATTTCTTTGATGAGTTCTTTTTGTAAGGCTTCTCATAGCGGTTGCTCTTCTTCAGGAATGGGCAGTCTTTTCGGATATGTCCAGTTTTCTTGCAACCGTAACAAGTTGGTTCTTCTTCATCGTCTTCTTGAGATTCCTTCTTCCTTCGATTGAAGCGAAGGAATTTCCTGAAGTTGCGAACCATGAGAGCTTGGTCTTCATCATCAGAATTATCTTCTTCGGTCTCATCATGATTAGCTCTTCGTTGATGAGCTTTAAGTGCGATCTCCCTGGTCTTCGGAGCAGGCTCTTCGAAGTCCTTGAGGTCAAGCTCGTGAGTCATAGGCTTACCCATCAAGGTCTCCATTGACATTGTTGTGAGATCGTTTCCTTCTATGATGGCTGTCACCTTAGGGTTCCAAATCTTTGGTAGCCCTCTGAGCAGCTTACGAATCTTCTCGTGGTTTGAGTACTGCTTTCCAAGCGAAGATAGAGGATTGATGATGTCGAGGAATCTTGTGATCATTTGAGTGATAGTCTCACTTGGCTTCATCTTGAAAGCTTCGTATTCTTGAGTGAGACGGCTTATTTTAGATTCCTTGACCTGTGTGGTTCCTTCATGCGTCACTTCTAGAAGTCTCCATACTTCATGAGCAGTGGTGCATGTAGAGACCCTGTTGAACTCATTCCTGTCTATAGCACAGAATAAAGCATTAATAGCCCTAGCATCTAGACTTGCCTGTTTCTTCTCCTCGACAGAATATTTGTCGTGTGGTTTCTCAATGAGGTCACCATCGACAACTATTCTGGCGGGCTTTTTGTAACCGTCAGTGACGACAGTCCACAGGTCAAAGTCTAGAGACTTAAGATAGAAGCTCATCCTTGTTTTCCAATATGTGTAGTTAGTCCCATCAAATAGGGGAGGCCTATGAGTGGACTGACCTTCACCATGATTGGAAATCAAGGATTGTGTGGTTGCCATGGATCAGCTCTTAGGATGTTAGTCCTTGTAAAGAGAACAGAGCTCTGATACCAATTGAAGAACAGTTTGGCAACTCTAGAGGGGGGTGAATAGAGTTTATATAGAAAAATAGCCAATTAAAATAACTCTTTCACCAACAATAAATAATCAGAGTAAAGTGCGGAAAATAAATGAAGAGCAGAAGAGCATACACAAACACAGCGATTTTAACCTGGTTTTCCTCATGGAGGACTAGTCCAGGCCTGAGAACTCTAGCTCAGGATTAAATCCACTATTTGTGAAATAGTAGTTTACAACCCGTGCCTTTTCTTCAGAAGAGCACGTCAACTTCTAACAGAGGATCGCAGTGGCGATTTGCTTGGAATTGTCCAAGCGACTTCTTCGACTCTTGCACAAGAATCCTAACTGAGAGATGCTGAGCACTCGAGACTTAGGAGGCTTGTGGCTAGTAGATGGGAAGGGTATGGCTTATTGAGCTTGTAGGAGAGAAGAGAAGAGAAGATTGAGTGAATTGAAAAGAGAGAATTCATGCCCTATTTATAGTATTTTTAGAGGCAGAATTCGGCCAGAATTCGGGTAGGAAAATTCAAAAATTTGGCCGTTGGACAGCTAGCAACCAGCTAACCCTAAAATTAGGGTTCCTGATTTCTAGGGGACAGAGTTCGGCCCGAACTCTGTGTGGAGGCAGAGTTCGGCCCGAACTCTGTCTCCAGAGCACAGAGTGGTCCTAAGTGGGACTTGTGGGCAATTTTTGTTTTGGTGGAGCTTGGGATTTTGGGTAGGCTTATAGACTAAGTTCCAAGAGCTCAGCATAACTCAGAGTATATATTTCTAGACTCAATAAAATGTAAAAGTACAGACTCAAAAATACACTGAGAGTCGGAAACTGAGCTTTTGTCTGTCCTGAACTAAATGCAGACGTCGTGTGTCGTATTGAATTTATACAGATATTATTTAGTCAATGTAGTTAATATTTGGTTGACTGTGACTTTGTGTCAACATGGCGGTGCAGCGGCGCCCACGGCTGAAGGCGCGGTGGCGCGGAGGCGTAGAAGGAGCGCTCGGCTGCTGCGGAGTTCAAGAGGGAGACACGGAGGGGGTCTCGTCGGCAGCTGCCCGTGCGGATGAGGCGAGGTAAGGGTCGTCCCCTCCCTTTCTCTGATGTGGTAGATTTTGGTGCCGTGTCGTTGGTGGCAAGATTTGGGGATGACACGGTTGGTGGCCATGACGGAGGTGACGGAGGTTCGTCGGTGATGTCGAGGCTTAGGGTGGTGGTGACGAAGCCAGTGATGGGTTCGGGTCTGGCGGTTGTGGTGGTCACGGTGGTATCGGGGAATTACCGTGGCGGAGATGATGGTGTTGCTGCGATGATGGCTGGGGGTGAAGTCTGTGATGGTGGCGGGGTATTTCGGTGGAGACGGTGAAAGTGGGGTGTTCGGGTTGGGCTCCCAGGGTGGTCGGGAAATTGGTGGTAGCGGCGGCGTGGAATGACGGTGGTGGTGGCTGATGTTGTGGTGCGGGTTTCGGCGGATGGCTGGGATGGCATCGTTGCGAGGTCGACCGTGGTGACCAGGCGGGGGTCGGTGATGGTGATGGCGATGGATGTGGGTAGGGTTAGGATTGTTCGGCGGTATCGAGTGTGTCGTGTCGGGGGCGTGTCCCGACACGAGATGGATGAATGTAAATAGCTGGAATAAGATTCGGTTGTCACAGGCACGATGCACAATGTGATTGTGGTGTGGAAATTGGAGGAGTACCTCTCCTTATATAAGAGGTAGAAATTTCCAGTTGGATAAGGATTGGGATTTATTTAAACCCAATTAGATAATTCAATTATTAAATTAAATACATTCAAAAATTTCAAATCCAAATCTAAATCAATTTAATATAATTACATTCTATCTTTCAGTTTAAAAACCAAACAAGATAAATCAAATTTCAAATTTTAAATCAATCCATAAAATCAATCGAGATTTAAATTGCCACAATAATTTTAAAATATATTTTCTAAAATACTAATAATAATAATTTTGAAAATTACATTATTATTTAAAATAACTAATAAATAATTACGAAATATATATGTATGCATAATTAATATTTACATAAATATACTTTTCTAGTATACCATTTTATAAGAATATTATTTTTTACTATAACTGTATAAATGAAAGGCTTTTCATAAATAAATCATAAACTTGAAAATTTTGGTACGATAGCTAAAATAATTATTATATATATTATTTTGAAATTATAAAAATAGAAAAATATTTTCAAAACAAATATGTACGCTCGCACATATTCGCACTCGTCGAGCAAATATGAAACGTAATTCTCGCACGCTACGCAAATACGACAACGCGAAATTGTATGCGACGTGCAGATACGAAGCATAAAAAATATTTTTAAAAAATTGTAGTAGAAATTTTGGGGGTTTACAAGGTCCTTCGCCAACGACGCCTGACAACCGTTCAGCAGTTGTTTCCCAACACCTGTTCAATCAACAGGATGCAATTGATTCCTTGGTCTCCCATCTCGACACTATCTCACACAAAGACGAGATACAGAAGATGGGGATATCTCAACCTTATCTCCCTGAGTGGGAGAATGCTACTTGCCCTCCTAACTACATGTCGCTGACGCTGAATTCATTCGACGGATTGACTTCTCCTCGTCAACACATAACGTACTTCAACACGCAGACTCTACACTTGCCCAGAGACGATCCGTTCTTGTCGAAGCTGTTTATTAGCACCTTGTAGGGGGTAGCTTTTAAATAGTTCTGCAGTCTGCCTGACGAATGTATCAATTCATTTAAAGACTTGGAGAAGTTGTTCCTTAACAGGTTTTACGATAGTGGCATGCATGTTAGTATGTCCACCCTCATCGAGACCAAGCAAAGGAGGACCGAGTTTGTCATCGCCTTCATCGAACGCTTCAGGCGGCTAGCACTGAAGATGACCTTCGGCATACCAGACTCAAAACTTATGGATACTTGTCGACATAACTTCCTTCCTACAGTAAAGTTTTGTCTGGGTATACATAAGTATGATACATGGCCCGCTTTCATTGGGGCCGCTGATGCTACTGAAAATGACGTTCCTAACCTGGAACTACTGGGGTTGAAAATACCTAAATCCGAAGACAAGGGCAAACATCCTCAAACTATCCCTGACCGTGGGGGTAAAGGGAAAGAAGTTCTAAAGTTCGACACATCCAAAGGAGCTTCCAATTCTCAGGGTGCCTCCGACAAGACTAAGGAGACCTTCTCCTTTGATGAAGACGATGTCATTACCATCTTTCATACATTGACAAAGGGTAATAAACTGACATTGCCTCCACCACGACGTCCTGCAGAGGCGAACCAGCTCAACGATCCCAAGTACTCTCTATCATCAGTACGTGCATCATTCCACCAAAGACTGTATTATCCTGAAGAAGAAGATACAACAGCTTATCGACAGCCAAGTGATCAACCTCGAAGCTGAAGACAAGGTCGTATCTTCTAACATGATCTCTCTTCAGTTTGGTGACTTTCCTCCTACAGAAGTCCCAGACGGTGTGGTCCCGATTCCCAAGGCAATAATAGAAGTCGTCAACCTACCGTCAGCTTGCAACTCAACCTTGGTGCCACTCACAACTGAACGTGGTAAGATCATGTGGGTCCATCTGGACCTTGTGCAAGAAGTGACACAGGGGGTGGTAACCCCCAAAGCGAAATGGGGAAAAAAATACAAGTCATGCCATATGGTATCCTCTCCCATCTACGAGTTCTATCTGGGGAGACGCGATCAGGAAAGACTTATCTTCGGACATAGGATTCCGTAGAAGAAGAAGCAGTACCTCCTCAACCTCCTGCTGCCCCCACAAGCTCAGAAGTCGGGCCCGTCTAAGCCTCCAACTTCGGACAAAGCCAAGCAGAAGGAGAAGCGGTTTGACAAGTCTCTGAAGGCGCCAACTCCCGAAGGTATGGATCGGCCCTACAACTTTGACATACTGGCACAGCTAGCCAATACACCTGCCAGGTTGTCTCTGTTCGATCTGTTATGACTCTCCAAAGAAACGCGAAAGGCCTTAAGTGAGGCAATACTGCATGCTGACTCTTACCTCGCCGAAGTCAAAGCCCTCGTTGAAGACCCTGTCTCCTGTCCTCACTGCCACAGTACTATGGAAGTGGTGCCCAACATCACCTTTTCACAGGAGGACATGTTACTCAAAAACAATCGTCATGATAGTCCCCTGTACTATACAGGGTGTATCGGGGCGATCAAGGTGGACCGCTTGCACATCGATCCAGGATCCTCCCTCAGCATCATTCCTAGAAGTTTACTTCAAATTTTGGGGATCCCCCTACACAAGCTATCTTCAACCAACACAACTATCATGGCTTTTAATGTTAGTCGAAGCCACCCGCTGGGCAAAATCTGTCTCAAGTGACAGATCGATGATCTTCGAACGGAGGTTTCCTGCTATGTGATCGATGCCAATATATCCAATAATGTCTTGTTGGGAGGCCCATGGATACACGAGAACATGATCGTGCCTTCCACACTTCACCAGTGCTTCAAGTACTTTAACAGCGACGGTGTCGTGAAGACGGAGTTTGCCGATGTCGATCCTTTTAAGGGCATCGAAGCTTGCTATGGAGATTCGGTACTTTACCAATCTCAGTCCCTTAAGGATGACGGCAACGAAGCTGACAATGAAGCTGAAGCAAGTTCACCTCCTATGATGGTCCCCTGATCATCCGAGTCAAAGGACGTACTACTCCAAAAAGTACTCCAAAGCCTCTCACAATCTGGATGAAAAAGAAGAACCCTGACAAGGTCAAACCATTGACCATCACTCTCAGTAAAACACCTCGGAAGGAACCTGCTGATGCCCGTCCTCCCAATCCTGAAGAATTACACTACGTGGTGAACTCGGCCAAGACTGTGGCTCCTCTTCTAGATGATGATCCTCTCAATGACTATATCAATACTCATAAAAATATACCTTTAGCGGATGATGTTATCCCTGAAGAAGAACCTGCGTATTTCTTTAGTAAAGGTTTATCTTTGAATTACTCCGATGTCTATCAATCTGTAAACCACTACATAGATACGATATATGTTCTGAAGCACGGCATAGGACCACACCTCTGTATGCCGGTCACGACGCCTCACCTGCGGGAAAAAGTTTACCTAGAAAATATCCACTACTTTATCGTTCCAGCCAGAAAGAAGGATGAAGAACTAATTATCTTCGGTCGTATAATTGGCGAGAGAAAGTTCGTTCCAGACTTTACTTCTCCCAAGCACAACACGGAAGCTGACTATGACTCTGAAAAAATGCAACTTTTCTGATATAGTTGGCAGGCCAAGAATATCATCCAGAATATGGGATATAACATCAAAAGTGACCAGGGACTGAATTATGGCCGGGGACGACGATTGCCAATACGACACTTTGCTCCTCCCGACAACAACTCCCTACAGATCAGATGATGATAAAGCAGATCGTTGTTCTCATTCTTCTGACTCCTCCCTCTGGGACTCAGACTCCAGCATCGGCGGCATATTCAAAACAACTCTGTCCGTCAATATGGTTTTCGTTGACCAAATTACAGATGATGTCCAATCGATCGAGCTCGAACAATGAGCTCAAAAGATGGACACTAGGTGGGAGCTGCACTTCGAACAACGTAAACTGCCTACCGAAGACGATGTCATCTAAGTCAACTTAGTAGATGAATCATCTTTTAAACCAATCTTCATCAGCAAAAGTCTAGATGATGACGAACGCCAATCTCTTATACAGCTTATAAGAGAATACATCGACATCTTTGCATAGAACTATGAAGACATGCCCGGCCTGGATCCTAAAGTCATCATGCACCGCCAGAATATTTCGCCTAAAGCTAAGCCAGTAAAGCAGCAACAACGACGATTCTGACCAGATGTCATGGAGGCCATCGAAAATGAAGTCAAAAAGCTCATTGCCAGTGGATTCATTCGCAAAGAACAACACCCTGACTGGGTTGCCAACATCGTTCCAGTAATGAAAAAGAACGATAAAGTTCGAGTCAGTATCGATTACCGTGATTTGAACTCTGCATGCCCGAAGGATGAGTTTCCTCTACCGATCACCGACATAATAATCGACAATACTTGCGGCTTCGAGCGGATGTCCTTTATGGATGGGTTCTCAGGCTACAACCAGATCAAGATGTTCCCCGACGATGAGAAGCACACATTTTTTGAACACCGTTGGGGGTATACTGCTATACAGTGATGCCCTTCGTATTGAAAAATATAGGGGCGACATACCAGCGAGCCATGAACACAATTTTTTGCGATCATTTACGCAAAACAGTGGAGTTCTACGTATATAATATCGCAGTTAAAAGTCGTCTCAAGGGCAACCACCTCCAAGACTTGAGAACGGTGTTCGAACTAATGCGTGCACACTAACTCAAGATGAATCCAACTAAGTCTTTTCTGGAAGTCTCCAGCGGCAAGTTCCTTGGTTTCGTCATCACTTTAAAGTGTATACATCTGGACCCGAAGAAAGTGAAGGCTATCCTCGATATGCATCCTCCAAGAAACCTCAAAGAGCTACATGGACTACAAGGAAGGCTAGCCTACATCAGACAACTCATTTCGAACCTCTTTAGAAGGTGTCAACCATTCACTCAGCTCATGAAGAAAGGCGTATCTTTCGTCTGGACTGAACAATGTCAACGTGCGTTCGACGACATCAAGGCGTATCTCACAAGCCCTCCAGTATTGGTAGCTCCAATAATGGAGAAGCCTTTCTTACTATATGTACGCGCTATGGACCATTCTCTTGGCGCCCTCCTAGCTCAGAAGAATGAAGGCAGCCATGAACAGGCAATCTACTACCTCAGCCGTACAATGGTGGGTGCCGAGCACAGATACACACCTATGGAGAAGGAATGCCTTGTACTAGTATTTGCCATCCAGAAGCTACGCCACTATGTGTCTGGGCAGACTATCCACATCATATCTAAAGTCAATCCTTTCAGAATACTCATGACTAAACTAGGTTCTCTCAATTCCCGTTTAGCTACATGGGCAATGCTATTGACTCTGTATGATATGCTCTTCGTTGCTCAGAAGGTAGTAAAAGGCCAAGCATTAGCTGATTTCCTGACAGCTCATCCGGTGCCAGAATCTTCCAAACTCTACGACGAAATCCCTGATGAAGTAGTAGAGTCCAACACTGCAACTAAAGAAATTTTTATTTGGCAAATGTTCACTGACGGTACATAAAGAACAGGACCCAAAGGAAATGATATGGCTGGAGTAGGGGTCGTACTCATATCACCTGATCATCTGGTTATATATCGTACATATTCTCTCGTGGAACCATGTACTAACAACGTGGCCAAATATAATGCCCTATTAATCGGCCTGCAACTGGCAAAACGACTGGGAGTTGACTATCTAGAAGCGTACGACAATTCTAAGCTAATAGTTAGTCAAGTCCGAGGGGATTATGAAGTTCGCTACGAAGATTTCATCCCCTATCACAGAGCAACAATCGAGTTGGCGTCTACTTTCGTTGGATTCTTCATCGAGCACGTACCTCGACTACAGAATATAGAAGCAGATGCTTTAGCCGGTCTCGCTGCTTCCTTGACCGTTCCTATCAATACTCAGCAGTCGATCATAGTGTCTGGTCGAGAGATATTCTGTATGAAAGATGCCTTGCATATTCATCACAGTTACACAACGGAAACAAACGTCGATATTAAAGACTGGAGATTTCCTTTTATAGACTACGTTGTCTATGGAATCCTTCCCGAGGACCAGAAAGGAAGCAGTGTCAATCCAAAGGCGATCCCTCAGATTCTACTACGACTCAGCTACCAAGATGTTGTATCGACGCTCTTACGATAGGCTACTGTTACGATGTTTATTAGACACAGAAGCCAAACATGCACTATGGGAGGCTCACGATGGAGTTTGTGGTGCACATCAACCAGGCTCCAAATTACAAGATCGCCTTAAAAGAATGGGTTATTACTGGCCCACAATGATAGCAGATGTTGTTAAATATACAAAAAAGTATAGAGCTTGTCAGTTCTACGCCGATTTCATTCATCAACCTTCGAAGTTTCTACACTCGACGGCAGCAACTTGGCCGTTTGAAGCCTGGGGCATGGACGTCATAGGACCAATCAGCCCGCCATCCTCCAAAGGACATCGGTTCATCCTAGCCATAACTGATTACTTCTCCAAATGGGCGAAAGCTATACCGCTCACCGAAGTGAAGGCATCGAACGTGATCAGTTTTATCAAACATCACGTCATCTACCGCTCGGTCTACCTCGCAGGATCATCTATGATAATGGTCCACAGTTCGCAAGCCATGCATTCTATTGGTTCTGTGATAAGAATCAAATCCAGAACGTAGCCTCTACTGCCTACAATCCAGCGGCTAACGGGCTAGCAGAAGCCTTCAATAAAACTATCATAAAACTTCTCAAGAAGTTCGTGTCTTCAAACAAGCACGATTGGAACGAGAAGCTCCGTTAATGTCTATGGGCCTATCGTACAATGGTCCGAACTCCAACAGGCAGTACACCATTCTCTCTGGTTTATGGGAGCGAAGCAGTTCTTCCCCTAGAAATCTAGATTCTTTCTCTTCGAGTAGTCTTAGCCAGCGAGTTGAATACCGAAGAAAGCTACCGTCTGCGCCTCTAGGAGCTCGAAGCGCTAGACGAAAAATACTTGTTAGCTCAGCAGTGCATTGAGCTATACCAAGCACACCTTTCTAGAGCCTTCAATAAAATAGTGAAGGAATGAATCTTCCAAGTCGGCGACTTAGTCTTAGCAGTGAGAAGACCAATGGTCATAACGCACAAAACAAAAGGAAATTCCAGCCTAAATGGGAAGGTCCTTTCATCATAGAATTAGTGTATTCTAATGGTGCGTACCGACTAACCAAGCCCGATGTGACTTGCTCATGATGCCTATCAATGGCAAGCTCCTGAAGAAATACTATGTGTAACCTTTTTACGTAATGTTCACATATGTTCAGTCATGTAAATGTACAGTGCGATGTTTATATGATTCAAAAAAAATTATCTAACTATTATCTGTATTTCAAGAGTCTTGAATACGCCCTGGATAATAGGTCCTCTAAAAATTTCCCCAGTGGAATCATTCCCATTTTTTACTCTGTCCAAACTCGGTTTGACGAAAACAAGTCACGTCCCTTTTTCCTCTGAATTGTTTTCCGATAATAATTTCCATAGTAGAATCATTCCCGTTTTTTGACTCTGTTCGAACTCGGTTTGACGAAAACAAGTCACGTCCCTATTACCTCTGAATTGTTTTCCGATAATTATTTCCCCAGTGAAATTATTATGTTTTGCCATGTCCATATAACCTTTGAGCAAAGCATTCATCAAGGATAATCACGTCCATATTACCTCTGAATTATCCACTCCCACCTAATGTTATATATCTTTCCATATCCATATTACCTCAGGTCAGATATAGAATATCCTCTGCTATTACGTCCATATTACCTCTACTAGCAGTTTTGTTCAACTTATTATCTATATTCGGATAACATGAATACAAAATGGATAATAGGTCCACATCAAAATTCCCCAGCGGAATACCCACCAAAAATATCCTTGCTACGTCCACATTACCTCTAGTTTTGATATTTCACAAAATCACAGATTCTTTATTCTTTACGTCTATTAAGAGACAAAAAAAGGTACAAGAGCCGTGACGGCTGAAAAAAAAGGAGAAAAAAGTTACAAAAATCTACGGGATACATAGGCGGTTTATATTGTCTCTTAGAGCCACGACTTCGGCTTCAGACTTCGCGGTAGCTCGACGGTGCGCCTCTTCTTGACGAGCAGATTCATCCTCGAAAAGGATCAGACTCAGATGCTCTCCCTCCAACTTCGCCAGTTGTTCTTCTAAATGGGCAAAAGTGGTGGCAGTCATGGCAGCCTGAGCCAAATAATCCTCCTGTTCAGATGTCGCCGCCCTCAAGTCGGCTTCCAGTTGGGCGATCTCATTCTTGATTTACCCGATGTGATTATACCTCTCGGTGATCTGCACAGCCAGTTTGTTCTTCGAGGTGGCACGCGCCTCATTTGCAGCGTTGAACTGACCATACTGGTCAGCCAATTCGCCGATCTCACGAATGAAGGCATCCTTCCTCGCCTGGAAAGTAGCCTTTTCCTCCGCGAGAGCCTTGATCAGAGCCTCATCTTTCGCACGGAACAGGGATGATGGGCTCCGTTGTTTAGCATCCCGAAATCGAGCTACCTGACCCTCCAGGTCATTCAAAACTTTTCTCAGAGTATTAGCCCGCTCTTCATAGCCGATAATGCTCTCGAGGGCCGCCACTTGGTACTCTGCAACAGCCTTCACAGGGCCGAAGGCAGCATTCCGATTCAAGACCCGAAGAATCTTCACTTTTAATATAGAGTAGAAAGCTTTGACGACTTCCTGGGACATCTCATCATCTTCCGTGGAGGTCGTCGGGGAGGAGGCTTAGAAAGTTTCTTCCACACCAGGAAGGAATACCTGACAAGAAGTCAAACCTGATAAAGAAAAATATATATACATCAGTAACCAAAAAAGAGAAAGAGAAATACGAAAAAGTTGTAATTTCGTACCTTCGACTTGCTCAACTCTAGCTGGACTACGCCATCAGTCTTGGCTTCAGCGAAACCAAGAACAGGCCCAGACTGTTCAAGAAGAACAATATCAAGGCCCTAAGCGGCATCTGGCCTGATATCCTCCACAATCTCAGTCGGAACAGGAGCAGATTTTGTCACGACCCGTACCCACTGTGTGGGCACGAGAACGTAACTACGCCCAGCCTACGCCGCAATGTCGGCGGTAGAACGCTGTCCTAGGCCAATCATCTAACAATATAAAGGTACCTGTACAGTGTATACACTTCGAATGGAGGTGATATAGCAATATACAGTCTCAATCACATCTAAAGCAAAATAAAAGATTAGAAGATAGATAGATAAATACTGGAATGAAGGAAAAACCACATAAATACCACCAGAGAGTCTAAGTGTCTACTGACATAACAAATCAGAACATCCAGCTCAATATAAGACTCTAGTACTGAATTAAAAGAATATATACAATCTAGATCTCAAAAGACAGAAAATAGAAAACCTAGACTAGGGAGCCTCAGTCTCTAAACTAGTGGATCAGGCTAGAAATCTGGGTCACACATGGCATCCACAGCTGCCCCATAGTAGGTATCTATGCAGGCCTCCTCCTCATCCTCTGTAATATTTTCAACAGGTCCAGTCAGGACGGGAGCGAGCACAAAATATCTCACGCAGTTCATAACGAGTTAGGAAATATAAAGCTTCAATAGAGTAAAGTACATGAAACGCTGAAAGAAGAAGATATATGAAAAACAGTAGAGGTTTGATAACAGAAAATATCTAAATATGATAAGTAAGACTGTAAGGAACATGTGATTTAGAGCACAATATGGTTATGTAAATGGGTTAGGTTATACAATAAAATGGGACTCCTTTGTACGTGGGTGTACAATGGACATATACAATTTCTTATACAATACGATTGATCACATAACCATTTCTACTCCCCCTCTCCAATCAATACACAAGGATCCAATTCAGTTACGTTACCTTATACAATGGCTTGTACAATGACTTGTACAATGGCTTGTACAATGGCTTATACAATGGCTCAATGTGATACTGAGAGTACAATATACACAATGAGTGTACAATGATAAGGGTATTCAGTAAATACAACATGTAAGTGAAATACACATCACAATATGTACTTAGTAAATACAAAGAGATAACATCTCAGAAGAAGATCTATATAGTACCAATCTGTGATAACAGTCGTGTCAGCATCAAGTACAGTAATCTAGAGCAAGAATGTAAATCCATACAAGTATGAAACGGTCAGAGAATGTACTCGCCTGATGTCCTGAGTGTCTTAAGAGAATATACTGTCCGAGGAGTGGTGTCTGTCTCCTATAGAACAGCACAAGTCACAACAGGTCCAGAATAGTAAAATGGAGTCCTACTATGCATTCTACATGATTCTAAGTCAATCTAGGCCAAAGTCAACTCTTGGTCAACTTTGGTCAACCCTAGGAGTCAAACTAGGTCAATCTAGTCTAATCAAGTCTAAACTCAACTATCTAGGTCTAACCAATCTATTCTAGACAACACACACCATATATAGATACAATATATTGAACTAACACTAAGTATACCTAGGCTAAACACTATAGGTATATTCATATAGACATAAAGCATTTTACACCACCATAGGCATTCATATCTAGGATGCATAAACATGTGAATATAGGGAAAAAGCATGTGTGTGTGTAGACAATTAAGAGTGTGTGTGTGTGGAAATAGAGAAATATGTGTCAATGAACTGTTTACAAAGTGATGTGTGTGCACTTGTGTGCTCAGGAAAATACTAAACAGTGAAGTGAAGGGCAGCATATAAACAGGGATTAGGAGAGAAGTGTGTGTGTGATATGACTCACAGGAAAACAGTATGTCAAGAGTGTGTATGTGTGTACACTGTGCAGGCAGTACAACATAAAGAGAAAATGTGTGTGTGTAGGCAGGGATTTCACAAATTCAGAAAACAACCAGTGAAGTGAAAGGTAAATAAGAACAGTGCAAGGGGGAAACACAGGAAAACAGTGAATGATTTAAGAGGGAAAGGCAAATTCAATACTTCATGTATACATGCCCATACAGTCTATATCAAAACTCAGATTTAACTAATCCTTTAAAACCCTGGAGAAAGAAATAGTTCACTATGCATTAACAGCCCATTCACAGGTTATACAAAACTGGACTAATCTCAGTTTTTACATTAAGGTTACACATCAGTTTAGTTAGGAAGAAAAGGAAGAGGAAATCAATTCATGCCCAACAATTCTCAGTTTTACCTTAAGTTAACACACCATATAGAAAATGAGATCACATATAATATATCAGTTTATTCCCAGGTTACTATGAACTGAAACAAAAACTCAGTTTACTCTCATACTCTAATTCAGATTTAAGGGGGGGTTAACACATCAGTGTACTGAACTTACTCAAGGCACAACCAAGCCTATTAATTCAAACCAATCTCTTACTAATCAGCTCAAAAATAGAACTATAGGTAGATAACATGTAGGAGAATAGTTTTGATAAAAAAACATGAATTTAACAATAATTTGTAGGTTAATTACTTAATCAAAACTCAATATTAAAAACTGGAACACAGGACTGATACTTAATATTCTAGATTTTGCAATTGGCAATTTCCTAATAAAATTCCATTCAAACACAAAAATAAAGAGTTGGTAACATGCATATACATCACATAGGTGTCCTACAACTCATTTGTGTCCAACAAGATGGACACAAACGTGTCCAGGCAACAGGACACCAATCTGTGTGAATCACAGGCTTGGCAAGGTACTGCCTCGTGCGTATGTGCACTCGTGTCGTACACACGACACAGCACGTGGTAGGCCACGTGCTCGTGCACCTGGGTACCCCCACACTAGGGCTAGGTCTAGGACTACCTGCCCTGGGTCCTCGTGTCTGCATGTCCAAGTTAGACACGCGTATCAGAACCCACATACACGAATACACAGACTGTGTATAAAACCTATACGGTGTCTCGTGCACCCCCGACACGACACGAGAGGTCGTGCCACTTGGGGAGTGTCATGACAGACACTGCCCCAACGTGTGTGTCAAATATTTCGTGTCCAAGTGTCGTGTCCAGGGAGTTCTTGCCCCCGAGTAGCATGGGATCCCTGTAGCAGCGCACGACCGTGTGTGCGCGCGTGTCCACATCAACAAAATGACACAGGATGACACGAAAACCAGGACACAAGGACAGGGAACCCTAAGCTAGATCAAAAACCTATTTTTTATTCAAAAACAATAGGCAAAATGGATCGACATGCCCTTTGTGGCATTCTGTCGAACACCATGTCCAGTGTTCTGATATGTGTCCAGAATGGACACGAATCATCCGACACTGGACACGAAACCTATCCAGACCTTAGGGGGACTCTTAGGGCTCCCTATACATGAAGACTAAAAGAAATTTCATTAGGATTTGATGAAGATACCTCTTGTTGAACTTTCAATAGAAACTCCCTATTCAATGCTCTCCACTTGATGACCCAATCAATCCAAAACAACTTCACACTGAAATGAGAGCTCAACAACAGCAATAATAGTCCTATTTGAACCTATTGGAACAATTTAGAAAGAAAAAGGAATAGAAAAGGAGCTCTAGAAATTAAATGACATACAAAACTCACCTCCTTGAAATTAGGGCTCTTCCTAAGAAAGAGGCAACCCTAGATTTGGGAGGGATTTTATATGGTGGGAATCCCTAGGTAGAGGGGTGTGGCTGGCCACTAAGGCTTAGGGTTATGGTTTTGTCAAACTATTGGGCCTCGGGCCAAGTTACAAAGCTAATGAGGATTAAACTAATTAAAGGCTCTAAACCATAAGCCATGACTTATGACTTTCCTAATCCTTTTGCTAAAATGACTAAACCAAGTCCTAGGCTAGGTTAGACTAGAGTTACTTGACCTAACCATGACCCACTAACTAGGGTTAGCTTCTAGGTAGGTCTACAAAGTCAACACCAGTCAAAAGTCAACCTAGTCAAACTATCTCAAATAATTCCTAAAAATTCTCATAAATTCAATAAATTCTAATAATTTTAAATAATAATTAATAATCCCAAATAATTCTTAAAATTACAAAAAATGACTAAAATTCCCCTCAGTCTGAAAATGAACACTAGCAAGACACCAAATCAAAAGACATGAATTTAAATAGTTTAAAAATAATTAAATATCACTAAAAATCATAACATAAAATAAATACCATTAAATAATAATTATAATTACAAAATTTCAAAATTACCCTCTTCTGGAAAACTGGGTATTACAATCCTACCCACCTTAGAAAAATTTTGTCCTCGAAATTAAAATGGCAGTAGTCCTTCTAGGTCAAACACCCCACAATCAGAGTCTCAAACATACCGTCAGATAATCATATGCGTCTGTCCAAAACCATGATACTCAGAATCTCTGTCATGCCAGTGAGCAAGACTACGATAATCACAGAGTCCTCTACTATGGTACATACCTCTAGAACTATGGCATTTAAAATTTTCGTATTGCCGCGCGCTTGGCAGCAAAAACCTTAAATTCCCATACTCGAGAAATACGTCCATTGTCCGACTATATGTCCTCACTATGCCTGCTAGCATGACCCTAGAGGATTCTAAAATCTTATAATCGATACGACCTAGCCCATACGACTTATCTCAGAAGAAAATTAAATCATAACACGAAAACAACAAGACAGAATTGATCAATCAACGAGGAACAGAGAGAATCAAAGTTCAAGACAGTAATTGTAGAATTTGAATCAAGAACGGAACCTGTAACTAGATCTCCAACGGCCTGAGCATCCTCGGCCGTCATGGCGAAACCTTGCCCTGGCTGGCCTCCCCTGAACTGCTGCTGATGCTGGACAAACCTATGCTGCTGAGTCTGCAATGGTGGTCCCCTCTGCTGCCCTGCCGGAGCCCTAGCTCCTGGTGCTACCTGAGCCAATGGTGTCGGGTTCTGGGGACACTCTCTACACTGATGCTCTGCTGACCCGTAAAGTAAACACATACCCAGTCTCTTCCTGCAATCATTCCACCAATGGCCTGGCTTCTTGCAGAAGTTGCACACGGTGTCCTGCTGATACTGCACCTGTCCCTGACCCTGATACTGAACAGGCCTCTGCTGTAGCTGATGTATCTGAGCCCTCGGCTGCTGGTACTGCTGTTGAAACTGATGCTGAACGTGCGGCCTCTTGGTCGATCCTCCGCTGCTGGTGCCCCCAACTGTGTCTCGCCCTCTCTTGAGCCTAAGCTCAAGATCATCCTCAGCCAGTAAAGCTCCTGTCAGAATCTTCTCGAATGTGGCATCCCTGTTGCCCTTGGTCAAGGACTTGACCTCCTTGACCAGACCCTTCCGGAACCTCTGGGCCTTCGCCGTCTTGCTCAACCCCTCAACAAACCTGCCGAGACGGCCAAACTCTCCCGCATACTCCTCCACTGATAGGCTCCCCTGAACTAGGCTCTCAAACTGCGACTCTAAAGCTCTGAGCGCTGAATCTGGGAAGAATTTATTCTTGAAGAAGCCCTTGAACTCTACCCAAGTCTGTCCGGCTATCCCCATCCTGGGGTCCGACTGATACCAGGTACGAGCAAGATCGCGCATCCGGTTAGCTGCGACCTCGATCTGAAGATCTGCTGGAATCCTGGCCAAGCAGAAGATCTCCTCTATATGCTCGATCCACTCATCGGCATATAGGATCCCCTCTGTCCCCAGAAAGTCACTGGGGTTCATCTTCTGAAACTGCTCGATCCCCGGTGTCTTTGGCTGTTGTACCACTGGTCGGGCTGCAACTGTCGAAATGACCAACTCCATGCCTCTGTCCTGTCGAGCCTGCTGTCGGTCCATGAACTGCTGGAAATACGCGAACATCTGAGCTGCATCCATATTTTCTGTAGGCGGCAGCTGCTGGAACGGTACCTCTGGAATGACTGGGTCCTGCCTCCGAACTGGTGAAGGCATACCCTCAGCTGCTGCTGCTGCTGAAGTCCCAATATGAGCAGAGGTGGCAGGAGCTGTAGCCTCCCGACCCTGCCGAACTGGCTGAGAGGTAGCAGTCCCCTCTACAGTATCTCCATAAATGGCACGCTGTGATCGCGTCTCCACCATCCTGAAGACAGATCAAACAAGGGTATCAATTGCTGAGAAAGAAGCGATAAGTCAAGGGAGGACAGTTTATTTCAAAAGAAAGTATTGAAGTAGCAAGAATTTGATAACAAGATTCAGATTAAGAGCTTTTCCTAATGTGATTGAGTTCCTCCAAAAATATCCTAATCCTATTTCAGGCTGTAGTGATACTCTAGTTCGAATACCACTACATAAACTCGACCTGCATGGGCCACCACTAAAAATGTGTCACGACTCGTACCCACTGTGTGGGCACGAGAACGTAACTACGCCCAGTCTACGCCGCAGTGTCGGCGGTAGAACGCTGTCCTAGGTCAATCATCTAACAATATAAAGGTACCTGTACAGTGTATACACTCCGAATAGAGGTGACATAGCAATATACAGTCTCAATCACATCTAAAGCAGAATGAAAGATTGGAAGATAGATAGATAAATACTGGAATGAAGGAAAAACCATATAAATACAACCAGAGATTCTAAGTGTCTACTGACATAACAAATCAGAACATCCAGCTCAATACAAGACTCTAGTACTGAATTAAAAGAATATATACAATCTGGATCTCAAAAGACAGAAAATAGAAAACCTAGACTAGGGAGCCTCAGTCTCTAAACTAGTGGATCAGGCTAGAAATCTGGGTCACACATGGCATCCACAGCTGCCCCATAGTAGGTATCTATGCAGGCCTCCTCCTCATCCTCTGTAATATTTTCAACAGGTCCAGTCAGGACGGGAGCGAGCACAAAACATCTCACGCAGTTCATAACGAGTTAGGAAATATAAAGCATGCAATAGAGTAAAGTACATGAAACGCTGAAAGAAGAAGATATATAAAAAATAGTAGAGGTTTGATAACAGGAAATATCTAAATATGATAAGTAAGACTGTAAGGAACATGTAATTTAGAGCACAATATGGTTATGTAAATGGGTTAGGTTATACAATAAAATGGGACTCCTTTGTACGTGGGTGTACAATGGACATATACAATTTCTTATACAATACGATTGATCACATAACCATTTCTACTCCCCCTCCCCAATCAATACACAAGGATCCAATTCAGTTACGTTACCTTATACAATGGCTTGTACAATGACTTGTACAATGGCTTGTACAATGGCTTGTACAATGGCTCAATGTGATACTGAGAGTACAATATGCACAATGAGTGTACAATGATAAGGGTATTCAGTAAATACAACATGTAAGTGAAATGCACATCACAATATGTACTTAGTGAATACATGGAGATAACATCTCAGAAGAAGATCCATATAGTACCAATCCGTGATAATAGTCGTGTCAACATCAAGTACAGTAATCTAGAGCAAGAATGTAAATCCATACAAGTATGAAACGGTCAGAGAATGTACTCGTCTGATGTCCTGAGTGTCTGAAGAGAATATACTGTCCGAGGAGTGGTGTCTGTCTCCTATAGAACAACACAAGTCACAACAGGTCCAGAATAGTAAAATGGAGTCCTACTATGCATTCTACATGATTCTAAGTCAATCTAGGCCAAAGTCAACTCTTGGTCAACTTTGGTCAACCCTAGGAGTCAAACTAGGTCAATCTAGTCTAATCAAGTCTAAACTCAACTATCTAGGTCTAACCAATCTATTCTAGACAACACACACCATATATAGATACAATATATTGAACTAACACTAAGTATACCTAGGCTAAACACTATAGGTATATTCATATAGACATAAAGCATTTCACACCACCATAGGCATTCATATCTAGGATGCATAAACATGTGAATATAGGGAAAAAGCATGTATGTGTGTGTGTAGACAATTAAGAGTGTGTGTGTGTGGAAATAGAGAAATGTGTGTCAATGAACTGTTTACAAAGTGATGTGTGTGCACTTGTGTGCTCAGGAAAATACTAAATAGTGAAGTGAAGGGTAGCATGTAAACAGGGATTAGGAGAGAAGGGTGTGCGTGATATGACTCACATGAAAACAGTGTGTCAAGAGTGTGTATGTGTGTACACTGTGCAGGCAGTACAACATAAAGAGAAAATGTGTGTGTGTGTGTGTAGGCAGGGATTTCACAAATTCAGAAAACAACCAGTAAAGTGAAAGGTAAATAAGAACAGTGCAAGAGGGAAACACAGGAAAACAGTGAATGATTTAAGTGGGAAAGGCAAATTCAATACTTCATGTATACATGCCCATACAGTCTATATCAAAACTCAGATTTAACTAATCCTTTAAAACCTAGGAGAAAGAAATAGTTCACTATGCATTAACAGCCCATTCACAGGTTATACAAAACTGGACTAATCTCAGTTTTTACATTAAGGTTACACATCAGTTTAGTTAGGAAGAAAAGGAAGAGGAAATCAATTCATGCCCAACAACTCTCAGTTTTACCTTAAGTTAACACACTATATAGAAAATGAGATCACATATAATATATCAGTTTATTCCCAGGTTACTATGAACTGAAACTAAAACTCAGTTTACTCTCATACTCCAATTCAGATTTAAGGGGGGTTAACACATCAGTGTACTGAACTTACTCAAGGCACAACCAAGCCTATTAATTCAAACCAATATCTCACTAATCAGCACAAAAATGGAACTATAGGTAGATAACATGTAGGAGAATAGTTTTGATCAAAAAAACATAAATTTAACAATAATTTGCAGGTTAATCACTCAATCAAAACTCAATATTAAAAACTGGAACACAGGACTGATACTTAATATTCCAGATTTTGCAATTGGCAATTTCCTAATAAAATTCCATTCAAGCACAAAAATAAAGAGTTTGTAACATGCATATACAACACATAGGTGTCCTACAACTCATTTGTGTCCAACAAAATGGACACAAACGTGTCCAGGCAACAGGACACCAATCTGTGTGAATCACAGGCTTGGCAAGGCACTGCCTCGTACGTGTGTGCACTCGTGTCGTGCACACGACACAGCACGTGGTAGGCCACGTGCTCGTGCACCTGGGTACCCCCATACTAGGGCTTGGTCTAGGTCTACCTGCCCTGGGTCCTCGTATCCGCGTGTCCAAGTTAGACACGCGTATCAGAACCCACATACACGAATACACAAACTGTGTGTAAAACCTGTGCGGTGTCTCGTGCACCCCTGACATGACACGAGAGGTCGTGCCACTTGGGGAGTGTCGTGACAGATACTGCCCCAACGTGTGTGTCAAATATTTCGTGTCCAAGTGTCGTGTCCAGGGAATTCTTGCCTCCGAGTAGCAGGGGATCCCTGTAGCAGCGTGCGACCGTGTGCGCGCACGTGTCCACATCAACAAAATGACACAGGATGACACGAAAACTAGAACACAAGGACAGGAAACCCTAAGCTAGATCAGAAACCTATTTTCTATTCAAAAATAATAGGCAAAATGGATCGACATGCCCTTTGTGGCATTATGTCGAACACCATGTCCAGTGTTCTGATATGTGTCCAGAATGGACACGAATCATCCGACACTGGACACAAAACCTATCCAGACCTTAGGGGGACTCTTAGGGCTCCCTATACATGAAGACTAAAAGAAATTTCATTGGGATTTGATGAAGATACCTCTTGTTGAACTTTCAATAGAAACTCCCTATTCAATGCACTCCACTTGATGACCCAATCAATCCAAAACAACTTCACACTAAAATGAGAGCTCAACAACAGCAATAATAGTCCTATTAAAACCTATTGGAACAATTTAGAAAGAAAAAGGAATAGGAAAGGAGCTCTAGAAATTAAATGACATACAAAACTCACCTCCTTGAAATTAGGGCTCTTCCTAAGAAAGAGGCAACCCTAGATTTGGGAGGGGTTTTATATGGTGGGAATCCCTAGGTAGAGGGGTGTGGCTGGCCACTAAGGCTTAGGGTTAGGGTTTTGTCAAACTATTGGGCCTTGGGCCAAGTTACAAAGCTAATGAGGATTAAACTAATTAAAGGCTCTAAACCATAAGCCATGACTTATGACTTTCCTAATCTTTTTGCTAAAATGACTAAACCAAGTCCTAGGCTAGGTTAGACTAGAGTCACTTGACCTAACCATGGCCCACTAACTAGGGTTAGCTTCTAGTTAGGTCTATAAAGTCAACACTAGTCAAAAGTCAACCTAGTCAAACTATCTCAAATAATTCCTAAAAATTCTCATAAATTCAACAAATTCTAATAATTTTAAATAATAATTAATAATCGCAAATAATTCTTAAAATTACAAAAATGACTAAAATACCCCTCAGTCCGGAAATGAACACTAGCAAGACACCAAATCAAAAGTCATGAATTTAAATAGTTTAAAAATAATTAAATATCACTAAAAATCATAACATGAAATAAATACCATTAAATAATAATTATAATTACAAAATTTCAAAATTACCCTCTTTTGGAAAACTGGGTGTTACAGATTTAGCAACAGCCCCCTCAGCAGGCGGCTCAACTTCTCCTACTGTAGCCGATACCGGCTCACCAACAGCTCCCTCCATGCCAGCAAAGTTGGAGGAGCCGAAAACAACTCATGTCCCTTCCCCAATGGCGGGGACTATCTTCGCGAGGGGTTCTCTCCCCTTATCTGCGAGGGAACATACAGTCGTGGTCAGCCTCACAAGGAGCACGCAAAATCAAAGTCGAAAAATCTCATCCGAAGAGAGGCACAAAGATGACATGTCCGTAGGAGGATGGGCTGATTGGACTTGATTCTCGTCCAACTTCCTCATCATGACTCCAATCGTAAACATATCCCCCAGAGAAATGTCATAAGAGGGACTGTTCCTCTGGTTGTCATCATGGTCGGGGCCTTCGCCCTGATCATCCCGCCGCTCAACTCTTACAATCGAAGAAGACCCGCCCCCATCCATCGGCTGAGGACGGTCAGGGGACACCGTTGTCGCGTCTACCTCTTCAGATGAAAAGGCACCAGCCTCAGTTGCAACTTCGGGGTCCTGTGCAAAGGACAAACGCAAAGGTGAGAAAGCTTCTAAGGGCTTGACCAGAACGGCTATGGAGTCTAGGAAGGGATCTACCTCCCAAATAGTAACGGCCCGTGATGCCGTTCCTCCTCTTCCAGTTTGCCGGGAGGACCTCCTCAAGGGAGGCGAGCCAGCACCCACTCCTTGGCTCTTCTCAGGACGACAGTTTTCTTCCCCCGCTTTAAAGTTGGCTCCTGGACCAATTCAGATGAAGCTTTCCTCTTCTGAGGAGGGTTGACAGGAGAAGAGTCATTATCTTCCGTGTCCTTCTTTGGAGACACTATTGGCTCCCTAAGGATAGCTTTTGGCCTTGGTAATACGACTGGCTTCACGGCGAAAACAATACTCTCCTTCCTACGGCCCTTCGGCGCCTTTTTTGTAGGAAGGGGGTCAAACCGAGTCCCCGATATCAGTCTCTATTCATGATCATATCGTAGATGAAAAGTATTGATCTAAATGTAAAATTTAGCAGCAGCGTAGCACAAATGGGTCTCGGGCTTATCCAAGGGCAGAGTGAAGACTGCCCCCGTGTATCCGGTATTGTAGTACATCCAAGCACGTGCCCCATCAATTAAGCTACCTATCGACTCTAAATGCCAGCTAGCATTTCCCAAAAGGAGCTGGCTGTAGCCAAACTACCGCACGAAACAGCTCGGCAGATATGGCTCCAGGCATGATTCCTGTTCCGGAGCACCAGATGCGATGGTCTAATAGACTAGAGCCAATGAAACGCCCCAGTAGTCAAACTAGTGGCATGAACTCCCTCATCCACTAAGATATCCCCCATATTTCTACTGCCAGATGGGGGGATACTCTGAAGAACTCATAGTTTTGCAGGAAGCCTAAAGCCTTTCTGTAGGCGGGTACACCGGTGACGGTCTAATCTGCATCATAAAATCTACGAAGAAAGGAGTCCTCCGCCAAAGAGTCCGCCACCGGCCCAGCATTCATCAGGATAGGGCAATGTAGTAGCAGCCACCCCATCAAGAAATAATACCGAAGTTTGGTCCGGGTAAAATTGGTCCTGCCATCAGGAGTCACCGCATTCCTAACAAAGTCCCGCAGACCTCGTCCAATGGCACAGACCATCGCAGGGAGCAATGCAAGACGGTGTCCGAACGCCAGCTTTACAGCCGGAAGTATCATACCCCGGCTTATCCTTTCAATGGACCCTGAACCTCCAGGAACTATGCAGTCACGAAGCCAGATCATTAAGAAAGCAGCCAGCATAGCTTTCTCCGATAATGGATATTCGGCTTGACGGAAGTAGTGGCCAATCGGAGACTCAGGATCATCACTGTTCTCAGTATCCGTCGTATCATAATCCGTCATCCGAGCTTCCATATCAGACTTGATTATAGGTTTTAATATCGAAAAGGATGCCGGATCTTCCCCTCCTCCTTGAATGAAGACGTAGCCCATCTAAGCTCTCGTGTGGGGATTGGCCCCCTCGGTCCTCCCTTTCTTATTAATCCTATGACAGATAAAGAGGTGGCAGAGCAATTCCTTGTATACATCAATCATCCCAGAGTTTTCATTCTCCAGATCTTGGAGCTCTTCATCACAAGGCACGTACTCTTTGTAGGGCTCCGTGCCCCAGGGTAGCTTCGACACTTCCTGCATTTTATGGAGAGCTAATCTCATTTCCCCACCCGGAGTAAAGAAGGTACAGGTGTGAAGGTTATATAACTCTGCCAAAGAGACAAACATTGGCCAGTTGACCCTTATACCATATTCAGTGGCCCTAATAGCATAGTAAAGGCCAGCAGTCTTCTGGGTAGCTTCATACGTAGAAAGCACCCATCCAGTGAGATTGCTCCAGAATGAAGATGGATACCTCCAGTCTTCCATCCGTATCTTTCCTGCGGGATACGACACATCCCCCGTCATCATCAAATTACAAAGCATATCAGGGCATAAGGATGGAGGTTAGTCGAAATGTCGTTTACTACGGCACTAGTTTGCAATCCTCTCATAGAATAAGAAGCAGAGCCCCGGATACACTTGAAAGTGTCCTTCTTTCGATCGTCTGAGTTGAACTGAATTCTTCCAAAGATAACCCCGGGGAGCTCAGGAGTCAGATTTCACTTCATCTGTCGCCGTATGGCCAAGACAGTAAAAGCAGACAAAGGATATTGACACTCCATCGACGGTAGCCATATCCTCTGATCTTTCAGATAGAGCACCATAGGGTTTCTCAAGCGTATGGTCTCGCCATCTTCAAACCCAACACTATCACCAAACAGGAAGTACGGCTTCTTGAAACGATGTGCCCCTCCATGTACGAACTTCTCATCGTTAATCATCTGTCTCAAGAAGGTCGCATCCTGTTCAAGTATGGCGAGTGTCTGCTCCGTAGGCTGGTTTTGATTGATCGTAGCTTGAACCTTACTGATCATATTCGTTATGAGACTAGTACCAAGGACATGATAGGCAGAGCCGAAAGGAATTCCCTCATACTTTGGAACAAACATGTTTACTGTAAGGACAGAAGAGAAAGTCAGACTCAAAAATCTACAGGAAAAGCTAAAGTCCTGGAAGACTCTTATGCGCCCAAAGGGCTATGCGCCCAAAACAAACAAGTGGGCTCATAACACATGAACAATACGTAGTTGCATAACATGCCACGGCATGTAGGCACATAATATGGCAACATGTGGGCGCATAGCACACCACAGTATTGGCGTATGACTTCTGTGGGCGCATAACGATGCTCACAGAAGTATGTTGCCTTAGGCACATGCGCCCAGGTAGAAAAAAAGTCTGAGAATCGCAAATTAATGCTCGAGACTTTATTTTTGAAGCATGCCCTCACCTAGAATCGGGTCCTGGATTGCCGAAGATGCTGTCGCAGGAGAAGAGCCACTCGGCGCAGCCCCCTTGCCCTTCGTGGATCTCTTGGCGACCTTGGGAGATATGGTTCTCCAAGAAGGAAGATGAAGAGTTTTCTGAAAAATTCTAAGAGAGGAGAGTAATGAGCTTTCTCTCTCCTTCAGAGCCTATTTATAGGCACAGGCTACTCCCTATGTGCCCACTGTCCTTATGCGCCTATGCATCCATTGTGCAATATACGCCTACAATGGCCTATGTGCCCACGTGAAGATCCAGCCTCTTGTACACTATGCGACTGCCACTTGTTGATGTTGTTTGCCATTGACTGTAAAAATACAGAACATTTATATAGGAGGACTGAACTTAGACTCATAATACAAACTCGCTCATACAAAGAAAGCCTAGGGACGAAAACGTAGGTACAGCAATCTAAGTACAAATGTTTATTTTAGATTCTGGAGGGTGACGATAGAGGCTCGGGAAAGCGACGGCAGCTCTGCCTTACTCCTTGGACGATCAGGTGCAGCCTTGGCTCTGGAGAAGAACTACTTGGCGTTGATGAAGAAATGCTCTCCTTGTTCTCTCTGTATATGCTCTTTTGTTCTTTCGATCTCTGTATATTCTCTTTCTGATTCTTCCTGGATCCTCCTCTTTTTTGCAAGGGAATGGCACCTTGCTATTTATAAGAGTGGGGGGCATCATTAGGGTTTGCAATGATTGCCCATTCTCAAAAGTCGGTGGCCTGAGAGTTAATTAATCTGGACCGTCCATCTCGAATATAATAGATTTAAGTAATTAATGTGATTGCATTAAATCTCTATGGACAATAAATGTTGATTGTCATGAATATTTGTGACTTGTAATGGCCTACCACATGTCCAATTTTCTTGATTTGACCTGATATGGGCAATTATGGTAATTACAATAAATCTGATTTTGTTAGGATTCGTAATCAGCCATATTTCCAGGGGGGTAAGACTGCCATGTGTCTCGATTATCATGAAGAGCACCACGTGTTACGGCTGGGCTGTCTTGGCAGAGCCGCATATGATCGGGCCGCATGAGGATGAGCGACCGTATGGAGATGGGCAGCCGCATGAGGATGAGCGGTCACATGGAGATGGACAGCCGCATGAGGATAAACAGCTGCATAAAGATAGGCGGCCGTATAACGGATGCAGCCGCATGAAGATGGGCGGCCGTATGAAGTGGGCGGCCGCATAAATGCAGCAGCCGCATGCCTCGGGATTTGGTGGATTCTGCCAGCTTTGAGAAGATTTTCTCCTCTTTCCTAGGAACACGCCATTATGTCAGTCATTATTGTGCCTTTATGTCAGAGCAGTCATTTGTTAGAGCTGTCAGCCGTCAGGGCATTAAATGCAGCAAAAGACGAAGGAAAGAGCTGTTGAAGGACATGTGGCTCCTCTCTGGGCTGCATGGAATTATGCGAGCCGCATAGACTCTTGAGCCGCATGGACCCCTGAGCCTCATGGGCTCCCTGAGCCGCATGGGGATCCTTGGCCGCATGGACCTTTCTTTATTCTTTTCCATGCTTCTACAAGACCCCCTTCAAAGTTTTCAATTTGTAAAATTGAAATACTTTGAATAAGAAGCATGGCTATGTATAAATTCCTCTGGCCGTATAGGATGTTCTGGCCGCATGGATGTCCCAGCCGCATGGCCTCCTCAGCCGCATGGCTATGTTTTCTTCTCTTTTTTTATCTTTTTTTATTTTATTTTTTGAGAGGGACATGGTCCCAGAACATGTAATGCTTTTTGACTTTCAAATAAAGTGTATGTTTCATCTTACCCCTTATTTGTATTGTGTTTATGGTTTTGAGGTGTTTGCCCCACTGGGGACTGTTTATGGACCTGTTAACCTTGGCATACCTGGGTTTTAGGTATGGATAACAAGTTTGATGGGGATACCTAGAACAGTTCTACGGTAAGGTGGTCATGGACGTTCCTGGTAGCGGGAGAAAGAATGCCATGGAGCAGCTGGGCTCCCGGGGCATGATGAGAAATGATGGGCCTGTACTAAAAAACTTAGCAAAGGACATTTGTGGGCCTATTATCCTTGGCGTACCCTGGCTTAGGATACGAATAATAGGACAAAAGGGAACCAACATACTTACTCAGAGGTAATGAGGACATGGCAAGTATGAGGGCTTTTTTCACCGTAGAACCTTCCTACTCAGAGGTAATGAGGACATAGCAGGAGTGGACTCAACGGAGGATATTTGTAGTCAACAGAGGACATTTGTGGACCTATTATCCTTGGCGTACCCTGGATTTTTTTTGGTACAGATAATAAGTCGAGGGAGGACCAACATATTTACTCAGAGGTAATGAGGACATGGCAAATATGAGTGTTTCTTCGATGGAGCCTTCCCACTCAGAGGTAATTAGGACATGGCAGGAGTGGGCTCCATGAAGGTGTGTACATAGAACGACTCAGAGGTAATGAGGACATGGAAGTTCTATGTAGATGGGTGATTTGTTTTTGGCGGAAGTGAAACGACTCAGAGGTAACATCGACGTGGTCGTTTTAGAATTTTTGTGGATCTGTTACCCTTTTTGTGCACTGAGAGTGCGGGTAGTGGATCATGAGGGAGGATCTCTTTCAAAAGAATAAGTTCAGAGGTATGGTTATACATGACTTACTACCTAAAAGAGTGACCGAAATGTGAGTTCAGAGGTACCTGTGGGTACATAACTCGATAATCTGGTATTTTATGAATGTGAGTTCAGTGGTACCGACGGGTACATGACTCGATAATCTAGAATTTGTGGATGTGAGTTCAGCGGTACCGGCGGGTACATGACTCGATAATCTGGGATTTTTGGAGGAATAATGTGAGTTCAGTGGTACTGGACGGTACGTAACTCAGCAATTGGGATATTTTGTGGAAGAAAGTGAGTTCAGCGGTACCGGCGGGTACATAACTCAATAATCTGAGATATTAGTAGAAGAAGGATGTGAGTTCAGCGGTACTGGAGGGTACATAACTCGACAATCTAGAATTTGGAGAATATGAGTTCAGCGGCACCGACGGGTACATGACTCAATAATCTGGATTTTGGAATATGAGTTCAGCAGTACCGGTGGGTACATAACTCAATAATCTGGAATTTGGAATATGAGTTCAGCGGTACCGGCGGGTACATAACTCGATAATTTGGAATTGGGAGAATGTCGTTTAGACATAATATTTCTTCAGAAACTTGCCGTTGACGGGCAACATGAGCAAGTCTCCATTTTGTTTTACGAGGCGGTAAGCACCGTTGGAGAATACAACCTCAATGATAAATGGCCCTTCCCACTTTGGCTGGAATTTGTCGGCAGTTTTGTGAGTCATAACCATCGGCCTCCGAACTGCCAGAACGAGATCGCCCACTTGGAATGTTCTGATTTTAACCTTCTTATTGAAGGCTCCGGAGATGCGTGCTTGGTATAGCACGATTCGTTGCTGAGCCAAGAGACGCTTTTCATCTAAGTCCTCCAACTCTTGTAACCGGCGACGGTAGTTATCGTCCGTCGTCAATTGGTAAGTGAGAGCAACGCGGAGCGACGGTATTTGGGTCTCCAAGGGGAGGACTGCCTCACTCCCGTACACCAAGGAGAATGGTGTGTTCCTTGTGGCTGTTCGGACTGTGCTACGGTACGCCCATAAGCATTCACCAAGCTTCTCATTTCAGTCGCATTTGTTGGATAACACGAACTTCTTGAGAAGTTTGATGATTATTTTGTTGAATGCTTCTGCCAACCCATTCGCTGCCGGATTGTATGGCATCGAAGTAATATTCTAAATTCGATGCTTGTCGCAGAATCGATAGAAGGCATGGCTTACGAACTGCGGACCATTATTGTGGATGATCCTTCGGGGCAGTCCAAAGCGGTAGATAACATGATGCTTAAGGAAGCTGATCACGTTTGAATCTTCACTTCTGCTAGCGGAACAGCTTTCGCCCATTTGGAGAAGTAATCCGTGATTGTGAGTATGAAGCGATGTCCTCGGGAGGAAGATAGAGTAATCGGACCGATGATATCCATTCCCTATACTTCAAATGGCCAGGACGCCACCGTCGGATGTAGAAATTCGGATGGTTGGTGGATAAAGTCCGCGTAGACTTGGTAGGCTTTGCATTTTCTTGCATATACTATCGCATCTGCTACCATCGTGGGCCAGTAGTAGCCCATTCGGCGAAGACGGTCTTACAATTTAGGGCCAGGCTAATGGGCCCCGCAGACACTGTCATGAGCTTCGTGTACGGCTTCTTTGGCTTCTGCGTTTGACAGACACCAAAGCAATAACCCATCATAGGATCGTCGATACAGTATTTTTGTCTCTGTATCGTAGAAGAATCTAAGAGAACGCCTTCTGATGGAGGTGGCTTCCTTTGGGTTCTCGGGCAGGATGTCATAGACTACGAAGTCTATGAATGGTTGTCTCCAGTCTGGCACTTCGTCGATCGTCTGAGCGGAATAACTCACCACGAATTGAACGTTGTTCTTGGGATAGACCAGTTCGTGGCCTATCACGCCAACCGAATGATGAGTATGATTTGGCACTGCTAGGGAAGCGGCAAGGCCTGCTAGGGCATCGGCTTTGATGTTTTGGAGTCTGGAAACGTGTTCGATGAAGAATCCCTCAAATGACGAAATAATGTTGATCGCTATTTGGTGATAGGGGATCATGTCTTCATGGCGAACTTCGTATGAACCGCGGATCTGATTGATGATTAACTGCGAATCGCCGTATGCTTCAAGATATTCTACCCCCAGCTCTCTTGCAAGTTGGAGGCCAATGACCAAAGCATTGTACTCGGCCACATTGTTAGAGCAGGGTTCTGTGAGAGAGTAAGCACGATTGATCACCAACCCGGAAGGAGAAACCAGCACCACCCCGACTCCGACGACGATGTTGTCCTTAGGTCCGGTTCTTGAGGCGCCGTCGAAGAACATTTGCCATATATCATCGTGAGAGGTTGCATGCGAGTCGGCGACCTCATCTGGGATTCCTTCATATATTTTGGACAACTCCGAGCCTGGGTGGGCTGCTAAAAAGTCTGCCAGTACTTGACCTTTAACAGCCTTTTGTGGGACGAAGATCATATGATAAGGAGATAGCAATATTGCCCATGTGGCGAGGTGGGAGCTGAGTGCCCCTGGTTTAGTTATGAGGACTCTGAGAGGGTTGACTCGTGAGATCACATGTATGGTTTGTCCTGTGACATAGTGCCGTGTCTTTTGAATGGCGAACACCAGGGTGAGGCATTCCTTCTCCACGGCGATGTGTCGGTGCTCTGGCCCAATCATCATTCGGCTGAGGTAATATATATCCTGCATCGTTATTTTATGCCAGCAGACACCGAGGGAATGCTCCATTGCTCGTACATATAGCAAGAATGGTTTCCCAGCAACCGAGCCCACCAGGACTAGAGGGTTCGACAAGTATTCTTTGATGCTGTCGAAGGCACGTTGGCATTCTTCATCCCATACGAACGAGACACCTTTCTTCATGAGATGGGTGAATGGCCGACATCGCCCGGAGAGGTTAGAAATGAACCTCCTGATGTAAGCTAGCCTTCGTTGAAGGCCTCGAAGTTCTCGAAGATTTCTCGGGGGACCCATCTCCATGATTGCCTTCGTCTTCTCAGGGTCTACGTGGATACCCTGGAAGGTGATAATGAAACCCAAGAACTTTTCGCTGGATACGCCTAAGAAGGATTTTGTAGGATTCATCTTCAGGTTGTGTGCTCGCATCAGGTCGAATACCGTCCTCAGATCCTGCAGATGGTCTCCCTTATAGCGACTCTTGACTACGATGTCATCAACATAGTGCTCCACAGTCTTGCGTGAGTGGTCTCTGAAGATGATACTCATGGCTCTTTGATATATGGCGCCAGCATTCTTTAAACCGAAAGGCATGACTGTGTAGCAGTATATGCCAATCGGTGTTCGGAATGATGTATATTTTTCGTCGTCAGGAGACATTTCGATTTGGTTGTACCCCGAGAAGCCATCCATGAATGACATACGTTCGATGCCGCAAGTGTTGTCGATCATGATGTCTATAATAGGGAGGGGGAATTCATCTTTGGGACATGCCTCTTCAGATTACGGAAGTCGATGCAGATTCAAATCTTCCCATTATTCTTGAGGACCGGTACTATGTTGGCGACCCAGTCTGGATGTTGTTTTTCATGAATGAAGCCGCTGGCTATCAGTTTGTTGACTTTGGCTTCGATCGCATCCATGATGCCCGGGCGAAAGCGTCGCTGTTGTTGTTTGATCGGCTTTGCATCTGGTCGAATGTTGAGCTTTTGAAGGGCAACCTCAGGGTTTAGTCCTGGCATGTCTTCATAGCTCCAGGCTAATACATCAATATATTCTTTGACAAGTTCCAGTAGCGATTCTCGCTCTTCGTTTGTTAGGTCATTACTGACGAAGATTGATTTTGGAGAAGATTCGCTGCAAAGGTTGACCTGTATAACCTCATCTTCAGTAGGAGGTTCTCTTTGTTCGAACCGCTTTTCCCATTGTGCATCCAGCTGTTGGGCCCACGGCTCTAACTCTAGGATTTCAGGAATGTCTTCATCTTCTTCGTAAGCATCGGCGAATGCTATATTGACTGACAAGACTTGTCTGAATACGTCTCCGATGCTGGTATCCGAATCAGAAGTTGGTGACCCGGTTGAATGTGAATGCCAGTCGTATTCCTCATCTGAACTTTCAGGGGTCATTGCGGGCGTAACATACCCTAATCCACATCGGGTCTTGCTGTAGTAGTCCCGTGGTTTACCAACCGGGACAGGCGGCTTTAAAGGTAATCGTCGACCAGTGCCGTAGTTCAAGCCTGGCGTAGTCTCCAGATCATACCCCTATTTTTGCATGAGATATTTGGATTAGGGGCTATACAGATAAAGAGGCAGTCTCCCGACATCTGGTTCGAGATCGACCTTCTCTATGGTGAACGGCTGTGGGTCGTCCTTCCGGCCGAAGATAATTGGATGGTCCCCTCCCTCGATTATGCGGTAAGCGCCTTCCACTGGAGTAAGCTGGTTTGCGGTGTAAACATTTGTCACCTGTGTGTGTGGGTGAGTGCCTATACCGTATTCCATAGCATACATTATACAAAGCTTATTAAGCTCGAGGTAGTTCAAAGATAGCCTTTTATTGATGAAGTAAGGCATCTTTTCCAGCGGGATTATAACATCTGCGGAGGGAACATCAGTGTGGGTAGCCACATACTTGGCTAGTTTCGGTTCTTCTTCGGCCACCTCCTGTATAAATGAAGACTGAGAGGATGACTTGGGCAGCTTGATCATCAGGGGTTCTGTTGGTGGAGCCGAACGTGGAGTTGTTGGCAAACTAGCGATCCCCAGTTTGGTACTCGATGTTGGGCGGGGTGTTATTGGCTCGCTAGAAGCCCCAGACTTTGCATCGGGGTGACGATTCTTCTTGGGAAGACGTATCATCATTAGCTTATCAGAGGGATTGAGCTTCTCTGTTTGGGGCTGGCCGGCTCTCGGTAGTCTGATTGTTAGTGGCTCCGTTGTGGGTCTCGGCGCTTGGCCGGACCTTGGCAGCCGGATTATCATTTGCCCTTCTTGTGCCGAGAGGCTGATTGCGTCCTTACGCAGAGCGACCGTAAGGGGTACGAATTTGCCAGGTTTGCGAGCTTGGAGGTGGATCGTTAGAGGTTCTTCTGATCCTGTGGCCGTCTCAGTTCGATCTTGCACATCTTTATCCAGGTGCCTCTTCGACTTCTCGTATAGACAGGAGTCCGAGTAGTAGGATTCGACCCCTTTGAAGGGATCGATATCAGCAAATTCTGTCCTTACAAAGCCGTGCTTATCGACATACTTGAAGCATTGGTGCAGCGTAGAAGACACGATCATGTAATCGTGTATCCAGGGGCGCCCCAGGAGGATATTGTATGAAGTATCCACATCTATGACATAACAGGTCACTTCTGACTGAAGATCGCCAATTTGGTACTTCAAGCGAATCTTCTCAATTGGGTAGCTCATGCCCGAATTGAAACCGCTGATGGCGGTGCTTGTCGGCATCAGGCGATGCATAGGGATACGGAGATGATATAATAGACCCTTCGGGATGATGCTTATGGAAGAACCAGGATCAATGTGCATCCGATCCACCTTTACGTCACTGATGTATCCAGTATAGTATAACGGACGATCGTGCAAGTTGGTCTTAATGAGCATATATTGCGGAGTGAAGATAATATTGGGCATCGCTCCTGTACAAGCGCTGTCTTATAGATTTACAGGCGGGCTCTCTCCTGTGAGGTTGACCTGAGCCAGATAGGCGTCGGCATTTTGGAGTGCATCGCTCAAAGCCGCACGAACATCCTTTGAGAGTCTCAGAAGCTCGTATAATGACAATTTGGCCGGTGTGTTGACCAATTGCGCCAAGATGTCGAAGTTGTAGGACCTCTCCAGCCCCTGAGGTACCTCTTTTCGGAGGGACTTGTCAAAGCGAGTCTCCTTCGGCCTAGGGTTATCGGTCGTCGGAGGCTGAGAAGGTCCTTGAGTGTCAGCAGTAGCTGGCTGATGATCTTCAGTCGAGTTATCAGTCACAGGTTGGGATTGTGCCCCAGACCGGGTAACGACAGTCGTGACTTCTTCGACATCTGCCAAGATTGTACGGCAGGATCTGACTTTTCTACTCTTCTTCTTGCGAATGGAAGGTGGTGTGGACTAAGTCACTTCAGATACCAAGTCTGGATGGACCCACATGACCTCCTCCCGTGATGTGGTGAGGGGCACTAGGCCAGCAGTCTGATCTAGAGGAGGTGGAAGATTAGCAATCTCTATTGTCGCCAGAGGGACGGGTACCACACCGTCTTGAGTCTCTGTTGGAGGGCAGCTGCCGAACTGTACGGACACCATGTTGGCTGCCACGGTTACTTCCTCGAAATCGATGGCCAGAGCCTTCGAATCGATGAGATGTTGGATGTATCGCTTCAGTTGGTAGCAGTCGTGTGTAGCATGGTGGACGTAGCAGTGGTAATGGCAGTAGTTTGGGCTCTCCATTTCTGCCGGCCGAGGTTCTCGTCTTGGTGGAGGGAGCTGAATTCTGTCTCCATGCATGAGCATGTCCAAGATGGGCTTGACATGGCCGTCTTCGAAGGAGTAGGTCATTTGCGACCATTACTTGTCTGTCGATTTTGACTCAGGTTGCTGGGCTGTGTCAGCCACCATAGCCTGCTTGCCCTTGCTGTCCCGATTGTTGGAGGAGTTACTACCATTGTTGTTGTTGGTATTAGGGCGCTTGCCCTTGTCCTCTCCCTCTGAGATGTGCAATCCCAGTTGCTAATTTACTATCATATTATTTATTTTCAGCTTTTAGTTACTATGTTTCATATTTGTTATTTTTATAAACTGCGCGTCCAAGCCATACTTGGGTACAAACGACTTTAATAGTCGTTACTTTATTTTATGCATGTTGACTTAGTTGAGCGAACTACCTTCTTGTTGGAGGATATCCTTATATCTTCTTGGGCCATGACACTCACACTATACGGTTTGAGACATTTTGCTAGGGGCACGACTTATGGACTGACCATCTTTAAAGTCGTATGACGATAGTTGTTCGTAACTGCTATAACTATGGTATAGAGACTCAAGCAGTTACAAAACTAGACAGGTTATGGACATGACTTGAACAGTGGGAAACATTAGGGGAGAACAGTCGCTAGTGCGTATGGAAATCTAAACAGGTAAACCACAGTCTCCGGATGGAATTATGGTAATTTATATTTGCAGATGCCCTCTGACGTCTTGGACATTACGGACGGATATAGATGATTGGATGCCAGTTACGTACATGTAGCCTAAATTCTACCCATGCACATGAAAGTTGTCATCTAAATTGCACAATAGATGGTTATTCCCCATGTGTGTGTTCATGTCTTCCGCAGGTATCCTAGCCGGGATCGTGGTCTTCTCCATTTATTCGAAGATGACGTGACTTGGTTCCTCCTTGCTACTTCCACTTAGCCCTTTTATATATCATGTACTTCTTCTTTTTTATTTTGGTTGGTAGTGGATGTATCTCCACCCAACATATTGTATCAGAATAATTCATTTTATGATAACTTTTATTCTCTTATTTTTTAGATGAGATTAGTTAGTTGTGGTTTACTGCATCTTACAGCTTATGTGTACATACAAGGCCCATGTATTTCATATGTATACAGCTGGCATGTCTACGTACTTGGTCCTAAGTATTTTGGGACTGGGGCGTTACAATTCGCCCAGCTTTTTATTACATTCGTGCTTGTTTGAAGACACGAACTTTTTAAGAAGCTTGATTATGGTCTTGTTAAAAGCTTCAGCCATACCGTTAGCCGATGGGTTGTATGCTGTCGAAGCCACATTCGGAATCCGATTTTTGTCGCAGAATCGATAGAAAGCATGGCTTGCGAACTGCGGACCATTGTCGTGAATAATCCTCCGGGGCAGTCTAAAGTGGTAGATGACGTAATATTTTATGAAACTAATCACGTTTGATGTCTTTACCTCTGCAAGCAGAACAGCTTCTGTCCACTTGGAAAAGTAATCGATGATTGCAAGTATAAACTGGTATCCCTTAGATGACGACGGAGTAATTGGTCCAATATTGTCCATTCCCCATGCTTCAAATAGCCAAGAGGCCACTGTTGGGTACAAGAATTCAGATGGCTGATGTATAAAGTTTGTATAGATCTGACAAGCCCTATATTTTTTGCATAATCGACCGCATCTGCTACCATCGTAGGCCAGTAATAGCCTATCCAGCAGAGACGGTCCTGCAACTTTGGGCCAGGTTGATGAGCCCCGCAAATGCCATCGTGAGCCTTGCGTAGGGCTTCTTTGGCTTCTGCATCTGATAGGCAGCGTAGCAGTAGTCCATCGTAGGATCGTCGATATAGCATTTTTGTTTTCGTATCATAAAAGAATCTGAGAGAACGCCTTCTGATTGAAGTTACTTCTTTCATATTCTCTGGCAGAATTCTGTAGACTGCAAAGTCGATGAACGGGAGTCTCTAGTCTTGTATGTCGTTGATTATCTGGGTGGTGTAACTCGTACCTAGTTGAATGTTGCTTTTGGGACAGACCAGCTCATGGCCTATCACGTCGACTAGATGATGATCATGGTTTGGAATCGCCAAGGAAGCGTCGAGGCCTGCTAGGGCGTCGGCTTCAATATTTTGGAGCCTAGAAACATGCTCTATAAAGAAACCCTCCAAGGTTGCAATGATGGCAATCATTTTCTGATGATAAGGAATAAAGTCATCGTTGTGGACCTCGTATGAGCCTCGGATTTGATTAACAATCAACTGCGAGTCGTCATATGCTTCTAGGTATTCGACCCCCACTTTTTTTGCGAGTCGGAGCCCGATGACCAAAGTATTATATTTGGCTACATTGTTTGAACAGGATTCTGTGAGAGAATATGCCCGATTGACTACCAATCCAGAGGGAGAAATTAATACTATCCCGACTCCAGTGACGATATCACCTTCGGGCCCCATTCTTGAAGCACCGTCGAAGAACATTCGCCAAACGGCATCATGTGAAGTCATGTTTGAGTTAACAACTTTGTCTAGATTTTTTTTATAGATTTTGGTTGTTTCTGAGCCTGGATGGGCTGCTAAGAAGTCGTCCAAGACTTGACCTTTGACGGCCTTCTGCAGAACGAAAACCATGTCGTAGGGGGACAACAATATCGCCCAGGTGGCTAGACGAGAACTGACTGCGCCTGGCTTGGTCATGAGAACCCTGAGGGGGTTAACTCGTGAGACAATATGGATGGTCTGCCCTCTCATATAGTTTCGTGTTTTCGAAATGGCGAATACCAAAGCATGGCATTCCTTCTCAACGGCGGTGTACCTATGTTCCGGTCCCACCATCATTCGGCTGAGGTAATAGATGGCTTGTTCGTGCCCCGCATCATTGTTCTGAGCTAGTAAGGCACCGAGGGAGTGTTCCATTGCCCGTACATAGAGCAGGAAGGGCTTTCCGGCGACCGGGACTACCAGAACTGGCGGATTCAACAAATATTCTTTAATGTCATCAAAGGCGCGTTGACATTCTTCATTCCATACGAAAGAGACGCCTTTCTTCATGAGTTGTGTGAATGGTTGACATCGTCCTGAGAGGTTAGATATGAACCTCCTGATGTAAGCTAATCTTCCCTAAAGGCCTCGGAGTTTGCGGAGGTTCTTCGGTGGACTTATCTCCAGGAATGCTTTTGTCTTGTTAGGGTCTATGTGAATGCCCCGGGAAGTAATGACAAAGCGTAAGAATTTCTCGCTGGACATGCCCTGAAAGGACTTGGTGGGGTTCATCTTCAGATTGTGCGCTCGCATGAGATTGAACACTATCCTCAAATCGTATAAGTGGTCATCCTTGGAGCAGATTTTGACAGCGATGTCGTCAACGTAACACTCCACCGTCTTACGCGTGGTCTCTGAAGATGACACTCATAGCTCATTGATATGTAGCACCGGCATTCCTTAGGCCGAAGGACATGACTGTGTAACAATACACGCCGATCGGTGTTCGAAATGACGTATGCTTCTCATCGTCAGGAGACATTTTGATTTAATTGTATCCTGAAAAGCCATCCATAAAGGACATGCACTCGAAGCCACACGTATTATCGATCATTATGTCTGTGATCAGAAGAGGGAATTCATCCTTAGGACACGTCGCATTCAGGTTGCAGAAGTCGATGCAAATTTGGATCTTCCCGTTCTTCTTGACGACGGGTACTATATTAGCTACCCAATCTGGGTGTTGCTCCTCGCGGATGAAGCCGCTAGCTATAAGCTTGTTTACTTCTGCCTCGATGGAATTTATGATGTCTGATCGGAACCGACGTTGCTGTTGTTTGACTAGTTCTGCGTATGGATGAATATTGAGCTTATGAAGTGCGATCTCGGGGTTTAGCCCTGGCATACCTTTATAGCTCCAAGCGAAGACGTTGATATATTCTCTGACGAGTTGCAACAGCGACTCCCGCTCATCGTTCGTCACGCTTTTACTGATGAAGATTGGCTTCAAGGAGGATCCATCACCGAGGTCAACTTGCATGACCTCATCTTCAGTGGGAGGGTCTCATAATTCAAAGTGCTTCTCCCACTGTGCATCCAGCTGTTGGACTATGGCTCAAATTCAATAGATTCGGGCAGATCTTCGTCTTCTTCTTGAACGTCGACAGATGCCATGTTGACAGACAGTGTTTGCTTGAATATATCCCCAATGCTATTATCGAAATCGTAGGTGGGTGATTCGAACGAGTGAGAATGCCACTCGTATTCCCCATCGGAGCTCTCGGGCGTTGTTACTGGTGTAACATAACCTAGACCATGTCTGGACTTGCTGTAATAATTTTGAGGTTTCCCAGCCGGGACTGGCAACTACAGAGGTGATCGCGGGCCGTTGCCATAGTTCAGGTCTGGGGTAGTTCCCAGAACGTACCCTTGCTTTTGTATGAAGTACTTGGCTAGGGAACTATACAAGTAGAGTGGCAATCTTTCAGTGTCGGGTTCGAGATCGAACTCTTCTGGCATGAAAGATTGAGGACCTTCTTTTCGACCGAAGATGATTGTGTGATCGCCTTTTCTTCTGCCTGGGACTAGAAAGTAGGCACCTCTAATGGGAGTAAGTTGGTTTGTGGTATAGACGGTTGTCACCTGTGTGTGCAGGTTAATGTCCAGACCGTGCTCCATAGCATACATCAGATTAAGCTTATTGTGCTCAGGATAGTTCAACGGCAACCTTTCATTGATGAAATAAGGTATCCTGTCGAGAGGAATTACACCATCGGCAGAAGGACTATCAACATGTACAACCAGATATTTTTGCGAGTTCTGCCTCCTCTTCAGCTACCCCCTACGTGACTGGAGGCTGGGGCGACGTCTTGGACAGCTTGACCACCAAGGGTTCTGTTTGTGGCATCGGCTTGCTTGAGGGCCTCGGATCCACACTTGGCTGCCGGCTCGTCTTGGGGAGGCGGATAACCATCGGCTCGACAGAGGACTTTGCATCTTCCATTTGCTTTTGATTGGATTTCGGCAACCGGATCACCATCGGCTCCATAGAGGGCCTTGCATCTTCCATTCCTCTTTGATTGGATTTCGGCAACCGGATCACCATCGGCTCCACAATGGGTTTTGGATCCTGGCTAGACCTCCAGAGTCGAATGACCATTGGTTCTAACTGCGCAGCTAGGGCGGGGGAACTGGGCACTTCTTTATGCAAAGTTACGGCAAGGGGTGCAGCTTTTCCTGGTTTGTGGGCCTGGAGACGGATTATCAGACGTTCCTCTGACCATGTTGTGGCCTCCGGTTCATTTTGTGTCCCCACATCAACTGTGTGCTGCTTAGATTTATCATATAGACAAGCCTCAGACGAATAGTAAGACTCAATCCCTTTGAAGGGATCGATGTCGGCGAATTCTGTCTTTACGAAGCCGTGCTTACTGACATACTTGAAGCACTGGTGGATTATGGACGACGCGATCATATAGTCATGTATCCATGGACGCCCCAAGAAGATATTGTAGGACGTATCTGCGTCTATGACGTAGAAGGTAACCTCCGTCTTCAGGTCACCGATCTGACATTTAAGCGAATCTTTACCAAGGGATAGCTTTTTCCTGAGTTAAAACCGCTAATGACAGTGTTGGTTGATGCTAGGCGATGCATAGGGATACCCAGGAGTTGAAGCAAGCTTTTCGGGATGATGCTTATTGATGAGCCAGGATCGATGTGTATCTGATCCACCTTGATGTCGCTTATGTATCCAGTGTAGTACAAGGGGCGATCATGCAAGTTGGTTTTGAATAACATGTCCTGTGGGGTGAATATGATGTTGGGCATTGTATCTGCACAATTGCTGCCCTGGAGAACTGCTGACGAGTCATCCCCTCTAGGCTTGACCTAAGCTAAGTAGGCGTCAGCATTTTGGAGTGCTTCGCTCAATGCGACGCGAATATCCTTGGAGAGCCTTAGGAGCTCGTATAACGACAACTTTGCTGGCGTATTAGCCAGTTGTGCTAGTATGTCAAAGTTGTAAGGTCTCTCCAACCCCTGAGGTACATCCTTACGGAGCAGCCTGTCGAAGCGGGTTTCCTTCGGCTTGGATCTGTCTGCCGGTGGAGGCTGAGATGGCCCCGGAACATCAGTAGCCGGCAGCGTTGTCGGCAGAGGGTCCTCGACTGAATTACCTGGAGTGGGTTGGAATTGTGTGCCAAACCGGATAACAACGGCTGCCGCCTCCTCAGATTCGGCCGAGATTGTATGGCAGGATCTGGACTTCCCGCCCTTTCTTTTGCTAGTTGAAGATAGCACCGCCTGGGTAACTTCGGGCACTAAGTCCGGATGGACCCACATGACCTCTCCTCGTGACGTGGTGAGAGGCACAAATCCAGTTGTCTGGCCCCAGACAGGTGGAAGGTTAGTAACCTCCATCGTTGCCCGGGGAATGGGTACTACCCCGTCTTGAGTTTTTGTCGGGGGGAAGTCGTCGAACTGAACGGATACCATGTTTGCAGCCATGGTAACCTCTTCGAAATCCAGCGACAAAGCATTGGAGTTGATAAGGTTCTGGATGTACCGCTTTAATATGAAGCACTCATGCGTGGGGTGGTGGACATAGTGGTGGAAGTGACAATACTTCGGATCCTCGATCTCTGCTCGTCGAAGCTCGCGCTCTACATCACGGAGTCGGATCCTACCCTCCTTCAGGAGCATGTCGAAGATAGGCTTGACATGGCTATCTTCAAAAGAGTATGTCATCTCCTTGGGCTTCAGAACTTCTGCTTGCTTTTATTCAGGCTTTTTGGTTGTACCAGCGACCATGGCCTGTTTGCCTTTGGTATCCCAGTTATTGGTGGTGTTGCCACTGTTGTTGTTATTGGAGGTGGTACCAGGACGTTTGCCCTTGTTCTCTCCATCTGGGATGTGTAATTCCAGCTGGCGAGCCTTCTTTAACTTTGCCTCCGCATTTGTAGCGCTTATGATAAAAGTTGTCCAATCACTAAATTGATCTTTGCCCATCCAGAGGCTGATTGCAGGAAAAAACTTCTTTTGGCAGATTTCAATCAAGAAGCTTTCAAGATTTCCTTGGGGTAGTCTCATCACGTTTGGCGAAACCGCTCGATGTAGTTTCTCATTAGCTCCCTTTCTCCCTAAACGACGTCCAGGAGAGACGACATTGTCACATCATGCCCCACTTCGTAGAACCTTTCCAGGAATATGTGTTTGAGGCTGTCAAAGGAATGGATGCAGATGTCCGGGAGGTTGCGGTACCAGTCGAATATGATTTCCACCAATGCTCTGATAAATAATTGTATGAGGATGGCGTCACTATGCGACAAGTGGTCTGTTGTGACCTTAAAATAAGTCATGTACCAGCTAGCAGAGGTCTTCCCGTCATATGAATCGATATGAAATGGTTTGTACCACGGAGGAAAAGGAACGTCTCTCCATGCAACGAGATACGGCTGCCGTATTCTGATGACCCGGGAGGAGTCTCGGGCATTGAACATTGCTCGAAGCTCCTAGACTTCTCTCCTTGCCTCCCTGGCCTCGTCTACAGCTGAGGGAGCGGATACTCCAGGAGGATTGTCGCCCAGAGGAGGAGCGGTCATGTTTGAGTCCGCGTTGACTGCGAGGCCCAAACTTGTTTGTCCATGTGTCCTTGCTGGTTGAGTCGACAAGGCAGCTTTGATCTCGTCTACTGACATGACCAAGGTTAGGATCATGGCTTCAAGTGCTTCTAGACGTTGTCGATCACTAGGCCCTTCATGATCATCTGCTGCCATAAATACTGTCCGTACGTGGAGTGACGGATGGGACCGTAGAGGATGCATTTTTCGTATCGTACCCTCGTACAGAGAAATCGTTAGGGAACGTCGGAATGTCCCCCTCCTCGGACTCGGAAGGGGTGCTTCCTCCTGCGCAGGAAGCTGCGTCGTCTTGGCGAAGGCGGTCACCCTCGGGGACGTCCAAGTCTGTTGCATAATTCCAGTGGATGGCTACCCCATGTGTATCCTATTGGAACAATGGGTTGTTTCATATGTTCAGGGGACTACCACCCCCAGCTTCGTTCACCCCCAGGGACCTCGAGGATGCACCCCTGGGTGTTGGAAGCTTCTTTCTGGAATAGGTGTCTAGGTAGACAACCCCTATGGTTGTCGGCGGCTATCCTCCAGATGAGAGTTTCCTTGCCATGCTGGCTGAGGTTGCCGAGCTGGAGGAGCATGTCGTCTTTCCTCCCTTGTTGGCAGGAACCTTCTGAGTTGAATTACAGGAGGCGAAAGGAAATTCCTCATCTTCCGAAATTTGTACATGTTTTTCGAGTTGTCGTCGGACAGGTGCTGGCTGGTGCAGTCGTTGGAAGATGGACTGCCGGTCTTTAGGTGCTGCCGACTTGTCACAGCAGCAATTGATGACAATTTGGGTATAGTGATATCCTAGAGAGGGCTCACCGCATGCCAAGGTTGCCTCTCTCTTTTTGCGTTTGTGGATGAGTACTTCTCGCAAGTCGAGGGCAGATTGATCTACCTTTGCATCCGTTTTGTGGGACCGGGTATCCTGAGCGCACGGGTGCGTAGGTATTATATTTGTTCCCTGATCT